>JAOUZG010033182.1:489940-512409 GCA_026289955.1 Argiope argentata
ACACACACACACACACACACACACACACACACACACACACACACACATAATTTTTTATTCAAAATATAAAAATAAATAATAATAATAAATCCATGCCAAACAAAATGCTATCAAATAAAAAAATTCAAAATAAAATCTAAATTGTTGCAATACATACTATACACAAACATAGCATTATGAAGAATTTCTCTTTCTAATTGAAAAACTAGAAAAATAAATATTTGCCAACTAAGGTAGTATCAAATAAAAAAAATTCAAAATAAAATCTAATTTTCTTAGATAGGGGGAAAAAAGCCAACATAAGTTGGAAAAAAAAAACTCAAATCAAAAGGCTGAACCATCTGGTAATGATCTAAAAAAACCTTACGATAAGCATTCTGAGGAAAAGTTGACTATAGTTGGTATGAAGTTCTCCCTAATGATCACTGAACGTATTGATTTCCAATCAGGGGCCGGCTCACCAAGTAGAAGACAAATTGCTTCTAAAGCCATCTTGACTGGCAAAGGTGGATTGCTCATAGAGCGCACTTCAACTAAGTGTTGGCGTTTGATGCTTTTCACAGCTACAGATATCAAGAACAGGAGGGAGGAAAGAAATTATTACATAGAATTAAAAACACTGTCACCTGTTTAAATAAAGCAAATGAAGTCAGAAGTTTTCCCCTAAAAAAATGTATGCCTCAGTAATATAATTTCAACTAAAAATGATCAAACCAATGCATATTTGCTGAAAATATTCTATTATTAATTCACACACTTTTTTTCGATAAAGCTACAATAATTTCATAAAGCCAATTTAAAAATTCACAGTGGAAAAGGGAATGAAAAGGAAATTCAAATACTTTTCTGGTTATTTTTACACAAGCATACAATTTTTTTTGAAAAATTACTCGGAAAATTTTTTAAACAATAGTCAAACATAAAAAAAAAAATTAACAAAATAAGAAGTATGGATATTAAAAACTGTATGTATTGAATCTATGAAGAACAACAAATTTCCCCACCAGATGTAAAGAAATTTTAATCTTCAACGAAATTAACATTCCTAATTATTAAACCAATATTTATTTTGAAAAAGCTTAATTTGGAAATCAGACATGTATTAAGATTTTAATTTGGAAGTATGGCATGGATTCAGATGAAATAATAATTTTAAAAATTCTGATATTTCTTAATATTTGTCTTACGTGACTTCATCAGTTGCAAAGTTCACTATTGTGTTGATAAAGTTTTCTCTTATTATGACTGAACGTATAGCCTTCCAGTCAGTAGTTGGTTCTCCAAGGAGTAAACAAATAGATTCAAGAGCAAGTTTAACAGGTGCTGGTGGATTAGCCATAGACCTCACTTCAACCAAGTGTTGTTTCTTTATAGATTTCACAGCTGAATGTCGGTAAAACAAAAAGCAAATAATATATTCAAATAAAATAAAAGATAAAAATAAAACAATAAGGTAAAATAAACAAAAAGTCTAATTAGAAAAATAATTATAAAAGAGAAATAATAAATTTTCTGTTCAGATTTATTAGAACCCTGAAGCCTATTTTAAAGATATTTATATTTTATGTCTGTGGCTAAATTAACATCTCTCTACATTTCTTTTTTCCATCAACAACATCATTAGCTAGATTTTTTGGTAAAAATAGTATTTTGAAAATCTCCCCTTTCTCTATCAAAATAATGAATGAATTTGGAAGTAATCCTTTTTCTCCCCCTATTATACTATAATTTAAAAATCCCTTCATATTAAGAATTTTAAAACTGAATGATTCTCAACTGAAAAAAAATATAAGCAAACATCAATGAGTAATAAAAAAAAAACAGAAATAAAATTTTATTTTACAATTATGTCAATCTCAGGGCTTTAAAGAAATATATACTTAAAAGAAAAAAAAATTATACTTTAAATGGGTTACCTGTCCACGAAATTCATACGGGCAAATAACAAACTTCCATTATAAATTTTCCAAATTATAAATTAATATTATCTGCACGTATTTGTAATATTTGTTACAATTTTATAAGACTTGCCATCCATATATTATCATGGGCCAAATTCTAACACAAATTTTAATTAAGTTTCCGAGTTCAAAACAGTGATTAATTTAAGAAATTATTATTCTTGTAATTTATTAATAATTTTGGATTTCATGAGATTGGAATCTATGCAATAAATTACTATGCAATTCTTTTCAAATCCTATTAGAAATAGAAGCTTTGTAAAGAATTCAAATTTTTAATGTCTGAAAATTGAAAATTAACTAATATAAATAAAAAATCAAAAATTCATTGTTAAAAGAGTGCATAATTACGATGCCTTTAAAGTGCTATTTTTTTCAATCAAAGTCATGATAATATATAAGTGCAATAACATTAAGTGATGGCAATTGTAATAATAATTAGAGAATACAATCACAATATTTATAGTGAAACTTTTTTTATGAAGACACACCACAGCAGCAAAAAAATATGTAAAATTAGGTCTAAAAGAAGTGAATAAATATATAGACCGATTGAGCATTGGTGCATTTATGCATACATAAATGTATTAATGCATAATTTTTTTATGCACTTATTGAAATATTTTACAAAAACATAGGATATAAAATTGCATTTCATAAAATTTTAAACTTTTAAAGATTTCCTATAAAAATTTGATTAAGTTTTTACAAACAATAAAAATATGCATATACAAATAATGAAAAAAGTAAAGCCCTCAATACATTGAACTTCTTATCTCCCCCCTCCAAAAAAGGTGAATTTGCTTTTATAGAAATCATTGGGCCATAAGTTTCACACTGCCAGCTTGTAAAACCATCTTAAGGTAATTAATTACCATAGTTATAAGAACACCTTTAAATTGCTTTCAATATTTAAACACTTTACGTTTTACTCCAGCATCAATGTTTTTTTTTTTTACACTTCAAAATAATGCATTTTAATAATTTTGTAGCCAATTTCCAAAATTATTTGCTATATTTTTTTTACATTGCACCATTGTAGTTCAAAATTTCAGCCATAAATAAAAGTGGTTCAAGAAGTTGATCAAAAATGTTAAATATAAATAAGTTTAATGATACCTATCTGGAAACAGAAGCAACAAATATCCTAGAACATTACAACAATTGTTTTCCATATCCCCTCCCAATTCTCATCTCAAATTTTTAATTTTCGAGTGTCATTTTTCAAAGTGAGAGGGAGGTAATTTATTGAATTAGAAAGTAAAGAAGTAAAATTATGCATACAGGTGCATCTAAAATTTTATCATCATTACGGGTAAGCTCAAAATATGCCAAGTAAATGGGAATTACTTAATTATCAAACAAAATATATAGTTAAATGCAAGTTTATTGTAAACATACAGAAACATACACAGATTTCATTACATAAATAAGTTAATTATAAAAGTAGAAAGTGTTTCAAGTGAAAAAAAAATTGTGAAAACTCTCACTATTTACTCGTCGCTAATTTTAAGAACTTTAAAAAACTAAACACTGAAATAAAAATGCATGCCTTCAACAACTTTTAAACGTAAGTATTTTAGAGATGTTACCTGCTTGAGCATCCAAAACTGCAGGTTCAACTTTTGATAAATCTTCCATTACACTAGCTCGTTTAACAGCAATTACTTCTTCTTGCTCCTACATTTCAAGGATTAAAATCATGTATTAAAAAATAAAATAAGATATTTCCAGCCATACTTTTAAAGAAGCAGATCATATGAAGAAATAGACATGAAACTGAACATTTGGGAATTCTATTCCTTGGTATAAGACTAATCTGCTTTAAATAATTACCAAAAAGAATATCTCACCCTCAGGGCATTTTGGATTTCATGAGATTGCATTTTCTTTTTTTCAGCTTCTTGTTGGTCTTTTAACTATTGATAAAATAAATCAAGCATAAAAATATTGTAATATTTTAGAATCCAACTTCATTAATTATAAACATACAAAACGAGTTTAGTTCTAGCATTACTTGTGCCAGAGTAAAATGAAAAATGAATGTTTACATATTTTACATTGAATCTGATAGAATTTTAATGATAAAATTTGTAAAAAGAATTTTTTAAAAACATTAAGAATGTACAATAATTTATGAATTTGTAAAATGATTTTCTTTTTTCTTTTAATACTTTTGATATAAACCATCATTTTCATAAGTTATATATTTAATAAAATTAGTTTTAAAAAATGGAAATAGTAAACCCATAAAACAAAATAAGAATAGTTTAATGAATTTATTAATTAATACATGCAATAATAGGCTATAAAAATTACCATGTCTTTAAGTTTGGCATTAGCAGCTTGATTTTTTGCTTCAAGTTCTCTACTTTTTAAAGCTAGAGATTTCTGAAGTTCTTCCACTTGTTCAACAGTTTCATGTATTTTTTGTAATCCAACATTCAAATGCAACTGTTGTTCTTCCAATTCAGCCTGTTTCTCATTAAAAAGTTTTACCTATGGTAAAATAATTAAAGTCTTAATACTTATTTCATTAAAAAATAAAGAAAAAGACTTCATCTATGTAACTCACATGCATTGAAAAGATTTTTAAAAAATCTTACATAATGATTGATAAAGTCCAGAAAATGTCTTGGTGTGACAGTAGCAACATGGCCACCTCGCTTTGAAAGTCGAGCATTGGCTTTGTGCAGGGTTTGGTGAACATATACAAAAGCATTCACAATAGCTGAACGATGATTAGGAGGCATTTCGAGGCCTGGGAAGGCAGCTGGAAAATAATCTGGAGCAGTATACTGGAGAAAAGAAAAAATTGATTAAAATTACGAACTTCTCTTATACAGATATTTTTAAAACTAAAACAGGTACTTTAGGATTATCCATTCGACCATTTTTGCCAAATCCGATATTACTGCCAAATGGTAACTTTTGTGTATATTCAAAAATTGCTGATTCTTTGGTGCATTTCATGAGAATTGGTGCACTATCGCGAGTGTTGACAAATATACAGGATAATCTTAAAGTACCTTAAAACATTTTATGTAGCATGAAAAAAAGAAGAAAAAATTTATTCCTTTCCAGATATAATAATAGAATGAAAATCAATGTCCATATTTCATTAAATAATTTAAGATATCAGACAATGATGATATTAATGATTTTGAAAACTAATATTGATAACAGAAAGAACTTGATTAAATAGATTTAATAATTCTGTAAAAGGTTACATGAAATAATCTTGTAATGTTCAAAATAATTATCAACATCTTATAGTTTCAAAATTAAATGCTTTTAACAAAGCAAATATACACCAGACAAGCATGTTTCCCCCCCCCCTCCATTTAAGATTAAAAATAAAGTACTGAAAACACCTTACATGAGGTTTATCCATATCCAACTTATTGGTGAACTCTTTGCCAACATGGAAGAGGGCTTCATCTGACCAGTCCCCAAACCAGTTAAGAACACACCTATCAAATGTAAAATTACATTTTAATAGTCTGGAAATGATTTTTATACTAAGTTTTGTAATTTTAGCTACATTTAACATTAAGCATAAACAGTTTATACTCCATATACAAAAATTTTCACATCACTTTGCATTTTCAGTGGGATTTCTATATATTGAAAAGAAATCATTGTTCTGACAGTATGAATATTAATACAATACCAATTAACAATTTGTGCAACTTTTTTACAGGAACAAGAAATTAAAAGTGGCTAATTATGCTACTTTATTGGACAACTGCTTTTATCACACAAAACTAAGACAAAGAGCATGCATCAATTAAAAAATCATCTAGAAAACATGCAATGAAAGACTTTAAAACAGTTTATTTTAACTGGAGATTTACTTTTAATATTTATAATGAAACTTTTACCTCTCTAATTAAAAGCAAATCAGTTTAAAATTGAATTAGTAAAAAGATGTTTCAAAAATATTAGCAACTAATTTACAAATTTGAAAATGTGTGTGTGTTTTTAAAGTATTTATATAAGAAATACATTTTTAGTTCCTTGTACATAAATGTTAAATTACATGCCTGTATAATTATACATCTTCAGACTGACTTTTTTTTTATAATGCAATTTGTTTAGTCTTCTTCAACCTTAAGACGTTAACCATACACAGTGTATTTTAGTAAGCAAATGATGAAATATTGCAATATTTCTGCATGACAAAAATTTTGTACATCCATTTATCTTTCCAAAAATATAGCTTCCAAGGACATACTCATAGCTTTACAACATGGGATTTAACAAAGCCTAGTTATATTTAGTAACTTCCAATCAAAAACTAACCAAATCAATCAAAACACCTTTAAATCTTCTAAAAAAATTTTGGATAGATTTAAAGGTAGCAGTACAAAAATTAAATAGATTTGTCAAGAAATCCAAAATTTTGCAGCCTGTGCTGAGATTTTGTTGAATACTTTATTTCAAAAGAAATTAAATTCTATTTAAAGCCAATTTGTTGTGAATGTTACAGTTAACTCGAGACATTTTTCCTTTTTTTTTTTTAATTCTGAAAATAATTCTTTTTAGAAATTATAACATCCCCCCTCAACAAAATCACAACATTTTTAAAGTGTGTTATAATTTTGAAATCAATTTTACCTGTTAAACAAGGCAGGGGAAGTAGCAGCTCTGTCTTTCAACCCTTCAGAAGAAGGATTCATGGTAAACACAACATGTAAGTTTTTCATAACCTATAAAATAAATATGAAATATTATATGAATAATCTATAAAGCTATATATATACATAAGAAAAGATTAACTTCTGAACCATTATATTACATTAAAATATAATAGTGCATAAATGTTTCAATTTACAAATTGTATATAATACTTACACCAAATAGTATCTTTTACATATTATATGTATACATATTACACAGACACTTCACACATTCTATTGACAAGTTTCCACAACTTTTTGAAGTTGACCAAAGGCTATGTTTTTAAATAACTTCCAATGGTATTTCTTTTAAAGATGATTTGCTCTAAGAACATTTAACAATGATAATTTAGGATGTGACAATACAAGACAATGAAGGAAACATTTGATTTCAATCAATAATGCTTCAGAGATTACAAATTTTCATTCATAAAAGTAAATTTAATTTAATGCTAGCTGTATAAAATTTATTTCTGCACACAAATAATCTGTTTACAAAACTATGCAAATTCTGTAGTGGAGGTCTATAAATGCATAAATCTGCTGAACATTTAAAAAAACTTTTTTGATAAAAATTGCTTTATTTTTGAATTAATTATTATTTTGATTTCAAACAGGTAGAATAAATATATGTATTCATTCACACATTATTATGCATATAGTGATTTTTACCTGCTGTGTGAACCATTTGTACAGCTCTTCATTGGAGTCAAGCATTAAGCCTTCTCTTTGAGAGCCTTCCTTGCACTGAGTCATTAATGTTGTAAATTCATCCCCTTCAAACAGACCTGGAACTTCTCCATTTGCTAAGAGTGTATTCATACGTTCTAAAAATCCAGAGTCCAGAACATTTGACTCATCCAAAATGAAACAGATTTTTTCATCCTAAAAAAAAATGTATTCATGTTGAGAAATAATACTAATTATGTATCATTCTAAATAAAAATATTGCACAAGAATCTTTTCATATAAATAAGACTGGATTATTAATATTTAAATAATTCCCAGTTAAATAAGAAATTTAGTTAAGTTTACATTTTATTTAAAGGCTATATATCGTTTTTTTTTTTTTTTTTTGGAATACACTTTAAATTATTTTTTTATGATAAGAATAACAAGAAATGGCAATTCTCTCACCAAATTTCCGAGTCTCATTAAGTGTGAGAAATTTAACCAGAAAGCCTATGTACTCGGAGGAATTATAATAAAATTTCAAACTAGCAATATATTAATTATAAATGCAAGACCTTACCACAATTACTATAACCCTACTTATTCTCAAAATCTAGAATACTAGGTATGTTGCTAACATAGTAAATACTAAAAATCCACATTTAATTCATTAATCTATTTTAATTTACCTATTTATTAGTTCACTTTTTGAAATTGATTCATTTCTTAGGAAATAATATTCAAACAATTTCCCTGGTATTATTAAAAAATAGCAAAATTATTATTATATTAGACCCTAATTCTATCAAAAAAAGCAGTGCTACATTCAAATAATACGTAAAAAACTTCTTTTTGGATATATCTAAATAACTGAATTAGAAAGCACACAAGGACAATTAAAAAAAAAGTATTAAAACAAACCTCAAATATTGTTTGGAAATTTTATTACTAATTCTAAGAAATATATGTTTACTTTTTACATTTATTGATAAACCAATATTAGTTTTAAACAAACCATGCTAAAAATGCTGTTATAAAACAAACAATGCTTTAAGTTTTTGGAGATTACATATAGATCAACTTACTTTACATCCAGATCTTCTCAATACAGCTCTTAAGTCTTCATCAAAATCTGAAGCACTATATTTATTATGAACCTTAAAAAAGATAGTAAAATTTTATATATAATAAGTTTCTATGCATATTATGTCCAACAGCATGAATAATTGTTAATGATATAATCAGCCATACCTTGATTTGGAAAACACTTAGTCCATTCATCCAAGCAACAAAGCGAGATAAGGTAGTTTTGCCAGCTCCACTCACACCTATCAGCAACAAATGACCCTACAGAAGAACATCTTTGTAAATAAACAAAATCATAACTTCACACATCTACTTGTATCATAATTTACATTAAAAATAATCATTATTGAATTATGAAAGTATTACTTAGATTAATTATACATTAAGTAAGTGTTTATACAATTTAGAGAGTAGGATAAAATATGCAGTTTAAGAATAAAAATAATAATATTGCCAATTCAGTAAAAGTATGTAAACAAGTTACATTATAATTTTGTTTAGCATGATTTGCAGAACAGAATACTTATTTTTAATGTTTACTTGTTTATTTTGATATTGTTAAATAGGTAGAGATTTTTTTTTTTTGTCAAAGTTAAATTTTAGAATACTATAATGGAACAGTTAATTTAATCATCCTCATAATAATCCAAAATAAGTAAAACAAATATCTAGATTATAAACTAATGTTAAATTTATGAAATAAAACTTCAGCAATTTGAATCAAATTAAGTAAAAAAAATAGAGAAAAGCTAACCTGCGGTTGTCTGAAAATACGATCAATTCGCAATACATGGTCTAAAACTTCATTGAAAAGCACAAGAGGGACATCCAATTCTTCTTCATAAAACACCTAAAATTATTCAAAATGAGCAACCAATAATTAATTTAACTTCAATATAATAAAAGCTTTAATAATAATAAAAATTTGAAACTTCAGAAAGGAAATGTAGATTTCATAAACTCACTTTCAGTCTAGCTTTGGTGTAATCCCGCAGACTTTCTCTATCAACAGGCAAGTAATCTTTGGATAGCCAGTTACTGTACAAAATAGGTCTTGTCAAGGCAGCATCTTGATTAATATTGGGGAAGTGCTTCAAAGCAACAATATTGATGTTTTCATCTGTCCATACTCTTTCATCTTCACCAACCAATCTAATACAAATAATTTGATTCATGGTCATTTCTGACAAAGATTGTAGTATATTTATATTATAAAGGGTTAAAGAACTTTAAAATCAAAGCAATATTACTAAAATCGGTTCAATAGCTATAGGTAATTGTTTTATCAGATTTCTCCACAAAAAATGCATCACACAATTTTGATTTTTAGATCTGATTAAAAAATGTAGGGAAAAAGCATATATTAGAGCACTAATAAAACTCTTTTCATATTTATAACAATAATATGAAATTAGACAATTTTTTCAAATTGTCTAATTTTTGGGTTAGAGGTGCTTAACATAGTTTACTACTTTTAAGATTTAAATAATCAATTCAGTTATTAATGATTAGCAAAGATTTTATAAATAAACTTCAAACATAAATCATACATATAGATGATACATATATAAAAAAAGCATACCTATCTTGAAACAATCTAAGACCTTCATGGGCCCACAATCGAACAAGACCTTCAACAGGCAGAGTTTCTAACGGTCTGATAGCCTCACATATACCACGTACCCATCGGGTAAGTTCTCTTGGACTGTAGACATAATGTGGCTGCATATCTTGAGTAAAACGTTCCTAAAAATAAATGTCAAGACTTTTAATGATGACAAAAAGTACAAAATATCAAGAAAATAGTTCACATGGCAGGATAAGTTATTTTGTTTTGATAACTTTGAGATCCAAAAATGAGTTTTTAAATTAGATTTTTTTAAAAAAAGTTCAATTTCCCATTAAATTATTAGAATTTTTTAAGAGACAGTTTAATTGAAATATTTAATAAAATATGCTTATAAATAGAAATTAATTACTTTGAAGCTATGTATCCTGAATGTGAAAAAGTATTTTATCTTTTTGAAGGATTATATTATATGTTAGACAACCTTCCTGAAATCAATTTGAAAAAAAAATTGGTTTGCATTAAAAAAAATCATTTTACTTAAGATTTTGGATGTGACACATTCATAAAAACATTCAGGACATGCACATAATGAATTATTGACAAAACAATATGCAAATTAAATAAAAAAAACTATTTTCAAAATATAACAAGAAAAGTTATATCTTTTTATTCAAAAATTTAACAGAAAAATAATTTATAATGATTGTATAAAATTTATTTGGTTAAATAAACCATTGGAATAAAGACAGAATCCAACAATTTTGGTTATAAAACATGCCATTTTAATAACCTTCAGTATAACAATTGTAGTACTTGCAATTTTAATTTCACAAGCTAATAAAAAAAATATGAAAACCAATGTCTCCAATTTTATCATTCATTCTGAAATTTTAAACTATTCCTCAAGAATTTGTATGCCATTTCTGATAATTACCTGAGACATGAGATAAAATTCAACCATTGCAGCTGTAAGAGGATCAGAATAAGTTCTTAAGGCTGGTAAAAGACGTAACATAGCTCGGTTGAAAGTGCCATAGATCTGTTTCAAAGATGTTTCTCCAGGATAATCAACATATACAACAGGTACATGACGCAAAAATCTGGGGAGGGGAATGCAATGTTAATGGAACATATTTTCAAATATATCATTTTACATGCTCTGTTTGTCAAAATTCAAATTACTAACAAAAATCAATTTTAATCAACATGATTAAAAATAAACATTATAATAAATTATTTTATCATCAAAGTTGCATAAAGAAAATTACCGGTGGGAAAGGGGTTTTCGTCCAGGATCTGTTGGAGGATTGCAGGCTCCTACAAATTGAATCCTCTCTAATTTCACAAATGCTTGATCTGTAGTTCGATAAAATCCTCCATGTTCAACAATTTGTCTTAAGAATGATATTACTCTTTGAGTTCCTATAATGCATACAATAATGTAAATAATTCCACATTCAAACAAAAATAGCTTCTTTATAAAAGACATTAAAAGCCAATTTAAATAATATAAGATTAATGATATTCAGAAGCCTTCATGCATTTTTTAAAATTACATTTACCATTCATTCTAAAATTATATCTTGCATGTTTAGCAATTTACCCTTTAAAAGCTTAAGTATTAATTCCAGTCAATTATTAAAAATTATTCCAGAGCTAGCACTTGAAATGATAGATATTCATCTATATTAAATAAGATGAAGTTAAAAAATAATTTATTAAGAAATAATATAACAGATAACATAAAAGAACATAAGAGAAATATTTCAGCAACTTTTATAAGCAAAAGAATTTGTTAAAAATTCATACATACCATACTTATCCATATCGGGCAAGTTTATTTCATCACAAAAGAGAACAAGCCACTTTCCAAGTTGGATGGGAGATAGCACTATACCATTAGGAGTCCTCTTGTATTCACAGTAATGGTCAAAAGTTTTTAGCAATAATTCTGGTGTTGTAGCACTGGAGAAATTCAAACCGACAACCTTAAAGAGAGAAAAAAATTATCAATAAAAAATAACTAAAGCAATGGTACTACACAATGGCTACTACAACCCACAATAAAGCACAAAGAAAGATCTAAATGACCGCATTGCCGCTAAAGCATTGGTATGAACTTAAGGCAATCAACAGCCACTGTGTAACCCCTTTCATGGGTGGAATTGGTGGGGAATAGCTAACCACATATCATTTATGCCCCTACCTGGGTAGTCAGAACTAGTTTTTCATCTTCATATGTGAAGTGCCCTCCAATAGGAAGTTATACAATTAATGTCAATTAAAGTTAAATGTTAAGCAACTTAGGATTTGTGATGAAATATATATAAAAAAGTGAGCAATGGTAATGGAAGAAGCTTACCTCCATATCAGGTAGAGATCTCAAAGCACTGAAGAGTGTCATAGTTTTGCCAGAACCAGGAGGTCCACATAATACCAAAGGCTTGTGTTCAGCTAACCATGTATACAACAAAGATTCATGACGAACTGTATCTAAAGTAGGAACAACTACATCAGGAGCAGCAACTTTGTGTGTTTCAACTTCAATCTGAGGAACTTTACTTTGCCATGGTGACCATTCACCACTGATAGCAACCTAAAAATAAAGATCAGTAATGTGTTAACAATTGAAAAACTTCTAAATATCTGCAAGAAATTATGCTCAATTGTTTTTATATTAGATTTATATTATTTTATATTTCATTCATGCTCTTATTCTTATATGATAAGAAGCTAACAATATTATAAAATATTTTATTGTGGCTGAAAACAATATATATAGAAATAATCAATAGCTAAGATCAATCTCAAGTTGGAACTTGAGACATGTCTGCCATTCTTTGTACTATAAAAATTTACCCCTAAATTTGAAGATAATTTAGAAAATATATGTATCATCTTAATAGCTTTCTTTAGTGAGGAATAACAATAAAACTGGTTCCTGATACCAAATTTAAAAGCCAAAAGGTAAGAAATAGCCAATAAACAGAAAGTTAAAATGCCAGTTATTATTTCCATGCAATCAGAAAACATAAATCTTTAAAAAATAATTATTTTGACCAGCTGGTCAAAACTATATATTTTTATATATAAAGAATATTTTATGTATCACAATATATTGTTCTTCACTATATATTATAGTGATAACTTATTTGACGCTGAATGTCTAAGATCCCATCCCACCTATACATTATTTTTCGTTGGTTAGAAAATAGTTTTGAATAAAATTTTATGAACATTAATTTAAATATGTTGGCTAATTTGAAAAAAAGAAAAAATCAATATTATTGCTTAAATGTGGTATAACTGTAATTTGTTTAAGAGATTTATGGTTGCTTTCTTTTTTAATACTTCAACAAAATATTTAAAATAACAATACATTTTTTTAAACTATAAAATACAAGTACAAAAAGAAAATGTTTTACATAAAAAAATTTATATAAAGTGCAAAAAGGAAATACCTTAGCACCTTGACATTATTAATAATTAAAGTAAAAATGAATTGTTTTACATAATATTAAAAAAATATTACATATTCATACCTCAAAGTCAATAATTGGAGCTCCAGTCTGTGGAGGAAGTGGAATGGTAGTTATACCTCGAATAAAATCACCGAGATCTGATCGAATCTTTAGTTTGCCATCACCAGCAAAGGACCACAGTAGAGCATAGACCAAACAACGAGGTATATATCGATCCAACTGATCTTGCTGTAAATATATATATATATATATATATATATATATATATATATATATATAGAATGCAAAAAAGAGAAAAATGATTGGAAATGGTTAATTAAATATGCATGAGGTCCACTCTAGTAATAACTCAACAGCTATTTTCTAAATCAGAAATAAGCATAAACTTCTAATAGGAAATATGTTTAAAATGACAAAGAATTATGTTTATGTTGTTTAAAATAGTAAATAGAAAGCTAAAAAAGTTTGGGACTAATTTTTATACTTTTCTTTAAGCCTATTTGTCAAAAAAAATTTTAGTATTCTAAACACTTCAAACAAAAAATTTTAATCGGAGACTGAAACTAGACAAATTACAAAGTTTTGAATTTTATTATTACAGGATAAAATCCATCAACAACATCCTCAATTAAGGCTCCATTCATTGATTGGTGAATCTTCCTTTAAGTAGCCATTGAAATAGTCTACAAACAACTCAAATAAAAACTTTCAAACTGTTATAAATCAGCTAGTTTTTCTTGCAGAAGAATGAAACTTTCTTTTTATGTTTGTTTAATATATAATCAGATTGTTTTATTAAAAAAATAAGCATATTTAATAAAAATTTAATTTTCATAATTTTTTAATATTTCTTTTATTGACTCCAACAACAAAAAACTCACCACTTTCAACCATTAAAGCATTATCAAAGTATAATTTATGGTTTAGAAATAAATTACTGGGCCATTATTAGCATAACCACTATCAAACACTTGCTAATAATTCAACAAATGATATTCATGGGATTAAAAAAGAAACTGGGTTCATTGAATTTTAGTTATAAGAAAAGAAAGCCATGTTTACCTGCATAGGAAAATCAGGGTGACTATGATTGTAGTTAAGCACATTACGACATGCCTGGTTTAACATCGAGAACAAAGAACCCAGTGCTCTCAGTCTTGTGAAATCCATCACATGTTCCTGGCTGGAAGCAAAATCTAAAGCTCGAACAACAAGACCATCAGATGTAAAATGTGGACTCAGTATATTTGCTACATCTCTCTGAACCTAAACATCAATGACGTAAAATTAATCGCAGAAATATACCAATACAATAAACAGATTTATAATTTTGTAAGTGAAATTATATAGTAGATCAAAACAATTCTAGATGATTTCATACCAAACATCTAAGGTTCATGGTTTACTTATCAGCACAAAATATATATCTATATGTTATTGTGAAATTAAATACTGTTGTTAAATATGATGGAATTGATTAATCTCCATATTTTCTGTTGATTATTGACGCCATCATTAGTAATTATATGAAAGCTGACTTTCACCGAAACATGCCAATATTTATCAGATACTAGTCTTTCACAGTAATATATATTTAATAGGATAATATGCAATACTCACAGTAGTAAAAACATACATTTGATTCTGGCATCATATGTATTTAAAACTTTTCCAAAAGAACAAAAATTGTTAGGAGTTTAAATATTTAATGCATATATCAAAAAATAAAAAGTATTCAATATGAAAAATTATTTGATATCATTAATTAGAAACTTTAAATTATCTTTATATACAATATTATCGATTTCTTTTGGATAATTTCAGCAAAAGTTTCGTCCAAAAGCTGTTCTCTTTGTCATATATTACAGGGAACTCTACAAAATAATTTTTATTTGGTGAAACATTATTTTACACAGAATGAATACTGAACTCAACTATGCTTATGAAGTTATGGCTAAAGAATTGTTAGTTTTATTTTTAAATCAATCCATTACTTTCATCAGCAAAAAAGAAATTAACTTCTATTTTGCCACAACATATCTTAGCTTTTGGAAAGGAAACTTACCATAACCACAGAGAAATTAATTGCTTTTTTTGTTACCATATACTTTAGTATTTTATATGTATGCTGGGAATCGAAAAAGAAAATAAATGGAACTGATAAATATAATTTTACTTCCCTTTTTATAACGAACTTATTAAGTAGAGACTTATTTTTCTCATGAATTTCGATTTTTGCAATTTTTTAATTGCATAAAGTTTTATTTAATAAATCTTATAAATCATATTTATTAAATTATGAGTGTTAATTAAATTATTAAGTATATGTATGTAAATTATGGAGCATTAAATCTAAATAAGATATGAATAGTGACTAATTTCATTAAAATATAATTAAACCAGATACAAATGTTTTTATTCTATACTATAGATTAAAAAGAGGCTAGTTAAATAATTATAGGAAAATATTGGGTAGAAAATAAAATATATTCTCAGTGATCAACACATAATAATAACACACACAAAAAAAATTAATACAGAGTATATCACTCTACTCCTCTACCAACAATAAATTGGATACATCTTTATGCAGCAATTTTCAACTCACTAAATATTATAACATAGTTGTTTGCATTAATATGTATTTTTTAAACTCAATAGCTATAATAATATATATAATAATTTAAAATTAATCTGAATACAGAAATTTTAAAATAAGCCATGGCTTAGTTGGAAAAACACATAGAGAGAACAGGTATTTGTCTAAAAATAAATATAGAACATTCAAATATTCTTTTCAAATTTCTAAACACCATTAAAATTGAGTCTTAGAATAAAATTTTTAAATTGTTTCTTTCAGCATATTTATATTATGTATAAAATTGCAAATCATTTATTCCATAAAACATATATTATCAAAAATAGATCTGATCTTAACTTTAAGATAATGATAAAAAAGGACTTAAATGAAGCCTCCATTGAATTAATAATATAAAAATTATTTTATGCTTTAAAAATATTTAAATTTCTGGCATCACTTTGCTACTTAAAGTATTAGAGACTTTATTTGTATTATTATAACATATTGTAATAAATTACAAGATAATATACTATAAGAAAAATATATAGGAAAATAAATTTAAATTATGCATTTATTTAGTAGAAATAGAATATGCTTTTAATGCAATGCCATTCAACTATGTATTTCTTTTGCTAATTATTTAATAACTATAACTAAAAAAGTTACAATAAACTTATAAATTTAATTAAAATTTACAAAATAACTACATTAATAGCAAGTTCTTAAGAGTTGCCTTTGACCACTAACTCCTTTTTTTAATGGTTTTTCAATTTTGAAGCAGTGAGAAAGTTCTTAAATGGAAATTACAACAAAAAATTTTTAATCCTCTGTTAAAAGATCACAATTGAGAAGTTTAAGAAGTCTTTATTTTAGAAAGATTATTATAGTCTTTAAGGTTTTGTAAGTGAAAATAGAATGAAATAGAAATCCATCTACCTTACAATTTAAAATCATGTTTGTTTTTTTAACTAGTCAAGTCCCAAATATTATAAGTATTAAAACACACACACACACAAACAATACCTGCAATGTAGGAGATAAAAGATCTTCCTTAAGGGTATCTTCTTTCTTCTTTTTGTAGGAAATTTCTTCTTCAACTTCCTCTAAAGGAATGTGTCTTAATTGCAACAAAAAGTTCTCAAAAATCATTTCAGTAGATAGCACATCCTCACTAAACCAAATCATACCACAACGAGAAACAGTTGCTAAAGTAGCAAACCTCAGATCTTGTACTTCAAACATTATTCGCACCTGAAAAATAAAGATAAAACAAATTATTAACAGCAGAAAATATTTATTGATAATTTTAAACTATTTAATACTGATTAAGTAGTGAAGCTAGTGTCAAAATGCTGCAATACATTATTTACATGGTAGGTCAAATGCCTAATAAACAAATAATTCTTTAATTAATTAAATAATTAACTTAGGATTCCTCAGTATAGCTAAAGAAATTAATAACTTTTTTAAAAAAGATTTTTTAAATTTATTAATCTCTATACTAGATTGCCTTTGCAAGCTAGGAAAAAAATGTGGTTTCTTTAAGTAATCAACAAAGAAAAATAGGTACTTACATTAGGTGGTAAGCTAAGACGTTCACCATTTGGTAATGTCAAAAGTTTATTGTCATCTAGCACACTGTTCAAATTTTCAACCCATTCTGGATCTACGTCTCCATCAAATATGATCCATTGACGCTTACTGATTTCTCCTCTTACGTTGTCAATGATCCTATAATATTTTTGAAATATTAATAATAAAAAATTCTGCATGTAAAATTTAAGTTTTTTAGTATTACTTAATGAAAAAATTCATTTCTTGTCAAATAAAAACTTGAATAAAAAATAATATAAATTTTTATTAATGATTGTAATGAAATTATGTTATAAATTTTTGTACTTTTAAAAATGATATTCAAGAACTATAACATATTTTATATATTATTTCTCAGCACAGAATTATTAATTATAAAGCATCCACAAAAATAAAACTCACTTTCTTAAGACATGAGTAAACAAACCATCTGTCCATTCTCTGGTATTAGGGTCAAGTGTACCATATAAGGCTTCTTTAGAAATAGCCTAAAATAAAGGACAAAAATTAAATCACAACATTTTATGAAAATAATTATTAGCAGTAAATCATGATTATGAGCTCCTAACACACACAGACGCATACATGCACACAACACACACATTATATAATTTTAAATTTACCTTTGGATCAATGACATGTGCAACTCCTTCAACACCTTCAAAACGTTCCAATGCCTTAAGAAGAACTCGCCAAGCAGTAGACTTACCACTGCCACTGGGACCGACCATCATCAGACCATGGTTTAATTGTGAAATTTGGAAAAGTTGAAGCACCTAAAAGAAAACCATCAATCTTAATAAAATTTGATAACAACACCTGTGCAAAGATGGTATAAAATAGGCTGCCAATTCCTTTCAAATAAAAAAATGACAATATTCTTCATATTTACACTAAAGAACAATTTTAATAACATGAGACTTCACCATAAAAATTAAGAAAGAAAAATTAACATAATAAAAAATAATAATAAATCTCAAATGCCTCAAAAAGATATAATAGGAAACATAGTTAACATGCATAACTGCATATAAAAATTGTATATGTTATAAGGGAATTTATCCTAAATAATTTTTTTTAATTACAGATTTAAAATGTTAAAATACTATATTTTCATAAATTATTGAATGAAATCATTGATCATCCACATACTTAGCATAAAATGTTCTCTTTTAATGATTTCCCTTGATTTTTAGATATTTTTACCAATTCCATCTGATTTTTCCCAGAATTTTTCAGAATAAAATCCTCAATTTCCCCCTCATATTCCTAATTTCCCCATTATGTTGCCACCCTCTTTAATAAAACATGAATGTAGCAGAAATTTAAAATTTATAGATTTAATTAACTAATATATATCCCACAGTATGCATCTATTTAAATATATTTTTCTGAAAGTAAAGTTATGATATTATAGTACAAAGAAAGCAGATTCACAGCACTAAAAAAAAAAAAAAAACATAGATTAGAACAAATATATTTAATTTTATCCAATCAACCTCCTATGTATTGAATTAACATTACACTTTTTCAGGAATCTACAATTTCCAATAAACAAAGAAACAGTTTCTGTACATTGGAAAGAAATTTGTAAAAATAAATAAAACATAAATGCTGATAACAAATCACAATACTGCATTCAAGAATGGGTTTAAAAGACCATATTTTTTAAGATGGCCTTAACTGTGATTTATTGCGATTAAGGGAAATAAGATTATCTCATTGATCAAGATGAACAATACGCCGATGTTGAAAATAAAGAAGAATAATGGAAAGAAACCACCCAGGAAACAAATAAAGGAAGATTTCCAAATTATGTGGCACAGCTTCAGATTTATGCCCAATGTTCACGAAGAAACTTTTATTTATCTGCATAAAAATTTACATTTTGAAACAGCTTCAAGGAAACCATTTTCAAATGGATACCATTTTATCAAGCATTTAATTTGGAAAAAAAATTATATTTTTTATGAATTTGAGTATGTATAATTTAGTTTATTGAAAGCATATTAATAAATTACATACACAGTTGCATATTTTTTTTAAATAAGTTTTTTTGGAAGTTCAATTATTTTAAGTTTTTATAGTTTACTGCATCAATTAGAAAGATTTGTTTTTAATAAAAAAAATGATAAATCAACAAATTGCATTTCTTTCTACATATTGATTTTTCCCCCATAAATTTTAAATCTGTAATACAGATGCTCAACTACAATTATAAACTGGATAATTGTTTCATACTTTTTCCATCCAGAGACCCCCAACTTCTTCATTCTCCCCACAAACTAGGTACATCTCTTGGCAGACTTTCTTAATCTGCTCCTTTAAACCTTTCATCTCAGCCCTTGTATAGGAGACACCAGGGAATACATCAGATAAAAGAGAGAAGAGGAGTGGAATATCTTCTGCCACTAATTTTGGGACCATGGTCTCACATACACTCTGGATCAAAATCTAAGGGAGAAAAATAATAACACATGACAAATTTTACAAAAAAAAGTATAGTCCAATACATTTTATTTAATAATTTTAAGTGCTTAAAAGTGAGTTTCTAAACAATGTATCTTTTAAATATAACCTTAAAATTTTAAGAATAATTATTAATGAAGTATCTTTAATCTACATATAATTGGATATTCATGATTCCTTAAATAGACGAGGAATATTTTGTTTACTGGGTAAAAATGTTACTCTTGGAGTCAAATTTCATGACATAACTATGTATATGCATCATCTAGTACAAAATATGTAGCAAATTCTAATATTAATAAGGCACTGTTTCTTTTGAATCCAGTAGTATATTATAACGAAACATTCTGATAAAAATAATTAAAGAGCATCAACACTAGTCTTTCAACAAATAAAGTATATTTCTTAACAGTTTATTTTTAGAGAACTAAACATAAAAATTAAAAATATATATAAAAAAAGCAAAACTTTAATGATCTTACTGAAAAAAGCTCATAAATTAGAGGAATTTTAATACTTTAATTTTATATAAATATTGAAAATTCTTTAAATTACATTATAGTGATGAAGAGTATTGTTATAAATTATAAATATAGATAAAATAGTAAGTAAAAAAAATTAAGAGAAAAATTTATTGCTAAATAAAAATGGCATCACAGAAAAGATAATCTCTTGAATTTTTAAATTTTGTAATTATACATAACATTAATTTGAATACTAATGTTTTTGAAAATCATCACTAAATAATTTAAATTTTTAATTAAATAAAACTTTAAGCTTTAAAAAAATTCAATCTAAGGAGCACATTTTCATCTTTTCAAGTATATTCATGCCAGAAATAGTAATTTTTTCTAATTTATAATATAAGCTTCATTGGAAACACAAAGTGTTAAAAAATAAATTTTCATAATCAGTTAAATTTCTAAAATTAAAGAAAGAGTAATAAAAAGAATGTAGGCAATTACTTCTTGTTCAGGTAGCTGCTCAGCAATCTTTCCTTCTGGTAATGTCTCTCCCTGCTCAGCTAGGTTATCCTTGATACGTTGTATTCTGTCACGCTTGATGTTGCCAGCACTCACTAAAACACTTTTCAGTGCTCGAAGTCCAAAATCATAATGAGACTGGTTAGAAAGTTGTTCATCACAAAGTCTATATTAAATTAAAAATTATAAATATCAGAATTTGTCGTTTAATAAAGCTTAGTTACAAATGGAACAATAAAGTTTTGGAAATACATGAATTTCTAAAATAAATGATTTAGAAAAGAAACTAATCATTATTCTAAATAATTTATAAAACAAAATTTTAAGGACTTTTGCTCAGATGTACAGTCTCCAAGCCCCAATATTAAGGATTTATCTTCCAGGCAACCAGTTCTTAGTTCAATCAAAAATGTATAATGAATAAGGGTTTGGTGAATGTTAATTTTGTGAGTTTATACTTGTATAATTGACATGGCATGGGAGTTAAAAGAAAGGATGCAAGCTTATAATTTTTCCTCCTTATCTGAATACGATTTTGAAAAAAAAAAGGGCTCAGTTTATGCCAAAATAAACATAATGTTGGTGCAAAATGAAATAATATAAGAAAAACAAGTAATTTTTTCTTCTTTAGCTACTCTCTCTTTGATAAAACAATTATACCAAGAATTTCTGATTGTGCTAATCAACAGATATTATAATTTGGTTAATCACATACAGAAATATCATTCAAGAAAATAATAGACAGTCACATAAATTTGCATGTTATTATTATTAAGTATTTAATGATTATTAATATTAAGCCTTCAATTTAATTCACATAATATAGCAATTAACAGAAAAAAAAACCCTATATTTTGTTCAAACATAGTTAAATTATAATACTATTTTATATTTTAAAAGATCTTACTTGAAAAAGGGAACAATTTTGCTGGCAAGTTTTTCTGCTGTACGGAAGCCTTGTGAGAAAAGCATAACTTGAGCAATAAGTTGTCTGTCTGGTTTAGTCATAGCAAGTGATCTGAATAGTTTCTTTAAATTGTCAGGAAGATTTGATCTTCCAGCATATCCAGGGTTCATGGTAATGAAAATGGCCATGTCAGGGTTAACATTTACTTGTTTCCCAATCAATTCTACACTAATATCTGAAAATTTTAAAAAGTGTTTGAAAAAATATTAGGAAACATAACTTTGCAAAATTAAAATATATATATATCCATAAAAATAATTGCTTAATATTGTCTATGAAGTCAAAAACTAAAAGTAAAATAAAGGCAAGGAAAATGACTGCTACAGACGTTCATAAATCCTAAATACCATATATAACAGAAATCTAGTATGTTTTCTAATAATGCAGAATATTAACAAGATATACATATTTCTTTCATGATAT
>JAOUZG010033182.1:519453-546425 GCA_026289955.1 Argiope argentata
AAAAAAAAAGAAAAAGTCAATTCAAGTTTTACAACTTTATTTTATTTACAAGCTCCAAGCAAAATCTGCTTTATGAGATGTTGCCTGCTTTATTATATATTTGTTAGAGCTGAATGGTTTGGGTACAAAATGGTACACAATTTTTTCAATTCATTCTGCAAAAAACATTAATTTTAAATTCATTATGTAACCTGCTGTCTCAAAATTTGTCACAAATGATGGTTTCCCTCACATTTAGTCATGAATATATGTACTTCAAGTTAGTTGTACCACTTACCAATAGCTTTAAGCAATATTTCATGCAAATCAAAATAAATTTCAGAGTAGTTACATCTTTTTGCCCACTAACTATGAATCATTATATGCATTTCTAATTTGGAAACAATTTCAGCTTCTGAGAAATGTTAATAAATGAATGTCAAGACAAACAAAATTGTTGCAGGAAAGTCACTACGGAGGGAATCGGAAGTGTTGTCAGAAAATAGTCATCAAAACAGCATTTTGTTTAGTAAATGTTAACAAAGAAGTGCCACTAAATCTCTGATTGACCTAAATACAGTAAAATATTTATCACAAAAAAAATTCTTCTATACTGTTAAAAATAGCATTTAATTTCTTTTTAAAATAAAGATACTCAAATAAAATCTGATTAAATATACATACTTTAGTGAAATTCTGTAGAGTCCGTTTTACATATTCATATGATGCATACTGTCGTAATCTAGCAGGAAGTTCTTTGAGTTGATTTAGCAAACTGTCAAGATGCTGTCTTAGCTAGAAAAAGAATGAACTTTTTAATACTAAAAATTTAAAACATCGTTAAAAGATCTAGAAGCAAAAAATCATTTTTTACTTTCTCAATATTAAATAGAAATATCAAATGCTTTAATGCTCTTTTATAAGATTATTTTTAAAATCAAATAAAATTTACATACTTTCCTTGGTTGAACAGACAGCCAAGGTTGTTCCTTCATTTGGTCAATCTGATCCCATATTTTTGCAAGTTCTGACCAAACTCCTTTTAAATCTTGAAGCTCTTCAAAGGCTACTTGCAAACGTTCATCTGTTGCACTAAGAATACCTATGCATATACAAAGACAAATAATTATAATTGTATCACCAAACTATAAAACAACTTAAAACTACTTAAGTGATGAATGCATCAACTACAAACCAATTGGATATGTCTTAAAATGTTTCTTTAAAACATTTTTTAAAGAAACTGCTTTAAGGATATCTGTCTATCTCAAAATCAAATTTTTAAGTACAAACCTGGTTCTTGAAGTTCAAGAGCTTCTTTAGCTCGCATAACATTATCTCTATCTTCTTTTAGACGAGTAAATTTTGATTCAAAAATTGATAAATGTCCCATTGCATCTTGTGGTTTAAGTGATCCCTAAAAAGAATTTTAACATGCAGATTAATTCGACATAAGAATACTTTAGATAAAATTAATTTCATTAAACTAGAAAAATCTTACTTCAACTGGTTTTGCTTTTTCCCATTCACTAAGAACATCATTTGTACGAGCTTCGACGGCTTTATCTTCAGCGACAATTTTGACTTGTAAACTAGCAACTTGAACTTGAATAGCACTATCTTTTCGACGCAGGATTTCATTGAATGCTGACCATTCTCCTTCTACATTATCAATATGAAGCCAAGAATTGGGGAACTGAAACCTTTGTCTTTCTAAAATCCTTTGACCTTCACGGTATAGCTAAAATTATAATATAACAAAATAATTCAATACTTAGATGAGCATTTAAAAAGAATATTCTTGAAATAAATATATGGCTATAAAGAAAAAAAATGCATGCCCTAAACATTCCTGAAAACTAAAATGATAAAAACCATTAGCAATAACCGATATTATGAATAAATTATAAAACTTAATTTTTAGGAATCCAAAATACAACATTAAGTTACATTCTCAAAATGACTATGTTTTTTACTATTAATTTTTTAATTAACTTCAAAAATAATAGTTGTGCTAAAATGCTTATTTGAAATGCAAAGAAACTAAAAAACAAGATGAATTTAATTATTTTTCAAAATAAAGAAAAGAAATCAAACTTACTTCAACTTTTTTATCCCAAACTTTCATCTTCTTTTTAAGAGACTGAACATAAGTAATGAAAGTCACAGCATCAGAAGTGGAGTCTGTTTCGATAGACTGTTGCTCCAAATCGCTACGAGACTGTAAAAACAAAATTATCTAGTAAGAAATTCTGAACTTATATATGTTTAAAAAATTCCAAAAGTTTTACCAAATATAAACTTGCTTTAGAAACTGTGGTGTGAAAAACAGCCATTTCATTTCCAAGTAATGATCCAAACTTTCCAAGAACATCTTTATGCCATGAGTCATATTTGAGAGAAACTTTAGATTGTACCTAAAAAAAAAAAACATACTTGTTATTCAGTAATCAAGCATCCACATATACCTGAACAATAACTTCAATTCCATATACATTTCTCAAATATATTAATTAAAAATAGACCCCTTTCCAAATTTTATAGGACAAACATATAACTTTTCTTGCTAAATGAAGAAAATTTGAAAACTAAATTGAATTGACAACTGAATCAATTTTTTTAAATTTCCTCCTGAGTATCCATTTAGTAATTACTTTAATCACCATAAACAATATATTCAAGAAATCAAGTTTTTCGTTGTTAACATCAACTAATGTCCTATATTTTATAAACTTGAAATCAGTAGCTACCAATACAAAAAAAGAAAAGAAAAAAGAAAAGGGTGTTTTTTTTTTTTTAAGTTTGAAAAAGTTTATGATAATTTTATACAAGTAACAACAAATAAATTTATATTTCATATATTAATTTTGTAGAAATATAATTAAGAAGTTATGACTAGAATACAAAAGCAATTGTTAGTACATTAATAGCAAAACATTTTAAGATAACTAATTAACTTTCTTGAAACAAAACAAATCCTTACTTTTGCATATTCAATGATTATTGGGCCAATTTCTTTACGCACTTCAGTGGTATCAAAAGTTGTTCTCGATTTCCTAAAAAATTCAAAAAGATATATAAATATTTTAAACCAGCATTTTTAATAAGTGCTAATACAGATTTAAATATAATCAGGAATAATGTATACTTTATTTCAATCAATGTGTTCATCCAAAGATTAATGTTTTCTCCAAGTTTTGAGTAAAGAGCCTCTGGTTGCAAATCCCACAATGCCTGATAACGAAGCCATTCTTTTACATAAGAATCCATTTGCTTGATTTTGTTTTCAATTTCTTGATAAGCAGATTCTAAAGTTAAAGCACCATCAGGCATTTTTCTAAGAAGATTTCTGTAGGATTCTGAAACTGGTCGATCCAGACCAACCTACAAAAGAAATTGATAAAGAATGATTTAATTTAATAAACATAAAGTAAAGGCAAATCAAGAAGAAACATCTATGCATTTATTGCATAAAACTTAAGACAAATACATGAAAAAATTTTAAGATTAAAATAATTAGGAAAGTTTGATTGACTAACAACTTTTGGTAATGGTGAATAATTACAAAATTTAATCCATTAAAAAAACCATAAATTTAATTCATAACAATCAATGCACTTTCACTACTTTTTGAAATAATCTACGATACATATCTATGATCAACCAAATCCAAAGCTTGAACTGCTGCAAAATCAAATAAAAATGTCAACATTGACGATGTTCCATCAAACATATATTTTTAAATAAAAAGGTATTTGAGCAGAAAATTTAAGCTCCTGCTGCCAATGTCAAACTCTATACACAATCAACATTTATTTATTCTTTTTTTTTAATTAACTGTATCAAAATTACAGAAATTTTATTATTACATTAAATTTGCTAAAAACTTTGTTGGTAATTATAATTATTGATAAAATAAAAATAATAACTATAAAAAATTATTGTTTAGTTTGTGGAAGAAAGATAAGTATAATTGAGCTGGCTGAGGGTTCCTCTACATCTGCAATATAGATGCCTTTTTTCAATAAAATTACTGAAATCTAAAAATAGATATTAAGCAAACTGAATCTCATCCACAATACTGATGTTAAAATTACAAATTCAAATTTTAAAAAAGTAGTATTTGAATTTATAATTAATAAGATCATTAAAGGAGAATGGAAGACTTAAGGTCTTCCATTCTCATTTAATGATAGAAAATGCTAGTAAATTATTTCATATATCATGTTCTACCTAATAGAGAAATATTTCTTTTAACTTTTACTATATATGTTTAAATATTTACTTCTTCACAACTATCATTTAAAATTTTTTGGGGTCTTCCGTTCTCTTCAAAAATGAAAATTTATATATATATTTCCAGTTCACTGTTATCATTGATAACAGTACTATATTTTTATAACAAATTTTTTTACAAAAAACATAAAGTAGCAAATTAAAAAGTAAGTGGGTTTTTTTTACAATTTTTAAACAAATTAATTTATATGGAAGTGATTTTTCTTATATAAATTTCCTTACATTTTTCCACTAATAAAATATTATTTAAACTTATACATATTTTTTTAAAAGTTGCATAAGCTGCACAATTGTATCAAACAAATTATTTTATTTTATAAATTATATAAATTTTAAACATATATTACTTTATTTAATGCCAGAACACATTTTTCTCAACATAAACTTAATATTTAAAAAATCTAACTAAGCCAGAATATAATTTTATTAACCAGATATTATAAATGGATATGCTAATTACAACATGATTCAATCATTATTATTCACTTTAAAATAGCATTGTTTAAACACTTCAAATGCATTTCTTTCACTTCTTCATATTATATAATTTTATCACACAAAAATATAAAAGAATCTAATTCCATTAAAAATATGAAGATGGAGATTTTTCCCCTCAAAGCAAGTTCAATTAAAAGTTTTAAATACCATTAGTGATAAAATAGAACACTATTACTTTTAAATTTTTGATAGAAATTCACAATAGGCTAAATTAAATTATGTTTGATTTGATTAATTTAGTAGAAGTCTTGCATGAATACTGAATACTAGAAAATATTATGTGTAAGAAAAATTAATGTATTATCAAAAATACAAATAATTCCATTAAAATGTCAAATATTAGTTAAATGAATGTGAGCATTTACTTGATATCTTGAACTTTGAATACGAGTCTGGAGTAAAACAACATTCTCCCAAGCAAATAGCTGTTGCATGATATTAAATCTAGCTTCTTCAACACTTGGATTCACATAAATGACTTGGTTTGTTATACGAATTTCATGAATAAGAGTCTGTATTTGAGGATCACCACCTAATTTATGAGCAGTAGTAGTATCGGTATCATTAGCAAGATCAGAATCTTGTTGACCTTTTCCTTCCAATGCTTTAGTCCATGCTTTAATACCAGCTTCAAGCCTTATTGCAAGTTTTTTCTCAACCTATAAATTAAATTCAAAATTAGACAACAAATGATTTAGGACTAAACGCTGACATTTTATTTATTTATATTTAATAAATAAAGAAAATATAAAATGAATAACTTTTAGAATATTTCATAAATATAATATCATGAAAGCCTATTTAAATAACAATTTAAAGAGAAGTCCAAAACTTGCATAAGAATCCTAAAAACAAATTTATAAAACAGAATTTATTATAACAAGAATTTTTATAAGTATTCAAAAAATTTAAAATTAAATAGATCATTCTAATATTCTAACAGAATAAATCAAATCATATTCACCTTTCAATAAAAACCAAATGGTTAAGAGTGCACTACATATTTTAGGTTAATATAGTTATATAGAAAATTAGAGACAGCAATCAATATCAATAATTTCATAAGCAAAATATTTTGATATTTCATTGAATTGTAAAAATATTAAGAGATTTTTTTTTTAAATTCTTTTAATAGAAGAATTTAAAAACATAATCTTACTTCTTCATCCAACTTGTTCACCCATAAATGAAGATTTGAATATTGATGAAGACTCAAGTCATCAACTGCTTTTTGAATTTTATTGAGAATGTCAGCAAATATATTAGTACTGTATGCACAAGTTTCTAGTGAGCGAACATCTATATCAATCTGTTCTTCAATAAATAAAAGGTCTTCAACCTAAAAAAATTAATATTTCAATATAAAGATTCTTTAAGGAGGAAAATCATTTTCATCAAGAGGAAGATCAGCAGTTGACACTTACTTTTTCTTGGAAGTTAAATACATTTTCAGCTAGTCTTTGTACATAAGGATCAAGTTTATATGACTCCCACACTAAGGAAACACCCTAAAAAAATATAAGAAAATATTTCAGTTATATTTTCTAATCAAATAATAAAAATTAATGTAAATTTTAATAATAATTTCATTTTATAAGAATAAAATCATGTTAGCTAATTTTACCTCAACAATCAAACTTTGAGCTTCTTTCTTTAAACCAGCAACCAACAAAGTTATAGATGGTCTTTCTTCAACCTTAAAAATAAATTTAAAAAAAATTCAATTCTATCAAATAATTCTATAGCAAAATAAATAAATAATGTATTATATTTAAATTACACAAGTGATTTAAATTTAATTTCAGTTTTATATAACATTCAAAGAAATTAAAGCAGCTATTTCATTAAATAGAATTATAGCAAATATTATATCATGTGGCTAAATTAAAGAACACATGCTAATTCAATATAACAATGAATTAGATTATTAGCTTATATAAACATAAAATAATTTATAAAATAAATAGAATCATTATTAATTAACAGAAAAAAACCCTTAAAAATTAAAAATTATTTTTTCAAATATTCAAAACAAAAAGCTCAATAATACCTTTTCACAAGTTCTTTCGTATGATCTTATGCTTTCAATCAGTGATATAGCAAAGGGATAGAGCTGGTTTGCTTGGTGAGCTTTATTGATTATAGCTAAAGGAACCCGAAATCCTAACCAACGTAGATTTCTCACCTATAAAGAATTCATAAATGATATATAATAAATAAAAGTTTACAAAAAAAAGCAAAGGCCAACAAAGAATGCATAGTATATGAATATGAAATTTAAACATACCTCTTTAGCTAAAGTGATTATTTCAGGCAAGAAGTTAATTCTTAACTTAAGTACACTTCCTTTGCCAGTTCGAGATCGAGTATTGTCAATGGTAAATATTCTTCCAGAAACTCCCAATTGGCGTTGAGCAACCTGCAATAAAAAAATATTAAGTTATTTTTTGCATATATAATCAGTCTTTATGAATTAAAAATAATACATTTGCATTCATTTTTATGTAAGTAAATTTTAAAATTCTTAAGAAGATTTTAGTATATGTAATTTAATAATGTCCAGACTAAACTGGTTTAGTATTATGATTAATGGCATATCAATAATTACATTTCAAAATAAGATATATAAATATATGATTACAGGTTTTTAACATTATAAAGTTTTTAATAATAATTGCTGCTATTATAAAAGAAGCAAGAACATAAAAAATAAAGATTATATTTATAGACAAAAGATATTCATAATTTATTTTAAAATAAGCACTTTTAAATTCACCACACAGCACATAGAAAAATATCCAATAATACAAAAAAATTAGTACAGTCCTAATAAATATATATAACCATTAAAGTTTCTGTGAAGGATTAAAATTACTTGGGAATAAATTAAAAGATTGTTTCTGAAATCCAAATTGAAACAAAATCTTTTGTATAACCAATAAAAAGAAAAGAAAAAAACAGATATATATTTGATCACTCTATTAAGATGATGGGAAAGGATGGAAATTTAAACAGATGTTAATGTTGAAAGAAGCACTCCAGGGGAAAATATATCTTAGAATCGTATATTGCTTCATCACAATGCTAATTTGGACAACTTTTTAAAAAACCAAAAGACAACTGAAAATATGTTTTTTTTTTTAATTTCTCATTAAAACATTTCTTTATTATTTGCTCTTTAGTTTTAGCACATTAGAAACTTATATGATGAAATTGAGGATGACTCATAAAACAAAAAAAGAAAGAAAGAAAGAACAATTCATAAATTAATTAATATTGCTAAAATACACAAATTTAGTATACATTAGTTCAATTAAATTTTTAAAATTGATAAAATATGTTTCAAATCTTTCTATTCTCATTAATCCTATGATGCATGTTGGTTTCAGCATAAAACCATAACTTTCTAAAAATTATTTCTAAAGCACTATGGTTTTCGATCGAAATCAAAGGCTCTAAAATAATGTTCTAACTTGCCTGTAGATGTCAGCACACTTGATAATATCCTTCTTCCTTACAACCCCCCCCATCATTTTTAAAGCTTTTTCTTGATACTTTCAATCCCCCCCCCACATCAAGCAAAAAAATAAACGAATTTAAAATGCCTTTATAATTATATACATGAAAGCTATCTATAGCATCACAATTGTTTTTAAAATTATATCACAACAGCAAACTTCTTCATACTTGATCCTTTTAAGTGGTTTCAGAGACATTCCACCACGATTCTCTACCACTTGAAATGTGTTAACGAAATAAATCTGTTTTCCTTCACTTGACTCTCTTAGTCAAGTGGCTGTTGTAGTTTTACCATGAATTTTGCGAGTGAGAGATTAATTTACATTTGAGTAAGGTTTATATGAATTGGAAGGCTGAAATTCGCACTTTTCAGTTGCATTCTTCTTGTAATAGCCAGCAACCATATTATGTGGATGTTAAATATATTTTTTAAATATAGATTAATTTTCTAAATTTTTAAAAGATTTATTTAACTATCATGTTCCTCCATAACTTATATATATAGCGTTGATTGTATTTAAAGTTTAAATTCCAAATACAAAAGACCATGTTAGTTTTATTTGAGGATTACTTGTTATTAAAATTGTTTATTTTCAACATAAATTTTTCTGCATGTTGTAAGATTCAATAAATAGTTTTCATTGAAAATATTGTATGTTTTAATATTTCCATAGATAACTAATGAGAAATTACGTTTCAAAATGAATTAAAAAGTATTTACTAGTCATAAGAACAATACGTCGTAGGTTTACGGTGGTACTCTCGAGAAACTACCAATTCCGGTTCATGGTGGAGTCTACTATAAATTTTTTAAAGATATTTTTTTGTTCCCTTAGATCTAATATGAAAATTAACTACATAATTTTTAAAAACTCTTGCTGGAGAGTATATTAAGTATCATTTTTCATGAGACAAAAAAAAAAAGTATGGGCAAAAGGCTTATAATCATTGAGTAATATAATTTAATTGCACTCATTTTAACTCAAGTACTGTTAATTGTTTCAATCAGTGGTAATACTGATTAAGTTCAACTAAAAGAAATAATTACAAATATTAATTTTGAAACAATTAATAAAAATAACTTACCATTTTGGACCAATCATCAAAAATCCCTTGAGTGTTTAACTTAACACGGAAACTGTCTGCATCGGCTTTTAGTTTCTGTCCTTCAACATGGTTTTCCCATCCTTTACCTAAAACATCTTCAACTCTTTTCATATATACAGATAGCTGTCTATCAATCTAAAATGGGAAAAAATTCAAATTAAAATAATTATTTGCATTTAAGTAAAAAACAAATAAGTATAGTGGAAATAAATTTTTACTAATTTATTTAACACGAAAAATTAATTGCGCAGGTTCTAAATTAAGGATTTTTTTTTAAAACTTAAAACAAAGTATGTCTATTTTCAATTTGTAAAATAATTTATGAGAATTTTATACATTTTTAAGAACTCTAATTGGTGCAATTTATAGAACACTATGTGTATGCATTGATAAAAGACAGAAAAATCCAATGTATAAATTCAATTCATGGACACATTTATTACAATGCAATCATATTGAAGAAATTAAAAACTTGTATTTTCATTAAAAATTATTAAAAATAAAATTAATTTACTTTTATTATGTGATACAATGTTAAATTTCAAACTTATTTAATAAATACCCAATCAATATTTAAAATAATACTAACTCTAAAAGCAATTATATTTTTTAATAAACTGGATAAAAAAAAGCTGCTTTAAAATATACAGGGGCAAATTGATGAAACATAAAGCATGAATAATCATTCTGTAAATTTCAAATCTCAATCATAAATTCTAAGAAACACAATACAAAATAGTTTTTAAATAGAGTGGAACTTCAGTTAAAAATGGCACAAGTGAAGGGGGGACGGACATTTTTTTAAAAAATGCAATTATTTCAAGATAATGTAGTACTTTCAAATCAATTTTTTCATTTAATATCAGTAAAAATATAATAAAAAGTCACAACATATTTTGCTAATTGGAGAATTTTTTTAACAGCAGAAAGCTTTTCAGTGCAAAATCTGGTATTCCCTGCTTATTTTGGCTTATGCTTCCACAGCTTATGCTTCATGATATTGTTTTGCTGATTCATTTATAAAATATAACTTTCATATTTTTTTATAAACTGAAATCAAATAAGTAAACTAAAGTGTATTTATATAAATTCTTAAATTTATAAGAAAGAAGATTTAAGATGTAATCCTACCTGCTTAGCCCAAATGATAGACCCTGCCACAGGAGGTAGATCTCTAACTCTACTCATACGACATGCCTTACTCTGAGGATACTGAACTTTAAACTTTTCATGAAGGGCAACTATGTCATCTTTTACTCTCTGAATGAGTTGTGTCTGGTATTCTCTAATAGCCCCACGGATGTGGGGTCGAACAAATAAAGCATTGAATCTTGAAAATATGCGGAACATTTCATTAGCATTCTTTGCTGTCCCTAACTGATCACGCAATCGGGCTGTAATCCTTGTCTCCACACGATCAATTCTCTCCTCATACCTATTAAGGAAATATATATATATATATATCATTTTCAAATACTGTTAACAAAAATTATTAATCTGAAACTTCCCTTAGAAAAATAATATGTATATTTTTTATATTAGTGTTACGATCTTTTTTCCAAATATTCAAGGAAAAAATTCCCAAGGATAAAAAATGTCATACATTGAAAATTTTTCACAGGGATAAAAAAAAATTCTTTAAAGTACTTTCTGCACAAGAAATTAGGCATCAAAAAACAAATTATAATCAATGACAAAAAAAAAAAAAAAAAAAAAACTTATCATTTTTGTTGATTGTATTTTAAAAATTAGCTAACTGCAATTTTAATCAGCAATTTACAAAGAGACATTATCTAATTGAAAAATATTACAGATAAGCAATCACACTAAATGTAATTAAATACTTACCGACGCAAAGATGCTTCCCATGCTTCAGTTCCTTCTTTAGAAATATCCAAACCATCCACTTCCTTGACATTTTCATATGCCAGATTGACTTCCTGGCAAATAATAATATACAATTACAAGAAGGATTTCATAATAGTGTTTATAAACTTTATAGGAAGAATATCTATTGCATATTATACAATAATGGTCAATTCATTTGCTACATATTTAGAATCAAATGAGTTCAAAAATTTATTCAGCTATTTTCATTGTAAATTCTTTTTTCTTCTTTTACCATGAATTATAATTATTTTAATTCCTAATTAAAAAAAAGATAATCCATATCCATTCAACACATTTCATTATTTTCAAAACACAAAAGCAAAAGGACTACAACAATTATATTTTGTGAATTACTGTAAAATAAGATATCCTTCAAGATTAGCTAGTAGATAAATATTTAAGTTCTAGAAAAAGTTATATAGCTTTATAAGTGCATTAGACTAAATATCGATCTACATTAAAGACAAGGATTTTATAAAATAAGTATCATGCTACAAATCTCCATGTAGTTTAAACTGGCCTATGGCCAAAAGAAGTGAAGAGAATTGCATGAGAGACAATAATAATGTAAAAGTTAGAAAGTTACAGAAGAAACTAAACAATGAGAGCTTAAATCTGCATTTAATTGCATAAATGTAAACAGCCATTTAAGTGATAAAATGAAATAAATTTTTGTTGCCAAGTAACGTGCCATCACCTGTGTTAAAATACTCAATGATAAGACTTAAACTTTCATACTTTTTTTTTTAGTATTTAAAATAAAAAATATTAAATAATAATATTGAAGTAGAGAAATCTGATGCAATATGTTTCTTTTATCTAATTTATAAAATTGAATTATATTTCATAATATGTTTTAATTTATTCTTACTTCAATGGCATTTACATCTGCAGCATCAAGTGAATCTGTCTTTGATTCAGCAGTATCTTGCTCAACTGGAGTACCAGCTTGCTGAGGTGGCCTTGGTACAACTGATGGTCGCAAAACACGGACAATGACAGTTCGAAGCTGTTCATGTTGTCGACGGAATCTAGAAAATAGAATATTTGATTAACAAAATTAAATTTGTTTGCATAATGACAAAGTTCATTTCCTAGTAAGCAAATAATTCACCACAAATAATATGTAAAGCTTTCAAACATACTTCCTCATTTGTTCCATTCGAGCTTGCAATTTCTTATGAGCAGGGCTTACACGCCAGACCATTTTCAAATGCTCATCTCTTTTCTTTTTTACTATATCTCTAAGTAATCCTTGAAGTTTGTCATATTCATCATCCCATGTGCTGAACACTTCAAAGCAGGCATTTAAAACCTACAAATAAATTTGGCAAATGTTAAAAAAATAAATTACATCTCTATTTTCAGTAGTATACAGTTGGCACATTATTAGACTTCATGTGTGAATTTTATTTTTATATTTAAGTACTACATAACAGTTAAATGAAGTTATCAAAACTGACTTATCTACTGTCTTAAGATAATAAGTACTTACTTTTTCAAATTCATCAAATGGAATATGCATTAATCTTCGAGTACCAAGAACCTAAAAAAAAATACATAATGATTTTTAATAGAACTTAGATAAATCAAGAATATAAAATGCTATTCATTTAATGATAAAAATTATTTTAAAATATGCTTTATATAACTTTAAAAAGAATGGGCAGTACTTCCTAGAAAAACTATTGCATGCCAAATTGCTTTATTCAGACCATGGACAGAATCAAATAGGAAGGAAGAAAGTAATGGCGAAGTCATCAGAAAACTATTTTTAGAACACAGATTATTTGAAATTATATATTATATAAAAATACACAAGCAAAAGAAAAAGCAAAAGTAAAATATAACAAAAATAAAAATAAATAAACTGAAAACAAACTGGATTCAAAAAGAAAAATACTGTTTGTAGAAAATATTCTTTTTGTGGTTCACGTTAATCTCATTTTCAGATTAGGAATTAAATATATCAGTCACCTAGTTTCATATTCTGTTTTACATCTTATTTCCACATATACTATTGATTTATGATTTTTACTTAAATATATATAGTATGTGAAAAAGTTATACTTAAAAAAAATTGGAATCAAAAGCTAATTTAACTTAAAATTAATTTTAATTTTGAATAAGATTTTTAAAAAAACAAAAAAAAGGTAACATCAATAAGAATATCAAAACAAATTCAACATTTTTTATTCTTTATAATATTTATTAAAATCAAATAATGATTTTAGAAAGCCATTTTGTAAGACTTTACCAATCAAAATTAAAATAAATTACTTTTAAGAGTTGATTCATTAGATCTCTTGATATTGCTTCCACCAAACGCAGTGCTCTTTGAATCGGATATTTCGTGCTGCGAATTTTTCTCAAGTGGAAAAAAATAGCTCCAAGTGCTGTTCTGATTTTGTCAAGCTCAGTGGCTGATAGCAAATCATTTAAGGGAAAATCTTTCATCAGAGGATTATAATCATTTACAGTTGCCAAAGCTTGTTTTAAACCTGAAATATGCAGAATAATTAATTATAATATTGAGCATTACGACAAAAAAATCGCATGTAGTAAATAGTACAAATAAAAACTGTTTCAATTCAACATAGTATAGTGAAATACTTCAGAAGAGTGAAATAACTCAAAAGATTGTCATTTATTCATACAACTAGCATTTCAAAAGCACAGCAGAAATGCTCTTCCTTCAAATTTTGCATATGTCCTTATATAAAGATATTACTGGTACAGTAGAGAAACTTTTGATTTACTTTTTTGCTAAGAAAGGTATGAACTAAAGCTATGAGATCTGTTAAGGGCATAGCTATTTAATACCATTAATCTTCTTTTTTGATTTTTAGCTAGTAGGTAGTTGAGTCTTCCAATTCATGGGAAGCAGGAAAATTTATGAATATAATTATTAAAAAAATGTTACAGACTTAATTTTTAAATGGTCTTTTTTAGATTCACCAATTTCTAAAACATGAAAATTCTTCAAGATCCTGGAGTCAAATTTTTTAACAATTACAATCCTTTTTTTTTTTTTTTTTGTTAACAATTTTATAAACATGTATATTTATCTACTAAAACACCTATAAAAGACCTACACTACATTCATTTGAAATGATTTAATAATAATTGATCAGCTTAAAAGAATCATTTGTTAAAATTGAAAGAAGAATACAATTTATTACCTGTATCAGTATCAAAACTGACAGTTGCATGAAAACGTTTTCCCTTTTTTAAGATGTCAAGGGTTAAGGCAACTTCGGGACTTTCTCTCTTCTCTTGAATACGTAGAAGTGCTCTTTCTAAGTTCAACCAAAAACTAATTTCTTGCAGTGCAGTGCCTGATGATGGATCTCTGTCCAATTTAGTAACCTAAAATATTAATGTAACTTGAAATATTAATGCCTTTACAAGCTATATACCCATCATTAATTAACTGAAATAGGTCTATGTGTAAAAAAAAATAATCAAAAAATTAAAAATGGTATATAAATACAGAACCTGTTTTAAAAGCATAAAAGAAATGATAACTTTGATATGGTGATATAATAGCATACTTTGAAGAAAAATTACCATGTTTGTTTACCACATGAATCATATACAGCTGGCAACACATTTGTTCATGAATCAACATGAAACATATTTGATTTACATTTTATTTCAGGCTGCATAGTTTGTTTGCAATTAGTATCTGAATGAAGTACTTATGAATAACTACAGTATTTGACTTCTTAAATGTTATATAATAATGTATTAGTATTTCAATTAATTAGAATTAATTTTCATTTTTTTAATTATTACAAGTGCATCAAATCATGATTTGGTTTTCACAATTTTTTTTCCATCTAATAAAAAAATGCAGTAAATGTAAAAACAGGTGATTACTATTACTAAATTAATTAATTTTCATTTTTTTAATTATTACAAGTGCATCAAATCATGATTTGGTTTTCACAATTTTTTTTTCCATCTAATAAAAAAATGCAGTAAATGTAAAAACAGGTGATTACTATTACTAAAAAAGAAATTGAAATTATTAATACTCTACATTCATTAAATTAGGCTAATCTGCAATAATGATAACTAAAACATTTATTTTATAGAGCAAAAAGAATAAATAGTTTTAAATATTTGTATGAATTTCATAAATTTACAAGTTTTATCCTTTTAAATACAAATAACATAGACCCAAATAAAGTCTGAAAAAGCCTATGGAGACCACATGATTTGCACATCAAACTATATTACATGAATTAGATTTTTTTTTTAATGTAATGTTTTGGTCACTTTTAGTATATTATAATCAAAAAGATAGTCATTCATTTTTTTTAAAAACATATGGCACTTTATGCAATGATAATTACTTTACAAACTAAGAGAATTGTAAAGATTTTTTTATTATTATTTATTACCCTGTTAACAAAATTTGGCTTAGTAATAATATGCACAGATTCATGAAACAAAAATTCACAATGCTGACACATTTAGAATAAAATTTAAATATTACCAAGTACATTTAAAACAGTTTCACAGTTTTGTAATATTATAGAGAAAATATAGCAATATCAATAAATAAAAAGAATTTTAATTATATTTAAATGAAATCCAACAAATTATTATAATTTAATACACCTGAAAAACTTAATAAATTTAAAACTCATTAGAAAGAAATTAATTTTAAAATTTTGAGAGCTTTACTAATGAATAAATATTAAATAAATTCTAAACAAAACAAATTTATGTTTCAACTCTAATTTAATTTAAAATTTGCCAATGATTTTTGGTTATTAAGAAAGTTATAATAACCTAATTAATAAAATTAAAGATAAAAACAAGAAATTAAAAAGGAGAAACTCATTTTTAAAAAATTTATACCCCCTCTCCTTCCAAAAAAAGATTTTAAGATAAACATGCATAATGTCTTATTCTACAAAAAAAGGTATTAATATAAATTAGATTTCTAGAAGAAGAATGAAATACCTTTTGAATTTCTCTAATCCATCTATTTACTCCATTTTGCAATTGATTCAGGAATGTTGAATCTTCTACTTTATCACCAAAATCATTTACAGTTGCTTTTCTACCTTCATCACTGGCCTTTTTTATTGTTGCAGCTACAGCAGGATGAATAAGGAGAGTTATTTCTGGAATGTCAATGTTTTGTTGCAAGTGAAGTAGTCCCATTTCTAACTCAGCAATTTTTTTCTCCACAGTAGGAGCCATTTTATCTCCATCTCTGAAAAAAAAAAACACAGTTGAATTAATATACCTTAAAATACAAATTAAAAAGGAATTTCTAAATGAATAATGTAAATATTTTTAAACCGAATATTATTCCCTTAAAATGTATTAATAATCAAACATAAAAATGAAAACTTTAAATACTATTAAATGCCATTACTGTCTCAGTATTATAAAACTTCAAAAAATTACAGAACTCTTTACTAATAAAGTTATTTTTATTTCACTTATAATACAATATTACAGAAAAATACATGAATCGTAAATCAAATTTTAATTTGACAAACATTTTAAAATCATATATATATATACAGTAAGACTCCGCTTAACGCTGTTTCGTTTAGCGCTCTTTTATTTCAACCCGGGGATTCCACGAAATTTCTCGCAGCATACGGGGATTCCACGAAATATTATGCAACGATAGGTTTCAAATACATATCCGAAAGAGTGTACTTGTATTTCTTGTTTGGTGCGGTATTGTACAGACATATTTTTATTATTGGAAACATTTGTTGACATTATTGTAAGTAGGTATTAATTTATATATTTAATACTATATTACGTTGTCAAATATTTTGATCTTTAGTTTTTTACTATGGGTGATAATGAAAAAGAAAAGAAAGCAACCAGAAAAAGCATTTCACTCAAAACTAAAATGGAAGTCATTAGAAGATTAGATTCTGGTGAACGTCAAACTCTAATTAGTGCTTCATTGAATTTGCCAGCTTCAACAATAAGGGCCATCATAAAGAATAAATACTGTCATCGGCAACTGCAACTACGTCAAGCTCTGCAACTAGAATTACCCGTTCTAGAAATAATATCATAGATGAAATGGAAAAACGACTGTCTATATGGATTGACGACGAAATTGACCGCAATATGCCATTAAGCCAATCTATCATAATGGAAAAAGCTAGAAGAATTTTTAATTACATTCAGGCTGAGACAATTGACAAAAGTGAAACTTTCGTTGCTAGTCGAGGATGGTTTAATAGATTTAAACATCGAAATAACCTTCACAACATAAAGATTACAGGAGAAGCAGCAAGTGGTGATACAAAAGCGGCGGCTGAATTTCCAGCGATATTAAAAAAAAAAAAAAGAAAAATTGAAGAAGGAAACTATCCTCCAGAATTGGTTTTTAATGCTGATGAAACAGGCTTTTTTGGATAAGAATGCCGAAACGAACATTTCTATGCCGTGAAGAGAAACAGGCATCAGGATTTAAAGCTGCAAAAGATCGCTTAACCCTTCTACTAGGTGGTAACGCAAGCAGAGATTTTAAATTAAAACCATTACTAATTTACCATTCTAAAAACCCAAGAGCGATGAAAGGCATATCTAAATCAACTTTACCTGTAACTTGGGAGTCTAATAAAAAATCACTGATAACTGCGAAAATTTTCTAGGATTGGTTCACTGAATATTTCTGCCCGTCTGTTAAATTTTATAGCGAAATTAAAAAACTTGAACAAAAAGCACTTCCGTTAATTGATAATGCTCCAAGCCCCCCAACAAATTTATCAGACTTAACAACATGCATTCCAGTCGAAGTAGTTTTCTTGCCGCCTAACACAACTGCCTTAATTCAACCAATGGACCAAGGCGTTATATAAAATTTTAAGACTTATTACTTGCGGTGAACCTTTAAGCAAATGTTTCAAAAAACAGACGGAGAAGAGAACCAGTCCATAAGAGAATTTTGGAAAAATTACAACATCGTGGATGCTGTAGAAAACATAGGCCTTTCTTGGAATGAGGTAACAGAAAGATCTTTGAAAGGAGTATGGAAGAATATTTGACCGGATTTAAGTAAGAGCGATGACGTTGGACACTCTGTTGATGTGGATGAAATAGTGGAAGAGATAGTGAAATTAACGAAGCAAACCGGTTTTGAAGGGGTAAATGTGGAAGATGTCGAAGAAATAATTCAAGAAGCTGCGGCTAGTCTTTCTAATGATGAGCTCAAGGAATTAACTGAACAAGAAGAAAACAAAAATGTTGACAGCAGTGATTCAGAAGAAGAGCTAAAAGAACTTTCGATGGCGTTTGTAAAAAGGAGTTTGTCTACCATAACGGAAATAATGGATCAATTCTTTGAAAATGGTCCGAATTTTGACAGGAGCTCAAAAGTAAGGCGTCATGTTAGAGATGCTCTATCCGTTTATGAAGAACTTTTAAGAGAACAACGCAAAAGAAAAAGGCAAACAACATTAGATGCTTTTGTCACAAAAAGGCAGAACACTGAAAATGCGGAAGGCTAACTAAATATGACTGACTTAGAATTTTATTTGTTTTTTTATGAATATTTGTTTTGTTATTTATATTTTGTTTTTATTTTTGCAAGAAATAATAATGTGGTATTAATTTGGGCTTTAAGAAATATTGTTTGGTTTTATTTTTATTAAAAAAAATACTTTTTAAATTTAATACCTAACCAATTTCCTAGCCATCTTCCCCTAACCCCACTATTTAAATGTAAAGATAGCCTTGTTTAGCGCTGTTTCGCATTACGCTCTACTTTGATGGAACGTATCCCCCGCGTTAAGCGGGGTCTTACTGTATATATATATATAAAGATTCTGCATAACTGAGGGCTATTAAGTAATGATCCATTCTTAGGCACCCTATGAGTTTTCACAATACCCCGATTTGGATAAATACCTCAAATGAACAAAGTACATGTCATGGGTTTTAAATGAATTACAGTAAACAAAATATCCTTTTAAAAAGTTATAATGAAAACTTATATTAAAACATATAAAATTTTATTTTAAGGATATGCTTCATCACTACCTTTCAGCTCTGCCAGTTTCCCGGACGTAAGACTTGAAATAAGGAGCTACAGCACTGCTGACATATGAATGAAGAGTTTCATAAGGAGACGCATCATTCAAATTCATTACCCGTACTTGAGATACAATTTTCTTTTCAGCCTCAATGACAGATGAGGTCTTGATGACAACAATACTACATGGAAAAAATATATATATTATATGCCTAGCAAAATACATTAAAATTTAATAAACAATAACAAATAAATAAATGTTAGATATACCTGTTAACTTTTGGATTAGTAAAACGTACATCATCAGATATAATATACACAACATTTTCTTTTTCCTCTTCCCCTTCTCCACCTGCTTCAGTAACCTCTTCATCATCTAAAAAATTTAATAATTTTATTAATAAATATTCTTTAAAAATATGCTAAAAAATGAAAGTGTTCTGTTTCATTCTGTTAAATATATTTATTATCACTTTTTTCAACTATGATATAAGCTATCACGATTACTGCTAATAAGTCATTTTTTTACAATAAAAAAACAATAAGATATAAAAAATTTAAGATAGATTAAATCATCTCGGAAACCTTCTAGCAACTTAATCCTTCAAGTCCTAATGGGCATATACCAATCAGAGAACAGACTTCAAACTCTATAGGGTAAATAAATTATAGTTTTACATGAGTTATTTCGGAAGGAGCCACTTTTAATAAGATCTAAATTTTTAAGCATGTAAAAGTCAAAGATTAAATTGTGAGCCAAGACTCGCATTAAAGCGTAAAATTGCAGTTCTTTTTTCTCCAGATTCAATATTTTCAGAAAAAAAAAAAAAAAAGCTACTTAAATTTCATAATTTTTTTTAAAAAACCTGGTTGCATTTGCATAAAGGAAATTTCTTAATCTATTTCCTTAATAAAAGGAAAATCAGACTTCTATTTTTTTTAAAGCATAAATTTAATTTTATAAAAATATTAATTTAAATCAAAATTGCTTTTAAAAATATATTTAATTTAAAATACAATGCATACAAAAACATCTAATTTGCTCTGAGAAATAATAAAGCAGAATTTAATTGCCCATAAAATTCTAAGCTTGAAATATTAAATAAATTTGGAAGCAGAAGTTTATTATAATTAATAAAAAGCTTACACTCATTTTAACTAATTTACAGTAATTAACATCATTAATTAACACATTCGCTGCCACCAAAATTTATATATCCATCCTCAGAAGCCGAATTTAAAAAAAGTGTTTTAATGATTAAAAATGTTCCTAATATTTTAATAGTAAAGCCAGAAAAAAAGAAAAACCTTCCATTTTCGTGTTTAGTAAAAATAATGCTTCACTAACGTGCTACAAAAACCTCATCGTTCAACCTCCAAATCCGAACTAAAGCTAAAGCAGTTTACTTATCATACTCGATTGTCGCCCCAGAGCGTCACCGGCATGGGAGGTAGCGACATACTGACACGCCAGCACGTCAGTGGCAGCGAATGTGTTAAAAGTGAATTCAGAAATTTTCTATTATATTTTTAAATATTTTTTTAGTTACAATTTATTGTTGAAGTTAAGTTTTTACTAAAAAACTTAACCTAAAAAGTTTTTTAAAGAAAGTTTTTCCTTGATATTTAAGCCAACTAATATAATTATGATCAGATATGAAATTCTAGATTGTTCAAGATAATTTACCAATCAGAGAAAGCATTAATATAGTTCAACCTTCTCATCCTAAATAACATAAAAATAAATAAATATTAAATGTATTTTTAATATTCAGTAATATTTGTTTTTTAAATACCAATCAAGCTTTTTGAAAATATGCAGAACTTTTATAAGTCAGACCTTCTAAATTTTGGATATATTTGAGACTGCATTTTGGTCCTATTAAAACTAAAAGATATCCAATGAATTTATTTTTAAAAAAATTTTTTAACTAGCAACAAACCTATTCAAATTGACATGATTGTTAAGCCCATTAATTACTCCAAGGATATAGTAGATCATAAAAAAAATTTTTTTAATCAAAAAAAATCACACAATGCAAAATGAAAGTATTTTAAAACATCAAAAATTTATCTTATTTTGCTTTCATGGTGCTAGATATAAGTCCAAATCTCTTATTTGCATAGTTTAGTAAATTGAAGCCTTTATGTAAGAAGTGAATACTGATGTTAAGAATATAAAAATAGAACTTTTACTTGAATCATCTCTTAGGAATTATAGGATTTATAATTAAATTCCCCTCCCCTGCTCTTCCAAAGGTAACTTTTGGTACTTAAAGAAATTATGCTTATGTTAAAACATAAATATTATCCCAAAGATCATGAATTTTAACCAGAGCAAGTTAAAAATCCTCCTTTTACTTTATTTCTACATTTTGTCTCATTTTTTGTTTCTTCCTCCAATAATTTTTACTATACATAACATTTATATTTTCTTTCTGTAATATTTTATTTGACATTGAATTTAATGCAAACTAAATATCATATGACAGCATTAGCAACAAATTTAAAGCTGCTTGCTTTGTTTGTGACATTAACAGATTTTACATATTTCTACTTACTATTCTTACAAGCCCACTTCTGGTATGAGATAGGAGGTTTCAGTTTCCCACACATCATTTGACATTATTTAAGATAAGTAAGCTAATACAAAAGAAGAAGAAAATGCCATTTTTCCAGAACTTTTATTTCAAATAATATTTTATTCTCTCTCCCTTTTATTGTTTAAAATTCTGCAAACTTATTTTGGTACAGCAGGGAGTTAGCTGGTCCATCCCTGATGATTAATTATTTCACTTTTTTAAAAAAAAGAAAATAAATAAGTGTGCAACTAGTATATGACATAACCAAGATTTAAGACTAAAATATAAATTTGTGTTATTTAAAGAAGGTTTTGCTATATTCAATACTACAATTTTACATTATTAATTCTCCACTACAATTTTTACAACATTCAACTTTTTACATCATCTTCAATAACAGCCCCTATATAATCCTGGTTCCTGGGAAATGATTCAATTTCTGAATAAAGTTTTAAGTGTAATTACCATTAATGATATTTTGATAATATAGCTTGGTTTTCAATATTTTGCATACAGTACTTTTTAAACTATGTTTATAACATAATATTCATTTAATTTAAAAGAAAAGAAATATATATCTAACAATCATCATTAGTATTTAAGATTATTATCATTTTCAATTATCAATCACGAAGCGTTTCAACACCAAGATAAATAAAACATTATTTAACGAATAATAAAATATGAAATCCTTAGAATTTTGACATTCAACATTTATATTTCATTAAACATAATTAAACTGTCTGTATACATTTAAACAAATTCAATATATGTTAAAACGGCATAAAATGTAGCATTTCGATCGATGCAGAAAGAAAGAATGAATGCAAAAGTGAAAAAGTAAGAATCAGTATAAAAGAATTCTGCGCAAGAAAACTTTTTGCAAATATCAATTATATCGCGCGCCAACTAATTAAAATAGAGTAAAAGTGAAATATAATATGTATATAAACTGTATAAATGAATTCCATTCTTTTTAAACATAATCGAAAGAATTTTTCTATGATAATTCTAAATCACATTTTAACTTTAAACAAATTAGAAGATATGAAAAATAGTTATGATTAGTGACATTTAATTTTTGCCGGAAATGAATGGCGACTTGATGTTCTGAAAATTACCTTTACTAGAAGATCGTTGTATTAAAAGTGCTCGACATTGCGGATCTCCAATAAATTTTTTTAGAATCTCTAAATTATTTCTATCGGATAAAGCAGAGACCAGAGCAGGGTGTACTTCGTCATCATCTTCCAACAACACCGGTACCACCCTCTTAATATATTTTATAAAAACATTAACATCAGCTAATTCAGAGGTTACTGGTTGAGATACAGAAGGAGGCTGAGAAGCTGATCCTTCTAATGAATCGGCCATGATTCTTTTAAAGTTAAATTCTTATTTAACTTAACATGTTAGAAACTCTTTCATTTACACCACCACTCCATGGCCGACAACACAAGTGACTCATGAATAATAAACAAATAATCAAAATCGGAAACTATTTATGCTGCCATTCAAAAAGAAAACTTATCCAGGAAATAATTAAAAAAATAGAAGACGAATGCAGGATAAAAAGAAACTTCCTTGTTTCTTCAAGCTTTCTAAAAGAAAATTGATTCAAAACTATTTGAAAATATTGTAATACATGAATAGTTTTATTGAACAGAACAAAGAAAAAATAAATGGCAAATGATATAAACATATCGATTTCCCATTCTCTTGCATTGCAAATGGTTTTCGATATGCTTCAATCAAATACAGCTCTTAAATATTGTTACCGTCTTCTTCGTGATCTGGGTTTCCTAGGTCCAAAACCCGGTTGGGGCATGGTCATCCTTCTGTCTACTATCTGTGATGTGTGTGAATGTACCCCCCTCCCTGTAAAAAGGGGCTGTGCAAGCGAGTGTGTGCTTGTCATCCTCATATGAGCTAGAAGTCAGACTTCTGTCCTTGGGTACTCAGGCAGGAGTACATGCCCTCAGGAGTTATTGCTTCCCTCTTTCGGTTGTAATTGTAAAGCGTGCACGTCATCATCATTAAATTTTGATACCAGTCAAAACTGGACTATAAATTGTTTTCAAGTCCTACTTTTAGTTCACACTCTCCCTATATATAGATCTTGTTCAAATTTCGAATTATTCATAAAATATTTTTTATTCAACAAATCAAGTTCAATTACATTTTTTTAACTGCAGCGGATGGCACTTGATACTACTAACACAGTTTTTTTCTAATATTAACTACATTAATTAAATTTAATTAAGTTTTAATATTTTAAATAAAATTTTAGCAGTTTGTAACGAAAATTGAAATCAACAGGCATTAGCTCAAATCGTAAAATTCGAGGATTTTAGTATTTTTCAAGTAAAGGTGAATAAAAGTCCAATTCTTGCGACCATCAATAATTTTTTGATAAATTATTTGTATTGATTGTAATTATTTAATAAAAAGTTGCTAAAATAAAATTTTTGTTTTGACGTAAGTAAGAATTGACTTAATATCTTTAAATATATTACTTGTTAAAAACTATTTTCGATGCAATAATTATTACACAAGGTATTAATTTTTACTTTTAGCAAAGTATCACAAACTCCTTCCATCTTGGACTTAAGGAATCTGGTAGCAACGCCACCTCAATGACAGTCAGTTGATACCAAGACCTCGGATCGAAAGCACTGTTACCTGGTCTTCGGGATGAATCTATAAATTCCGTTTATTTCTAAGTGTTTATGTGCATGGTGTGAATAAATATTCCATCAAAAATAATATGGGTTACTTGATCAAGTGTTTATTATTCACCTTTAGTGGTGGTCCTGGTCAATAAGGTAAGCCCAATTGCCTTATTTTGAATTGCATTTAATCGTTTTTGCTGATAAAATGACACAAAGATTTAACTCGGGATGGTAAAAAACATATAAAGAATTTGCAGAATTTTGATCCGAATAAGATATGATGAAGAAAAGAATCCGGATAAGATATGATCAAAAACGATCAGTAGTTCAAGATATACACAAGGTGTGATGTTTGCATTTTTAATTTGATGTAAATAAAAGGATTGATAGAAAGACGTATAATCAACATCCTCAAATGAAAATGTGTTGAAAGTTTTAGTTTCGAGAAAAAACACGTATATAGTAAATATTACATCCTTTTTAGGGTGTGTTTTAACACTTTGTAAAACTCTCTGAAAAGTGAGGATGATGAGACATACCAATAATTTGTTATAACATTGCATCGGTTTTCTTACAGAGATGCACTGAAAAAGCGACCTGGATATTTGCTGATTTTTATCAAATAATAGAACTGATAAAAATTAACTATTATGTTTCCTTTTTATTTAAATTTAAAATGCTGGACTAATTAATGATTAAAATATTTAAAATGCAAGGTGAATAAATATAACTCCACATTATTTCATTTTTTACTGTAAAGAACAGCTATTAATATGCGAGGATATATATATATATAGCATTTTGATGTTTATATATTTTTCGTGATGGTAGTAAACTGCTTGTATTTCAGGAAGAAATGCCGAATAAAAATTTCACGTCAATATCTGAACTATTTTTCGAAAAATTCGATTTTGTTGGAATTCGATTCTTCAAAATTTATAACTTTTTTTTTTAATTCCTCTTATTGTGCAGAACCGAAAAGAGGGGTGAGGGCAAGAAGACTTTAAACTTTCTAATAGTTTCTATATGAAAACATAATTACGGTTTTCACTCTCGATGTTGGGTAGAAAAAAATACGTTTAACAAAAAAAAGTTATAATTTTTCTTTTTTTTTTACTTTAAATATGAGTTTTTTCCATTATTACCTCGGAAATGGGATAGATATATACTTATAAGCATCATTTTGATGCCATCCCACCCCATTCAGCAAAATGTAATTTTTTGAAAAAATATTACAGATAATGCTTAAAACTTTTAAATAAATATTCCCTTCGTAATCACTCGCAATTCAAAGTCATCGCAAATTTCGCCCAAAATCGCATTTTCCAAAATCCAAAAAAAAAATCGTTTGAATTTAAAGCTGGGGCTTGAATAAGCAACCTTAGTACGCAGAGCCTACAGCAAAAGTCGCCAGGCACATTTGACGCAGCAGCCAAAGTCATCAGACTCACTTGACGCATTAAAAAAACACGCCTTAACGTCTGGCGCTATAAAAAAATCGTCCATCTCTCTGCCAACCTACTGAAGAGAGTTTGTAGTGAAAGCTTTATATGTCAGATACGAGTGTCTGTGCGTATGGCGTACGTAGACTTTTGTATTTAATGTGCCTGACGACTTTTGCTGTCTATAGAGGGCGTCACAACAGCCGTACGAAGCTGCGTTCGAAAGTTGCTGATCACATCTGGTCTACTTAAAAGCGGATGCAGATTACCTCAGACCCGAACATGCAACGTGTGGATTCGCATCCGAGTAACATAACTACAATACAAAAGCATTCATCTGTAGACCTTAGATGTTATCTGGCTTATGAAGTTTCACCGCAAATTTTTTCTGTTGTTATTGTTACTTAATGGTACTTGTCATGGACAAACCCCGCTGATACATCAGTAGATTTTAAACCGAAGGTATGCGACTGGGAGGCATAATCACACATCTCTCAGATAGCACACAGAAGAACAACCATGCCCGAAACGGGACTCAAATCCTGGACTCCCAGAACACGAGGAAGATGCGCTACCTCTGTGCCAGAAAGCGGGCGGAATAAGCTATCTAAACATTCGACGTCTAATTTTTTACCATATGTTTTAGTATTCTGAGACGATCACTTTTCGGCGATTCTATTTCACTCCAATATTTTTTCATTTATTTTTTTCAGCTGCATGTTAATATCTTGTCGTTTTTGACCTTATTATTTTATTTTAAATAAGCCTGCGAGTAATTTTTTTTAATGGTTAACTGTAAACATCTCGCTATTTCATCTTTCCACGATTCTGACGAATTAAACCCATCCTAATGCATGAGCAAATGCGTGGAGGGTTTTAGACTCTGTTGGCAAACAATATCTGTATATTTTTTTCTTGTATTTAGATGTTTGTTTCCATCTCAGATTAATAGTCTTAT
>JAOUZG010033182.1:549205-594423 GCA_026289955.1 Argiope argentata
CTTCTAGTATAACAGAGTATATAAAAATTGTGAAAAAAAAATCGTGATCTTCAAAACAAAAAACTGAAACTTTTGTCGACAGTAAAAAAAAAAAAAAGAAAAAAAAAAGAATTCGGAGATAAAGTTGATAATTATGTTTCTCTCTCTCTCTAGAAAAGAATTCTAGAATATTCTAGAAAAGAAAGTCAGAAGAAGAGCAAATGTGACTTTCTTGTCACGCTTATTTATTAAACGAAAGGTAAAGACCCCCTCCCCCCAAAATGCTATATTTTTTATATCATTAGTAAAAATTGAGATTTTTTGTCCCCTGTAACAAATGAGAAAAAAAAATATTTATAAAAACTTATATTACATGACTGGTATGATGTTTTATACATAGTATGTCTCTCAGATAATGCTATACAGTCCTTGCACCGCATAGACATGCTGAGTATCAAATTATCGATCTGATCTTGGAGAATATTTCATACCACTCGTCAAGCAATGCTTTCCAAAGTTCCAGTAGATATGTAGGAGCTGGTTTACGGGTTGCAATCCTTCATCTAAGCATGTCCCACACATGCTCTATTGGATTCTAGTTTAGTGAAAATGCTGGCCTGTCCATATGGGTGATATCCTGTGATCAAAGGCATTCGTTTACAATAATTGACGGGGAGGACAGACATTATCATTCATAAACACGAATTCTGCGTCCACGGTACCCCGAAAACACACACATGCTATTCCAGAATGACATTCCAACAAATTTGGCCGGTCATAGTTTCAATTTGAACAAGCAGGTTAGTTCTGAAACTCAGAATAATTCCTGCCCTCATTCGGCACTTTAACGCAAGAGACGACCAGTGCTATAACGTCTATTCGCATTACCGTCGTCTTGGAATCGTCGCCAAACCCTGGACTTTTACCCCACTTTTTACAATTTCCAAGCTCTTAGGAACTTCCAGCTGGGTACGCCCACTTTCCAGACGGCCGATAATCCTACCATGTAAAAAGTTATCCAAATCCGACATTTGAGTCATAACTATGTGGTTATTGAACTGAAAGGCTTATAAAGCTCTTGAGAATAATTTCACTTCTTTGCCTGTATTCCTCATACATCTCTCTCTTACACTCTCCTCATTGTGACGTACTATTCGTGTCATCTAGCGGCCTCCTACAATTTGCGTATGGTTAATGAAGATCAACTAAAAGTGAGATTTGAACAGTACCAATTTGACTAAATCATGTCACTTCAGTGACTGATTATATTTCACTATTGTCGATAGTTAAATAGAATTATATATTTAAATTCTATCGCTAAGCAGAGTTTCCAGGCGGTATAAATGCCATAAGGAAATTAAAAGGATTGGAGATAGAAAATTCTACTTGAAATATGTTTTTCACTACTATTACTAACTTGCACTGCCAATCCTTATAAATTCATTAATTTTATTCCTTCTATCTGATAATTTTTAGAAATTTATATTTATGAAAGTTTTCGTCGCTATTTTTTCGATAAAATTGGGCGTAGAATGTTTACAAATTATTCCATTTATAAGGATTTGCTATGACAGCTAACACATGATAGTCCATGAAAGGTAATTAATTTTAATAAAAATAATAATGATAAAAAAATAAAAGTGTTTTGAAATATTTGGGTGTAGGCAGTTAAAAAAATTCTGAAGCAATAAGCAGTATTTTCTTATCAATATGAATATATTTTCTTCAAAACAGTTTGTTACTGTGATCAGAAATTAAAATATATATTCCCAACCATCTCAAAAATTCTAAGGTAATTGGAAATATACTAGGACAGTTATGGATGCTGATGTAACAAACTGGTTAATTAATAAATCAATTAGTGCATAATTTAGTGCATTCCAACAATTATGATTATGACTCACCTCAATTAACTCTTATTTTCCTTTTTATGAGAACATTTTAAATTGAAGAAAATGCTAACATCTTCAAACTTTGTTACCAAATATTCTAAATAATCTCATATATTTTGTTTTTAAACACTTCCTTTTAATTGCAGTTTAAGACGGCAGCGGCTATATTCATCAATGTCTCTAATGTGAAATTTTTTGAAAAAAAAAAAAGCAATTACATTTTTAATGCTTTTCATCACTGTGAATCTAGAAATATACTAGGTAAGAATCAATTAAAAATAGGAGGAGGTACAATAGCAAATTGAATCAGATGAATTAAAATAAAGCCTAACAAATAGAAATTGATTGCAACAAAAAAAGGGTCATTTATGCATTAATCCTCATCTAAAATGAATTTTAAAATGGGCTACAATGCATTCTTAGCTATCACTTATTGTAATAAATAATATATTTTGTGATAATGTAAAAGTTCCATTTACATGTTATTAAATGATATAACTTGAAAGTTTTGTTTTTGGCAATAGATACTGCATTTAGGATGCATTGTTTTAATGATAAAATGCTTTTATCATATTGCAGGTTTTTATTTGTTTTATGTGGTACAGCAATTTAAAACTTTCATATTAAAGAAGGATTGAATGAAATTAAACTGAACAATATGAATTTCACTTTTAGAATCAAAGTAATTTTGGAAAATCAATCCAATAACTTAAAACAATATAAATGTATTTTTCAAATATAATTATAAACTATTGCCAAAAATATAATAGTGGGCTATTTTTTTTTAACAAATAAAAAAGTTTTTCTGTTTAAAAGTTATAGAAAAAAAATGACAAAAATTCTATTTTTTTCTGCCTTTTAAAAATTTTGTTGACAGATGCAACACAATGAAAAAACTGAAAGAATACATAGAATACCGATACACATTGAGAAAAAAAAAATTAAAAATCAAAAACCAATAAAATTAAGGAGTTCAGAAATTTTTATTCTTAAAAAATAAATAACAAGTTTATATTATTGCACATACTTTGAGGAACACAATTTAAATTCCTGCAAAAATTAACAAGGGATAACAATAAGCACAAATTTAACATTTGTTAAAGCACAGTGAATATTTTCCCCACACAATGGCACATTTCCTTTATGACACTGAGCAATGAAAAAGATATAAACAAACACTATATTTTTGCAGATACTTTATAGAGGTAAGTATTATGAATTTCAAACTAATGTTCTTACATTAATTGAAAACTTTGTTACATACCTTTTATTTATAAAAAATAATTAGTCAAAGAGTTTCAAAAAATATTTTAAAAAATACATAAGATAAATATAAGAAATTCTTTTTATCATTCTTATAACTTCATAAGAGTTACTTCAAACAAAATACAAGATTCTATAATGTTATTTTCATAATATAGGAAATCTTTATAACTTCATTGTTTTATGCAAATGAGCAAAAGAAGTACAGAAAATCTATATAAAGTTAATAATAATGCATTACAAGTATAGATTAAAATAAAATTTTTATATATATAATATTGATAATATATATATATATATATATATATATATATATATTAGAAATAAGCAAAAATATATATCCTAATTTGGAAGTATGGAATGATTCAGTAGCATTTTATTAAAAGTTAAGAATTAATATAAGAAGTAAGATAAAAGTTCATTCCTATTATGTAAGAGCAATATAAGAAACAATTTGCACATTCAGTTAAAACAGTTGTCAAGCAATGCTCCATATTAATCAGTTAAAAGCTACGAGGGCATAGCTTTTTGATAAGCTTCAATGGGATGAAATAGAAGAACAATTCTGAAAAATAAATAAATAAGTGAAATTAGAAATTGGAAAATTCATTTAATATACAAAAATAAATATATGTACATAAAAACATTATTACATATGCCTTACCTCAAAAACCAAAAATAATTTAACTCAACAGATGTGTTTCTTAAATTAACTACAACATTAAAAAAAATATATCACCCTATTCATTACACATACATTACAAACTATAATAAAAATTAAAATTATATTTTCTGAGATTCTTTTATTTTAATTCTAAAAATTGATAAAAACATTTACATTGATAAAAACACTTACATTTTGCCTAATAGCTATTTATAATTTTCAATAAAATAATTGTATAATAGATATTATCAATATAATTTAATATTTTCTCATATTTAAATTTCCTAATCTACTTTATAGGTCTTAAAAATTCAACGTTAACCTGAAATGGGAAATAATTAAATTTCAACCCAATAACATTTCTTTATTAAATGGAAACAATCTAAAAAAATTCATAAAAAGAATAAGTGAAATTACTAAGCATTCAAATTTTTAGAGTTATACCAAATATATTTCATAATTTTTGTAAAATCTCTGAGGATGTATTTTACTGAATTCAATAAAAACTTTTGTTCAAAATAAAGAGAAAACAACATTTTAATCTTAAAGAGTAATAGTATATTGAATTAGTTTACAAAAAAGTAAGAGTATTTAGAAATGTACAAACGAGAAAACATTTTCACCATTGCTTAGATTTGAAATTAAAACCTTATGTAATTATTACATGGAAAAAAGAAGAAAGAAGAGAGGGGGGGATTATAACTCAATATACATATAAAGCCAATTTTTTATTTTTTGACTACCAGCAATGAAAAACAGCATAGCCAAGATACAAAGAAAAGTTTTATATTTACAAAGAAAAATGAAAGTATTATCGTACATTTTATCTGAAAATCGTAAATACATTAAAATTAGGGAAAAAAATTATATGACATTTAAAATAGTATCATAAACAATATAGTATCAAAACACATCAACAATTGTGTCATATAATGATAAGGACAGGTAGAAGGTTTTTGAAATAGTACAAGTTAACATCTATCAAAAATTAAAATGTAAAAAGACTTTTCTGTAGGAATCATTCAAGACAAACTATGACTTCGTATTCTATCAAAATTTTCCAATTACAATAATTTTGGCAAACTATTTGATCACCAATAAATAGTTATCATTTTATAAATTTATAAGTATAATAACCTCAATATGGTCGAAGTTCATGAGGGATGATATAGCAGTTTACTTAGTTAAATTTCAATAATATAAAAAATCATATTTAGAGTTATGTTTCTTCACAAATTTTTTTCTATTTCAATACTTGTCAAAGAAATTTAGCAGAATTTTACGTTATTTGGCAATTTTTTGCTTATACCCAGCTCATGGAAAAGTGCCAGAATTTGATCAATTCATAAATATTTCATTTAGGTTTTATTTTTTAATTGCTACACACTGTTCAAAAGATGATAATCTATCATATTAAGTTTATATTTCCTAGCATTTTACAAATTATTTTTCAAGTAAAAATTTAGTTTATTGCTTGTTAATATGATTTCCAATTCTTGTGAAAAATATGAATTAATGCAATGAATTTTTTTTCTTTCAAATTACTTAAATCTTTTTTTTTTTTCACATTTGTATGCTTATAGCTAAAGTTATAAGATACATATAAATTTAAAAGAATATTATAAAATTAAATACAAAAAAAGTTTAGTTACTTTTCACTTTTTATGCCTAAAGATTCAGTAATAAATGGATACAATTTTGTGGCATAACTTGGATTTCTCTCTTTATCAAAAACCCCTATTGACCACAAATTCAACCAACATGCTGGCTCTGATGTTCCTCCATAAGCCATTCTTTGACCAGGAATAACATTAATAAGGATTCTCTAAAATACAAAGATGGGTTATCAATAAATTAAAAATATTAATTTTGAGGGAAGAAATTAATTATTTTAAAACAATGTTTCTACAAATAAATTTTGTATTAATTTTTCCATTAATTACATTTATACAAATGATTAATCTTTTAAATTTTTGGAAGAGAAAGCCACAAAATTACTCAAATTCTAGTAAATACTTTAAATTCTATTTCATCAAACTGAAATTAAACTATGTACATTAAGTTTATAAATGAATGTTAAAATAGTAGAAATTACAAAAAAATTAGATTCTTTTTTATGAAAAACGCCATTGTCATATGTTTATAGAATCTCTCCTTCAAGTTTCAAATTTAAGATCTATAAAAATAATCTTTTTTCTTCCTTAAAAATTTGATTATACAAATAATTCGTTTCAACTATTTTACTAATTTCACTATTCAAATATTATGCTACCTCTAAAGGTTTTGAAAGTATTTCGGCTAAAATTTTTGATAAGTTCACTTCGAAATTTTCAGGCACATCTTTATCAGGAACATTCGTATAAAATACACCGATAGGCATTCTATAAAAGAAAAAAAAATCATCCGTAAGTCAAATTACATTTTTTATTTATTAAAATAAAAAAGCAATAAAAAATATATTATTATGAAGCAAAAAATACTATACAAATAAATAAGTACCTTTTTTTTTCAAATGCCGCAACCTTACACTTTATAACGCAAATATTTAATAAAATTAATTTTCGGTTCTCACAGCATGACTTTCAAACTTTGACCTGTTTTGATTAAGCGCAGCAGACGATAAAGGCAACGTTGCCAGTTTAGATTTTTTTCAACTTCAATTACTTTTAAACTAAGCGATGATTTCAATCTTTTATACAACAAATCCCTAAATACAATTTTTCCATATTGTAGATTTTAAACTAATACGTAATCATAAAAAAAAGATATCGTTATTTAAATATCATTAAATATAAACAATTAAAAGAAAAAACCCTTATAAAGTAAAAACAGTTTCCTTTTTGAAAATAAAGTTTTTATAAAAGAAGATATCTTAAAGAAAATAAAAGAAAGAAGTTACTTATCCTGACAAATGATGAAAATTCTTTTAACGTGTTGAAATGGCAACAGATTCTTATTGTTATTAATTTACCGTGTATCAACGTGCACAGTCGAAAACACGAGGTGAAGTTTCATAGTAAACTTAGTCAAAATGACTAAAAAAGCAAAAGTTGGAAAGCAGCGAAAGGATAAATTCTACAAATTAGCTAAAGAAACTGGTAATTGTTTTTTAAATTTATTTTACTAGTAAAAATTAAGGTTGTAATGTAACTAAAACTCAATAGCATATATAAATTAATATTATGTGTTATCAAAGTATGAAAAAAAGTAAAGTTGCTTAAAATAATAATAAGAAAATTGCATATTTTACGAAAGATTAATTCACTCGCTTGATTCATTGGCTATATTATTTGGCAGTGATTTATGAAATTATAATTTTGTATGGTGATGATGAAGAGGTATTGATGTAGTTTCTGCTTACTATTTTTAAATTCAAATAATCTGTTTGATTCAGCAAAGTATCTTCAAGGGGAAATTGTAAAGGATATACCTCAAATTATGGTATATCTGGTGTATTTATTTTATCTTTCTTTCTTTTTTTTATAAATTTTTGAGCACTGATAACTTTGCAAGTAAATTCATTAATGCAAATATCCCATCCTGAAATGGAATGAATGTATTGTAACCATTTTGAATCAATATTTTATTAGTGTAAGGTATTGTAGGCTATTTCCCAGATGTTGCTCTATGTTCTGAATATTTTATAGTATTGGTAAGATATAATAATGTTGTATTGTATGCTAATATGGTAAATGTATTTTCGGTATTATATTTATAGCTCCTATTTAACATCCAATTTAAAAAAAATTGAACAATAAGTATATATTAAAAATCAGTACTCATGAAGTTTTGAATTTTATTGAGATTTGAAGGTATTTTTTCTTTAGCTGGGCGCAAGCGTGAAATCTCTAAATAATGTAGATTGGACAAATTTCCTTGGCAATTTTTCGCTCTTGCCTAACTAAAAAAAAGTACTGATTTGAAAAAAAAAAATTTTATAATTATCTTTCATGCATGATTGTTATTAGCTTTAATAAATATTTTGTGTGAAAAGAATAGGACATTCATGTTTGGTAAATTATGGTTTTTGTTTTAATTCTTTTGTTCTACAGTTCTTTTTTTATATTATTTTATTATTTTCTTTTATCTTATATAATTAAAGTTTATCTGTGATTTATTAAAATCATTTAAAAAAAGCTTGAGCTGAGCTTGGAGTGTGAAAAAGGCACATGTACTAAAGTAATTGTTTTGAAAGATTAGGTAATCTTAAAAGTAGTTGTTGCTATCTTTTGAACTGTTTTGGTTTGAAAAAACATACTATTCCTTCATTTTCTCCTTTTCAAAAATGCTAAGAAGAAAGTCTCTAAACGGGTTTCAAAAAGGAAAAATTATTGCATACAAAAATGATGACAGAAGTCTGAGCAAGAATGCAAACAAGTTCAATCAGTTCAAATACTTGTTCTTACTTCATAAGAAATTCTCAAGGTCAGGGACCAAAAAAAAAAAAAAAAAAAAAAAAAGACTGGCAGTCCTAAAAACCCTTTACACAATGTAATCAAAGAAAGGTCATATCAAAACTAAAAAAATGGGATAAAAGTATTGCCTAAGCTTAACGTTGGCACCACACACATTTTAAAAGAACTGTTAGTAATATGTAAAAAAACTCCCACCCCCTTTTTCAAAAAAAAAATTATTATGAGAGAAGCACTAACCTAAAAGGACTGAAAGAAACACTGAACACTGATTCCAATATGCTAAAAGCCTTATGTCTTGGAGTTCAGAATGGACCATTTTATATTCTAATGAGAAAAATCTTAATACAGATGAAACAGGTAAACATTGTCTCACAAGGCATGGGGTTGAAATCTGAATTTGGGATGAGATTTAGTACATTGATTGAATGTTCATTTGTGAAAATATTAAAACACAATTTTTTGCAAAAATAGTCCTCAAATTTTCAGTAAAGCTTATATGCTGAAAACTTGACTCCCATCAAGATGATCCGAATTGCATAAACTGTCTTGCAGTAGGTGTTAGGTTATTGAATGCATAGGCAGATGGTTCAAAGCACATGAAGCGCATACAGAATTCATCTTGTTTAATTGAACATGATAAAAAAAAAAGCTTCTTGCAAAAGTATAAAAATTCAATCAATTGTCATCATCAATTTTTAATAAGATAAGGTATGCATGGTGCTAGATATTCTTTCCAGGTTCGAACTCTAACCTTCCACATATGAGACAGTTACCAAGACAATCGCCCCATTGGGATCATCCAGACTGGAATCGGATTATCAATATATAAGCTTTACCGAAAGTTTGATGATCATTTTCTCAAAATTGACTGGTCATTGCATTTTAATATTTTGAGGTATGAATATTTTAAATGTGTTCTATCATTATACTAAATCTCATCCTAAACTCAAATTTCCACCCTGTACCTTCCCCTTTATATATATATATATATATATATATATATATATATATATATATATATATCAGATGGGAATAGATATTTAAAGGTTTGATTGGTAATCAGGTATGGAGTAAGAATTAGCTTAATGTTCCTGAGTGGCAGGTAGGAACACACAGACTATCCAAGCCTTGATGTTATATATCTGTCCCTATGATGCTGTGCTTGAAGAAAGGGACTGGATTTGTCAACATCACGAAGCATTGATCGACACAGTTAATGGAAATAAAAATTGGTTTTGATAATAAGGTTCAGAGTTTCATCTTAACCTGCTAAAATCCTGGACCTCAGCGTTGAAGGGAACATGTGAACAATGATTGGTACATCACATTTATGAGAAAGACAAGTAGTTTGAATATATAATCATGTTTGGAGAGCTTTGAATGATCTATGGGAAAATCTTTGCTAAACAGGAATTCAAACTTTAGATAATTTAATACTAAACTGAATCTTTGAATGAATCAATCAATGGCAGAACAACAAAAGTAAACCGTTCTATTTATTTATTTTTAAAAAAACCTTGTGACCCCTCCTTTTTTTTCCTTGCTTAATGCATACATTTATATGTAAATTTCAATTTTTCTTTTAAAATTTTAATGTCAAGTTGAAATTGAGGGTAATTTGAAGTAAAGCATCCAAAGAGCATCATAAGCATTGACTTTCTTAACTATTAGCATGAAAACTGGATTGTTTTTCACACATTTAGAATTTTAGAAGATAAAATTAAAAATACAATTTGTTACTTAAGAATTTTTTTGTTTCTAACTGTATAATATAATATTTTAAGATTCCAGTTGCAAAAGAATTGTTAAATTAAAAAATATATTTAATTAGAAAAGGGAACTTGGTGAATGTGGTGCATTTTTTGAAGAATAGAATTTCCGGTACTTACATATTAGACTGTTGATCTTTATCGCCTAATTTGAAGGCATCACCAATGAGTTTCTAAACCACCAATAATGTTCTCCCCCCAAAAAAAAGCTATTTTTAAAATTGTTCAAACCTTAACTGTTGTCTGCCTTTGTGTTGGTTTCGTTGGCGTTGATGGTTTATCTCCAAATTTGAAAGTGTCGCCAATGAGTAACTAAATTGTTGGCGTTGACAGTTTAATATGTAAGCACCAAATTTCCTACAGATAATTTAGCAGTGTTTGTCTGTATTTGATTAATATTTAATTTGGATGTATGGTTGATAACAAGAAATAATTTTATCTTTAACTATTTTTTTTTAGGTTATAGATCAAGAGCCTCATTCAAGTTGCTTCAACTAAATAGAAAATTTGAGTTCTTACCAAAATCCCGAGTTTTAATAGATTTATGTGCTGCACCAGGAGGATGGCTTCAAGTTGCACAGCAAGCTATGCCTGTTTCCAGTGTTATCATTGGTAAGCATTGTTAAAATTTATTTATAATTAATGATAATTTAAAATAGAATACTTAACTTCTCTCTATGCTGTCATTTATATTAATTGGTTGGTTATTCCTCTTGATTTTTTTAAATATTTATGTAAGCATTTTAACTTCTGCAGTGTTATACAATAACTATTTTAATCAGATGAGAGATGCAACTTGTGTGCTTTTTTGCTTTGTGTCAAAATTAGAAACTTCCCGTTATAGACTTGATATGATTACAAAATAGGATGTTCATATTAAATTTAATAGTTAATCATTTTAAATCAAATAACCATGCTGCCTGAGACATATGATTTGATATAATCTTGTTCTTTAAATGAATAATAGAATATAGTGACTAAAAACTTGAATGAAATTTTAGTGTCTATTATGCTATTAGAAGGGATCTGATATTGATGTGGCTCAAAATTTATTCACTTTTGATAGCAACCTAAAATAATTTAAAAGGTTTTATAAAACATGACCATTTTTAAATGTCCAAAATGTTTCCTATAACTTTATTGAATGTACTATGTATCCTGAAAAATTGTGTATAATAAGCACACATTATTGAAAATAGTACACCATTAAGACATTTGATATCAAATCTAGAGTAATACAAAGATGGATCATGTATGGAACACTTTTTATAAATAATGAGATAAACATTATGGCATCAAAAAATAGGGATAGAGTAGGATTTTATTTCTATTCTAAAATTTTTTTTATTTTGATGATATTATTTGTCTTGAATTATTACTAGCCTCATGCACTAGCATGATCTAAGAAGAAATTAATGATTTTATTATATTATTATAAATTAGATTAAAATTCTAGTTTAATTAGAGTCAATTTATCATTATCTTACATATTTTTTTGTGTGCATTATTATGGATGTGCTTTGAATTTTAAAAAAAATTGGAGGTATATTATTATTGTTTTGGAGAGATATTTACATCATGGTAATATTTTAGCCACTAAATATTTTTTATTTCTATTTTTAGTAGAATTTCTATGATGTGATATTATTATTATTATGTTTTCTTATAATCATAGCTTGTATGTTTATACTTTAGGAGTGGATTTAGTTCCTATCAAGACAATACCAAATGTCATCACTTTACAAGAAGATATTACAACAGACAAATGCCGACAGGTAGGGACATTTCTGATTAGAAAGTAATTTAATGGGATTCTTTACAGTTTATAAGAAAATTAAATTTTGGTTTATTGGAAATTTAACCTAGTTTCTTGTACTTTAGTCACTAAAAAGACAACTGAAAACCTGGAAAGCAGATGTCGTGCTTCATGATGGAGCTCCTAATGTTGGTAAAAATTGGATACAGGATGCTTTTACACAGAGTATGTATCTTGCTGGATTGTTTCAGATGTTTGTCAAGAAAAGAAAAAAAAAAACGCTATTTCAATAAATAATGCTTTGATTTTTTTAATAGATGGACTGACTCTTAGTGCACTAAAATTGGCCACAGAAATGCTTGTGAAGGGTGGATGGTTTGTTACTAAAGTTTTCCGTTCCAAAGATTATTTGTCACTTGTATGGTTATTTAAAAAATTATTTAAACATGTACGTATATTTTTAAAATAAAATATTTAGATTTTTTTTATAAATAATTGTTTAGTAAACATTTTATATTTTGCTTTATAAAGTATACATTATCATTCAAAAAATAGATTACTTGTTGTAATAAATTATTATCCAACTCTACATTTTATTGTATATTATGAATAAAATAACTGTCAAAAGTTCTGCTTTCCTGCCATTGTAATTTTCATTTTAGTATTTTAAGTTAGTGTCACATTCTTTTGAATTCATTAATTTTTTTCTGTTTATTTTTTACTTTATTATATTAATAGAGAGAAAATGTTATGATATTCAAACATTTGAATTTAAGATTTTGATGAATTGGGCTTGTCTGAGTTCTAAAAATAAAATTTTTGATTTATATCTGTCTGTATGTGAACTTGATAATTATAAAATGTTTTGAACTAGACTGATGAAATTTGGTAAATAGACTCACAACTAACTTTGCAGCTTTTTATCAAATTTTGAACAAAACCCATTCTGAGGATGTTGTATGTATTTAATTGCAATTGAGATTGAAAATTCTAAAATTATGAGAATTACAAAATTTGTCTACAGATTGTAGTATCTTAAATATATTTATCAAATTTTGAACTATCCTTGTTAAACTTGACTTATGTGTTGGTCTGTACTGTCACATGAATGTAATCACAACTCATAAACAGAGTAACTTAAATCAATGAAATAAGGAAGCTATCTTATAATTGCAACTATAGTTCCATATCAAATTTTGTTTTCATTCAGTTCACAAAAAGATATTCATATATATATATATATGATAGACCAATAAAAATATCAAATATATACCACAGATCAATATTTTATGACTATTGTTTTTTTTAATGCAATACAAGGCATTTGCAGCTTCACTCAAGATTAATAATTTTATGCACTAGGAGGGAAGATAAACATTAATTCAAAAATATATAAGAAAATTTTGGGAGACCATTCCTGCGGTTTTTTGAATCATAGAAGTGGAAATTTTTTGTTGTTCCCGATTCAGTAATAAATTAAATCAAATTTCTTAACTTTTTTGTGTCAGTTATTTTCAGGAATACTGTTGATTTAAAAAATAATCATATATATGCCACTTAAATTAATCAAATTTTCCACTTTCTTATAATTTCTGGGAAAGAGTTTTGAACAAGATTCTGGCTTGTATTTTTTTAAATTAAGCTAAAAAAACATTTTTAAAAAACTATTTTTAAAAGCACATGACAATCTTTCTTAAGAAGATTTTGTTTTTATTTTCTGTAATATGCTTGAATACTTGTCAACTATCTCAATTTTTTTTCTGTGCACATAATAGGTCCATGTTACTAAACCTCAAGCTTCTCGAAATGAATCAGCTGAGATATTTGTTGTATGCCAAGGGTTTCTTGCACCTGAGAGACTCGATCCACGATTTTTAGATCCTGGGTATTTGTTTAAAGATGTACAATCGAAAGAAGAAACAAAGTCAAAAATTCTTGAAGTTACTCATAAAAAGCCAAAAGCTGAAGGTTATGAGGAGGATGCACCTATGTATAGAACTCTTAATGCAACTGATTTCATATTTTGTGAAAACCATATGGAAAGGCTTAGCAAATGCAATGAGGTATGCTAAGTTATAGCATTGTCTTAATTAATTGTAATATTCATTCTAATGTTGGATTACATATATTTATTGTAAACTTATGAAAAATAAAATATCTTATGTACAATTAATCAAAAAAATGCAGCATGTTTATTTACTTTGACTTAGTATTTTTAATCTGGAATATTTTGTCATGCTATTTTTAATTTAGGTGTAGATATATTTATTAGATTTTGATCATGGAAATATCATTTTTGTTGTATATGAAATTAATAATTTTAAAAAATTATTATTGTCAATAGTAATTAGAACTAAAAAAGTTTTAATATATTTAAAAATAGTATTGCTTAAGTATTTTGCATACTTTTTCTGGTTATTTTCATTTTTCTGTATTTTACAAGTGCAATTTAATTACTGTGTATTTTTATAATATTTTTTAAAAAATATATATCCCTTTAGATTGTTTTTTTAACAGTTTATATAATATTGCTAGGATTATCATTGCTTTAATCATTGTTTCAAAGAGATTTATTTCCTTTTGGAAAGCATTAAATGAATATGAAAAAGAACTGACAAAAGGAGGAATTGTAAAAAATTGCTCTTTATTGAACAGTATCAATAATATGTATCTAATATTTAAATTGAGGAAATTTATATGTATAAAAAACCCTGTTAACCTGACTAAATTTAAAGTTGCCCTGCTGTTTTTTTTTTAATTGTGCATCTCACAGGAAATTAAAGTAATTTCAAAGTAATTTTGATTCTATTATAAATATTGTATGATATCATAGAAAAGAAATATCATTTAGTTCAAAATACTTTCATGGTCAGATTATTATTATTTGCCTTTGAAAAAATAATTATCATTTTGAATTTTTAGTACCATTAAAAAAAAAAACATTTGAACATCTTTAAATTCTTTTGTTGAACATTTCCACTTTAAATTATAATCTTTTTTCTTTACTTATAGAATGTGTTATCTAATTATATCTAATTTCAATATCAATTTTAAGATAATTGTATAGATATGTAATTTTGGGAGTCTTGCTCAATGATTGGAAAAAGCAATCTATTCATTAATTTTTTATGTCATCATTCATTAATGTTTGAAAAATCTATTTATTGTTGGGCATTTTTATGACTTTTTATTATTAGATGAGCATTATCTATTCTATTTGTATAATTTTTCAGTTTATATAAAGTGTTGTACATTTTTATATTAAAAAGGATTAATTTTTCATTTTCATAAAATATTTTTTTAAGCTAGCATTTGTTTTATATAATCTGTTGATGTTTTCCTCTATTACAGATTGTGTTTGATGATGAAGATATTAGGAACCATAAGTTAACAACAGAAGAAATCAAACAGTGTTGTAAAGATATAAAAGTTTTAGGAAAGGCTGAGTTAAAGTATGGTTTTTTTTTTACATTTAAATTTGTTGCATTTTTTATCAGCCTTGTAGTGTATTTAATGTATTAAAATCCAAATATATTAGCAAATAGCATAGGAGCCATTGTGTCTAAGGCTGTCCATGTTGGTTTTAGCATGGTAAATAGTACATTCTGTAACAGTTAGCCATACTGAATATTTTATTATTTAACTAAGAAACATTAATACAAAATGTTTGGCCTAAATATAATGTTCAATAGGTTTTAGTAGACAGCTTAATGTACTTTTCTAGTCACTTTTGACTACCTAAGAATTTAACTTGAACATTGTTTGCATGGTTATTAAACTAATAATACAACTTGCAGAACTATTTAAAATTTCCCTTTCACTTCTGAATTGTTAATGAATTTGAAATGTATATGAAAATGAATTATCTTACCGAAGCTAATTTTTGTGATAAAAAAATGTTTTAAAATAATGTTTAAATCTTAATTTTATTAAATCTAATTCTAAATTTAAGGATTTATTGTTTAAATTTATTTATATATGATAGCTATATTCCATTTTTATTATAATCAAAGTATTAAAAAAAAGCTATTTTCCAAATAATAAATAATATGTAAAATTTCATTATTAGAGAATTTTTTTTTATTCAGAATTTATAGCAGGAAAAGAAATCTGAATTATGATTATTGCAAATTTATAACTTAATTAAAAATCTAATATGAAAGCAACGCAAATATTCATTAACATGTAATGAAGCATATCAAATATTTCACTACATGAAATTTGTCAAATTAAATAAAAATCATTTCATGTAGTGAGCTGGAACTAGGAAACAAAATTTAAAAAGGTTATTATCATAGAATTGTGAGTAAATGAGAATCAATTTTGTTATGAATATTAAAAAGAGAAAAAAATAGATGTATCAAAGAAAGGTGACTTTGATTTAATTTTTTAGTAATCTTAAGAACCCCAGAGACTATCACATTCCTGGGGAATATAGCATTACAGTAAATATGTATATTAATGTAAAAATAAAACAATGAAATAGTGTATCCTATGACAATATGAAACATTCTTTTTTTTTTTGTCTTTTGCAATTTAGATTATAAATTTGTTAATATTTATTAAAATTAGAATATGATAAAAAATTTAATTTTAGAATTAATGTGAAAATTTTTTTATGAGTTATTTAAAAAATTAACTCAAAAATTATCAAATTTTTGTTTGGTTTTGGTCTATGAAAAGTTGACAATATTTTCACTCTTTCATTGATAACTTTTGCAAATTTTCATCACAATCAGACAAATGTGGCATATTTCTGTTGTGAGAACACAAACATAGATTTCTGTGTATAGAACACTTTTATAATATTCATTCTTTTTAGGCATATGGAAAGGAATTATTGTCTCTGAAAATCAGTATAATAAGCATTTGGTTGAAATTAAACTTATTTTGCATTTTATTTACTGATGTAGTGAATTGATCAAATAATGCTATTACTTTATTCCTCAAGCATGACTGATAATAATGGGCAGAATTCAGCTAATCTTTTAAAATGAAACCTCATCTGAGAGTGAATAAAAGTTTTGGAATAATTGCACAAAAGTAGCAATTTTATTAACATTTATTTTTTACTATTCATATTATATTACCCTTTTAAAGAATGATTATTATTTGTTTGATGGTAAAATTATATATTTAATAGTACTATTAAACCTGTAACAGTTTACTCTCCTAACTTAAAGCAATTGTTATAATACTTATTATTGTTATTTTTTAAAGAATGCTTTTGAACTGGAGAAAGCAGTTACGAACTATTCTTGAAGAAGCTGCAAAGAAAGAAGAAAAGACGTATGTTTTATTTTTATTTTTGAATTCCTAGATTAATAGATTTTAAATATCTGATAAATCATAAAGAAAATATGCATTTGTTATTTTTATTTCTTGATCATTTTTTATGTATAAATTTACTTCATTTTCAGTTTGAATTTCAAAATTTAAAATGTTATGTGCCAAATAAATGTAGAAATTCAAATTTTTAATTATAAAATTTGTAAAAACTTGGCTCTAAAATTTAACTCACATTTAAAGATTGTTATAGCAAATGTGCTTAAAAAAATTTTTTTAACTAATTTTTATGCAAATAAAATAAGCTCTTAAACATTAAAAACATAATGAAATGTATTAAATAATAGATTGTAGTGTAACTTTTGTATTGTATCAGATTGTGTTACAGTAACATTTATATGATGGATCCAAAATTTTAGAATGGTGATTAGTTCCAGATTTTACTACTGTTGTAACCATATGACTCTTAATTATTTATTGCTTTTGGCATTAAATAATTTTTTAGAATATTCTAACATTATTTTTATAAATTATTATTTGTTTTGAAGGTGCAATTTTTAAAAACATGATATAAAATTGCTATATTGATGAAAAAGTCAATAAAATTTTTAAAAAATGCGGGACTTGGAATAGGATGCAAATTATGCTAGGGTTTTCAAACTTTGGGTTGTGAATCAATTTTTGTTGAATAACAAGATCTTGATTTCTATGCATCTCTCAACAATGTAAAAAAAAAAAAAAAATGGACTTAAAATTTTTAATACTTTACACATCAGAAGTGGTTTGTTTTTTTTTTTGTAAAATTATATTTAATAATATATTTATGTTTTTTAAAAAACTCCTTTTTGGTCCATATAGCCTCTTTTGGAAGGTTTGGACACTGTTCACCTATAAGAAAACTTGATACCCTAATGATAGAATGTGTTGAAATAGATTTAGTGTACATGAATGACAATTTTTAACCCTAAGATTATTGTTTTTAAATATCAATATTGATTCTAGTATAAAGTTCATTTTCAATTTATATATTTATTGAATCTCTATATAATGAATTTGAAATTCAGCTTGGCTGTTGAAAAAGTTGCTTCTGATGAAGAGGAAGAATTGGATGGTGTTATGAAAGAAGTTGAAGAATTAGAATTATCTAAATTGCAAGAAGCTAAGAGGAAGAAGAAGAAAATTTTGAAAGAACGTAAAAAGTTGCATGAAAGATTGAATTTGAAAATGATTATAAAAGATGATGAACCAATCATTGATGAAGACAGAGAGCTGTTTAAACTCTCACAAATCAAAAATAAAAATGTAAGTGCAATCTTTGTTAAGTATCAAAACATTGTGTTTAGAATATTTTTAACTTAGAATTTGATTTCAGCTCTCCTGGTTTTCAGATAGCCTGTCTTTATTTATTTTTTTCTTGCAGAAACTATTTTTTGACCTGAGTTTTAAAATTGTGTGCATTTGCAATAAATATTTATTTCGATCAAGTTATGAATTTTTGCAAATTTATATTAATTTTTTGTATAGAATGCTGAACAACTACTTGATATAAGAATTTGAGACTTCTAAAAATAAAAGGGAAAGTTTGTGTGAATGTTTTAATCTGATTTTTTAAAAATATATATTTTAAAAGAGATATTTATATTTTCAGGTAGAATGTTAAAACTCTATTGATTCAATATTCATTAACCCTAAATATTAGTGAAGCTATTATTTGTTTGTAAAGCTAATATTTAATTTTGCAAAAGAAATCTCGTTCAAAGAAGAAAAAAACATCTAATTATTTAGATAGAATTATTTGAAATCGTGTGAAACTTTTTAAAATGTGAACAAGTTGTTCCTTTTAGTATGTAGTAAGATTTTTGAAAGCTTATAGAAATTTCATACATATATTTTTAAAGAAATTATACAAATAAACAGGAATTACCTTGTTTTGAAATGAACTTAAAAAACTAGAAATTCTATTTTTACTTAGTAAGTTAAATAGGTTATTTTTGTGTTAAAAATAGATTTCGTCTGTTTACAAATAAATTTATGTATTCAGAATATTTTGTGCTTATATAAATTTTAATAATCCCTGTAAACTTTTATTTATATTAGATAGCATCCATTTGTATATCTATTAATTATACAATTTTATTTGTAAGATAAAAAAATTATTATATTGTTAACTTAGTAATTAAAAGTATCAATGCATTTAAGATTTTGGAAAATTATATTGACTGCTGTTATGATGAGCTTCCCTAATAACATTTCCTTATATTTAAATGATTCCTTTTCTGCAACTTTTTATTTTTTCATCTGTAGATGTATCATCATTTTTATCATTTTCTGAATGAGAAACTGATATGGATATATTTATTTTATTTTAGAATCTTTACCACTACATAATATCTGCATTTTGCATTCTATCAGATAGTATTGGATTTACTTTTATAAACTTTTGCTTACATTTTAAAAAGAAGCAAGTGATTTTTGACAAAATGCATGTGAATGTTTATCAATACTTTAGTTTTGAACAAGAAAAAAGAAAAGAAAAAAAGTTGGGTTTAAGGATTTGTGAGATATAAGCATCATTTATTTTTACTGTTTTATTTTAAATTTCAAAACTAATAACTAACAATTTGCTTGAATCAGAACAGTATTGAATTACTATAAAACCTTAAACAAAACTGTAATTTGATGTTATATGTTTATTTTGCCAATAATAAAGGAAGCCATAGAGTGTAGGCAGACAATAATGAATAAAATATAATATAGTCTATAATTTAATCCATTCTTATTAAGAAGGAAAAAAAAAAAACTGACAATATCTCTACCTTAACAGCTCATAGTTAATCCTCTAAGTTTTTAATGTAAGAGTAAAAAAAAAAAAAAATTAATATATATACATACCTATGCTTTGAAACTTTATTTCTGTATTTTCCTTTTCATAGCAATAAGTGTTGATGTTCAGAATGTGCATTAGTTTTTAAATTTCTATTTAATTAAGGATTATGATTTTATGAAATGTGTATGAAAATAATTTTTTTTACCTCAATTTTGATTACATATAAATTTTATCTATTGCTACTTTCCTTAAGCCATTTTGAAAATTCTCTTTTTAAAGACATTTGATCTTGAAAATATTTCAAAACTTTCATTTCATTGGTGAACCATATTTTTAAATACATTATCATCTCATGTTTATGTTCTTTAATGTTTTCCCATTGATTGCATTATATTTTGTTAGATCTTTTGGATTAATTTAATGTGATGTTTGTTTTTTTTCTATAAATTCACTTCTAATTTCCTTATAGTTTCCTTAAAAAGTACTTAAAAAAGGGAAGATGTAATAAATTTATTTAATTTTACTATGCTTACTTTTTTTCCTGAAGGCCCTTCAGCAAGTAGAAGATGAAACCAACTTAGAATTTGGGTTGGAAGCTCCTCAACCTACTGATGAGGATATTTTTCAACCTGGTTATAAGAGTACATTTATGAGTTATAATCGTCATGTTCGAGATGATTCACGAGTTGAAGCAGAACCTGAAAAAGAAGAAAGTGAATATTCTAGTGATGATGGTTTAAGTAGTGAACTGGAGTTTGAAAGGCAAGATATTTTTAGAAATTTCCTTACATACATGATATATATATATATAAGGATTTTAAATACTTTTCAAGTATTTTTGAGACTTTAAAATTATACCTTTCTCTTTCTTAATATATTTTATTTATTTTATAATGATTCTATCATTTTTTAAAATTAAATTTAGTAGAATTTTTTAAAATTAGGCATTTGCATATTTTTGCTCATGAATATAAATTTATTTGCAATACAGTATACAAAAGCTAGTTCAATGTTTTTCTTTGTGATTCTGTCTTTGTATTGTAAGAAATTTTTATCCTCGTATAATTTATTTATTTGCTTTTTTATTTAAAACTAGCCGCCTTTGGCGACCAGTCGGTTTGCCAATATTAATGCCGACTGAAGGGTTGAATGAATTTTTTTTATATACCTTGGTCTCATAATAAGTTTTTCAGCAAAACATTTTCAAGCTCCAAATTTCGATAATCATGTAATTCACTTATACTATTATGTAGACCTTAAGCAGTCCTATCTTTGAACTCCACATCTCTCTCTGATTTTCTATCAGTGCACGTAAAATTCAGTTTTAAATTAAAGTGGAAATGATGGAAGTGCACTTAATATAAAGAAATTTTTACTCAATTCAAGCACGCCTTTAAATAAAACTAAGAACTGAAAGCAGAGTAGTCCGACATTGAAGTTTTATGTTCAATACAGAAATTGAAACATTATAATTTTTTTTATAATTTATCAGATCTCAAGGAATTATTCAGCAAAAATTTCACAGGTAAATTGAAACCTTCAGTTTTTAATTTTATTTTTAGATGTATATAAATGCTCTCAATAATAATATTTTTTTAGGTTTATAAATATATTTCAAAAAATTATGGTTTAAATACCTTTGGTCTTATAGATTCATATTCTTCAAAATATTCTTAATAATTCAACTTCTAAATAAATAAATAAACAATTTCTATCTTCTCTAATCAAGTCTGGCTGATTTATTCAGTTCTGAATATTGCAAGTTTAGAACAATCATCATTTTCATAATCTGGACCAATTATTCTAGAGAAACCCTGATTGGCTTCTTTGAGAACTTGATAAAGTGATCTAAAACGGCCAGTTTTTATCGAATAGTTATATTGAAATTTTCATAGATCGATCAGATTTGATGATTAATCTAGTTCATTGGAGTACCTCTTTTCTTATTTTAAGGACTTATTGTCTCAAGAATATTTTGTTAAATATTATTCACAGAGCAGATGACATATGCAAAAATTAATTCATCAGCATTTTTCCCTCAATCTACTAATTATATATTTCACTTAGCCAATTGCTAAGAGATTTCTGTCTCTCCTCAAAAAATTAAGAAATTAGATGTTGGGCTCCGATTACAGAAGATGTCTTGTTAAGCCTTATTTGCCTTAAATAAAACTGTATAGTAATATATGTATAATAAAATATCATAGAAAACGCTTCCATCCATTTATTTTCCAAAAATATCATGTTTCATATTTGTTTCATTTTATACAGACATATGCCGAAAATGACATTTTTATATGTTTAATTTGGAATGATAGTTGATTTATTTTTTTCTCATTTGAGAACATGATATTGTTTTGGTTAGAAAGTTTTGATGTCTCCGAAATTTGCGGGTAAGAATAGTTTTATATGCTTTTACAAATTTTGCATTATTAATTATTACGTATGCTTGTTTGAAAGAAAATGCATTTTCAAATAGCTGACCTGATTTAACCAGTATAGCTTTAATATTACGTATGCTCTGTTGAAAGCAGTTGCATTTTTATATCGCATGATTCATTAAAATGCGGAGATAAATTACAAAGGCGAATTCTTTGTTTGCACAAAATATCTTCTTCACATAAGTAAAAGTAACAATTCAAAACATGTTTTATTGTTTTAAAAATTAAAAAAAAAAAAGAACGCAAAAATATTATACTTCTCCTGATTATCAATTGCTTTTTGTTCGTCGTTTCTTTGAAATGACGTTATTTTCAAAGTTCTTTTAAGATTTCTTGCTTTTAAATAATTAATCTTGCTCTAAGAAGATTATTGTTTGGTGCTTTTCTAAAAATTCTTTTAACTCTTTAAACTGTTTTAAGATACGTATGCTTAAAACAGTTTTAACTGTTGCATTTTTGTAATATATTTTTACTTTGTATTTTTATTTACTGTAATTCTTTAATTGAATTAATAATTTTGATATTGCAAACGATGAAGGAAAATGTACTTTTGCATTTATTGTTTAAAAAATATCACATTTCCTATTTATTTCATTTCATATAATCATGTGATGAAAATTATATTTTTCTGTTTTATTTTTGGTTGTAATTAACTATTTTTTTTAATCAGAACTTCTGAAAATGTGAAGGCAACATTTTATTAAAAGCTGATTTTTTTGAGATCCTCGAGAAGATAAAATTTTATTTTTGTTTTATCCAAAATAATTTGTTGAAAAAAATACGATTAAATTAAATGTTTAAAAATAGACTTTTAATTTATGTATCAAAACATTAGTATCATTGAAAAACTAATTTTTTTGCGCTTTAACTTGATGCAAAAATCAATTTTGTGCTGTAATATTTTCAGAAGTTATAGAAAAAAAACGTCAACATTTCGCTTATTTTTTTAATTAATTAAAATTTTAATTAAAAATTAAAGGGGGGCTCTGAGGTGCACGTTCCCAGCACCCAAGATACACATATACTGAATTTGGTAGCTGTAGGTTGAACGGTCTGGCCTGTACATCGCCAACAGACACACACACGTGCTTTATTATAAGTTACGATAATTGAATAGCCTATATACTAATGACATAGGCCATTCAGAATTAGACTAACCCAAAATATCTATAGCTTTATTTCATTAAATAGTATTGTGAATAGGTATATAAATTGCTACAATAAAACTCATACCACTTGTTTAAGGATTCAATATAAAAATATCAATATTGTCTGCAGTAAATAGTTCACATTTTGTGTTCTTTCTATTATAATGAATAGAAAATATTAGTTTTCTCTTAGGATTGCTCACTAATTTTTTTTAAAAAATCCCAGTTCCACTTTATATTGATAATCAGAAAAATAAATGTTTTTAGGAAATTTAAATTCTACTAAAACTTTAATTTTTAAAGTTTTAAATAAAACATATTTAAATTTTAAAAATCTGATTTTTTAAAAAATTGTAAAATTGGTGGCTTTTTTAAAATTGTTTTCAGATATCTTTAAAGGCATAAATATCAAAAAATAATTTTGTTTAAAAATGTGTCTAAATATGGGGAAAATATATTTATTAACTTTGAATTTAATTCTAGAGTAGTATTAAATTTTTTTGTAATTTTTACTGCTTTTTTTTATCAAAATTTTATTTCCATAAAGCTTCTCTGAAATTTTTATAAAGTTCTATTGTTTTATTACAAAATGAAAAGAAACAAAAAGAAATTCATCTTTGATTTCATAAGATATCAGAATTAAAATTCCTTTTTCATATAATAACTCAATATTAATAAATTTTAATTATTTTTTAAAAATTAAAAAAAAATGTTTATAGAAATTTATTTTTATTCTCTCTAGTCCCTCAGCAGGTGAAGGCAGTTTATTTTTAAACTTCATTCAAATTCAGTTTTTTGAATTGATTATGTTTTCAAAATGTGCTTTAAATTAGCTGTTGAATTTGAGAGTTATAATATAATTACGACATATTCTTATACTCAAATAAGATAAAACACAGATATATACAATTTCGTCTATAAGCTGAAATATATGTATTGAAATTATACTTTGTGTATTATCATACATTTCTGAAATGTTTTTATAAATTGCATGCATTACTTTGTAAATTATCATTGCCAACAAGTAGTTCACATAAGAAAGCTGAAATAATGTCAAATTGATGTTTTGTTTATGTGCACAAGATATTTCTAAAATGAAATTTGGCAGCAGAAACTATAAAACCTCTCATATAAGTTAGTTTAATTGTAATGACGGTAATTTGACTGATATTTCTGAAGGATGCCAGATTAATTACCTGATCTTGCCAATCCTGTAGAATGTAAAGTAGAACCTTTGGCAACAAAATAGAAGATTGCAAAATCAACAGGAATTTTGACAATAAGATTAACTTAATGCAAATAAGAAGTTTCTGTGACCTGCTTTGGAAACTACAAAGTCAGGAGACTGAGCTGAAATCAGCCATTAATTAAGTATTGGAATTGTTTTTTGAATCTTACTGTCAGGTATTGAAACAGCATTGAGTCAGGTGCTGAGTAGCAGTTGCATATCACATCAACAATGAGTCAGCTGCCAAGCTCAACTCAAACAAATAGATCTTAGCAAGTAATAGATATTTGAAAGTCTTGAATAATTGTGTGATATTGCTCCTCCTGCACAGCTCTCTCTGAGCTCTTTGCGCTGTTTGTTTACTACCAATTTGTTAGTTGAGTGATGCTGTTTATTTAAATGCTGTTCTTGGTCATCTGTGAATTTGAGCTTGTTGAACCATTTTTTTTTTGCCTGCTTTTTGAGCTGGATACATTTTTTGCATTTTGCAAGGAATTTTTCTTTAATTTATATTAATTCTGACAGTGCTTTTCTGTATAGATTAAAGCAAGTATAATCAACAAAGTAAAAACATTAAAAAGAGGACCAATTAATTACAATCAAAACTATGTACTTGTTTATTTTGTTCAAATATCATTACCACATTTTTTAACAACATCTTATAAGTGATACAATCACTTTTATATTTGATACTTAGTCAATTTTGAGAATAAAATTATTGTATTAGACGATTAAAATTAATTAAAGTCCTTATTATGATGAAGCAAAAGGCAAAATAATTTAGTACCCTTTTTTTTTAACCTGTCTTATCTTTTTTTCGCCTATCAAATTATTGCAAAACAACTTCCTTTACTAAGTCTTTTTTTTTTCAATAAAGTACATAACTTTTGATTTTTTAAAATAGTATATTGTAGGTAAAAATTTAAACAATGACATAAAATATAATTACAGTGAGTCTGAGCAAGAAGATGATAAAGAAGTTACTGAAACTATTCTGGAGGGAAAAAAGAATCCCTTGATGGTTGATTTAGTGGAAAGACCTGATAGAGTTAAAGATACTGTAGATAGATGGTTTGACAAAGCTGATTTTGCCAGTGAAAATGATGATAGTGATATAGAATTAGATTTACTGGCTGAAGAATTTGAAAAGAAACAAAAAGCAAATAAAGGTATATATATTTAGAATTTTAAAACTATTATAATTTAATATAATTAAAAATTAGTATAATGCATTAAATAATGACAAGAACAAATATTTGTCTTTATTATTTTTTTTCCCTTTCAGATGAAGTAAATGAAGAGCCTTTCAGTGAAGAACAAAAAGGTAATACATCATTTTAGTTTTTTAAATGTTATTTTTTTCCTGATTTTAATTCTCATTATATATATCTTAAATAATTTATTTACATTGGATTGCTATTGAAATTTTCTGATGTTTAAAGTTGAGTTTTTGAAAAGTGTTTATCTAATTCATTCACTCATCATTTTGAAATTTATTTTATTAATTCTTTTGCTTTTTTTCTTACTTTTGTGTACTTTACTTTATTATCTGTCATCAACAATAATTTTAATTTATTGTTTACCATTAGAATCTAAATCTTTTAAATATAAGAAAAAAAAATCTAATTAATCCTTTTTTCATGTATTTAAAAGAGTGAGATTCTAATGGTAGAGAATTCACAACTAAATTAATTTATTGGCTTTATTGATATATGTAAAAAGCTAGCAATTTGTATTTAAGATTCATCCAGTACACGCAAAGCAACTTTATTATTATTATTATTATTTTCTTTAATTCCAAATTATAAGTCAAATAAAATTATAATTTTTATGTGTTCTTTGAAGGTTAGTTCATTATTTTCTGAATTATTCTTCATAATTTTTATAATTTCTATTCTTTATGTATAGATTTGACTAATTACATTGAATTTTTATTTTTAAAATACAGTTACTGTTTTTAATTCTGGAAGTGTGGAGGAGAATTTTTGAAAATCAAGAAAGCATCAATTTACTTTATGTTAAGCATATTACATTATCTTTAATGTATTGAAATTCGCTCAATTTTTTAATGATAACATATTTATATATCTTTAATCTTAGAAATTTTACTCACTTTCATATAATTATTATTTTTTAGATGATTCTTCAAATCAATCTACAAAAGAAACTAAAACAGGTAATTTTAAACTTCCCTAAAACTAATTTCTGTTTCATGTAAAACATCTTTATATTTAAATAGGAATTAGTAAGGATGCTTTCATCAATTTGTAAATTTTAATTTTTTTGTTAATTTTTTAAACTTTGCTATACATATTCTACCATGAGAGAAGGGTAATTTTTTACAGTTTTTCTCTGTATTTTACATATGCAAATAGGGTTTAAAATAAAATGAATGCTTATGAAAGTATATGTTATACTTCACGCCTAATTTTAAAATTTGCTTTTAGTGATTGTAGGGTCAGGGAGAGGGTTTTTTTTCAACACCTGAAGTATTTCATTCTTATCACCTACTGTCTGGAAACAATGCATTGTTATACTTTACAGAGATGATTCTAATAATGTTTTGTTGGGACTTCTGCAAATGAAATAGTAAGCATTTGGGATCCCACCTCCCTCAAAATAACACTGCGTTTAACTACATCTGGATACATTGGTGATATTAAGTACAGATGATCTTCTCTGGTTTCTGCAATCTTTTGACTTCAAAATGTATTAAATATTTATCATGTATTTGAATTCAAACTTTTGCCACCAGGCATATTTTCAAAATTATAAGTTGTCATGAACAAGGAATATGTTTCTATTATCTTTGGTATTTTAAATGATTTTAATACATCTGTATCATGCTATATTCAAAGTGCGCTTTTGGCAGTTCATTATAACAACAACAAAAAAAAATTAAAAAATTCATAAGTGTTTGTTTTATTTCGTCCTCATCCCACTTCTTATTAAAAGTATGAGATGTTTCATATTCTTCTTCTGTGTGACATGTATTATTTTGGATTGAGCTCTTGTATTATCTGTTCCCTGGTGGATTTAATTTCATTTAGATATATGCAGTAGTGAAAAAATTAAGCCAGTGTCCCTTCATTTTAAATTTTTAAAGATTAATTTAGATATCTGCATTTGTTGTTTAGGTAAAAAAGAGAAGAAAAGAAAAAGAGTGAAATTGGACCCAGAAGCCTTAGCATTAGGATCTCTCATTGTTCAATCAAAGAAAATGAAAAAAGATATAATTGAAAGTGCTTACAATAGGTATATAACTTACTTTTAACATATTCTTTCCTTCCAAATACAATGTGTTTTCAGAAAATTAATACTGTTGTAAATAGAAATTTCACATTTAATAGTCTATATCAATTTTAAATGCTATTAATTAATGTTCAAGGATTCTTTTCTTTAGTTTCATTATTAGAAACTGTAGAAATTCATGGAATTTTTAATGTTCTAGAAGACTAATTCTTTTATGGATTGCTTTAATGAGAAACCAAACAAATTTTTTTAAAAATTTATATGCTTATGCATTTGATTAAAAGCTAAAATCTTATTTGTCATAAAACATGACATGTTTTCCGCCAGCTGTTTTTAATCTCAAATATGGATAAGATTAAAAGCAATTGTTAGTGATATATTATGCTTATCATTCTTTTTAGAATTTATCAGTTTAAAAATGTCAGTGATTTAATATGAATACTTTTTGCATCATATTTTTGTTAAAACAGAAGGCATATATTTAAAATTTAACTTTATGCAATTCAAATGGTACTACAGATATGCATCCAATGATGAAAAGCTTCCTGATTGGTTTGTACGAGATGAAAAGAAACACTACAGAAAGCAACTACCTGTTTCTGCCGTAAGTGAATTATAGTTTTTATCTGAATTTATCTCCATGCAAATGAATAACTCAATCTGTTATTAACATAGCAATATTTTCAGGAATTGGTAGCTGAATACAAACAACGATTAAAAGAAATTAATGCTAGGCCAATCAAAAAAATTGTTGAAGCTAAGGCAAGAAAGAAGAGAAGAGTATGTATTCTTAGTTCTAATTTCTTATTAAGTAATTATTTGTATTAAAACTAAAGAACAGCATGAATAGTCATCCAGCATATTATTTTATAAGCATGTTTATTAATCCAATTAATGTGTTGCTGAAATGTGCTTATATAATCCTCAGCAATTTAATGTTGGAATCAATAGCTCTTGAGGAATAACAAAATTGAAGACAGAATGCTATGCAAAGACAACATGCAGTTACATGTTATGTAATACAGTTATGGTTTTGACTTATGACATTATACTACCATGAGGTATTTTGCTAAAAATGGAACAGCAACAAGTCAATCAAAATGTGCTACTTAAAATTTGTCTTTTAAGATTAAGAATTATTTGCTCATAGATACTTAAGTAGATAAAATTAAAGCTGAATCAGCAGATGGTTAGATGTAACTTGTATTGTAAATAAGTCTACTCTAACTTGTAATAACCTGAGGTATGATGTTTTTCCCATATTTCATGAATAGAATAGCCAATAAATCAAGAACTATTAAATTTAATTTTTCACTTGCACTAGAATATTGCTTCATTATCATCATAACAATTATGATATAATGTTATGGTGACATAATTGGGTAACTTGGGTTGGTACATTATGGAACATATTTTGGTCAAATAACTGAATAAGGTTTGCACATTAATAAGGAATAAAATCTATCTAAATAACTTTATGGTGGCCATATTGCACACAGTACAAGAAGTTATTTCCAAATGTATGTTCCAATTTAGAGGAACTCTATAAATTTTTCCCACTGCAGTCATTTCTAATACAGAGATAATCGAGTGTTGTCATCCATAATAGAATAAATATTCAATTTTATTTGATTAGGAAATAAATATACATTTGATCTCCATTTTCAGGCAGTAAGACGCATGGAAAAGGCAAAGAAACGCGCAGAGAAAGTTACAGACCATCCAGATATGTCTTTGTCTGAAAAAGCTGATCAACTAAAAGAGTAAGTTTTATAGAATAGTATGTGAATAGTTACTGCCATGTTTTTTCTTGATTCTACTTGTATATTTGCCACTCAGTTTATCCTTTACATTCTTCAAGATATTTAGCTATATTTTATTGATTTTCTTCACCAATATATACTAATTGTATAAAAATTAAGAACCAAAGAACATTTTGAACTCACTTTGGCCCTTTAAGTATTAAAAAAAAAGGTGCTCAACTTATCTTCATAATAGAGGTAACATAATTACTATAATAATTTCTGGAGATAATTGATAGCATATTCAATATGTTCCTTTATATGTATTATGTTATTAGTATTACTTAGACCAGCTCTGCGTAAGAATGCAGAAATTACTGTTACATTTAATGAATTTTACAATCAAATTTATTTATATTTTCTTTAGGATATACAAGAGAGCTGTTCCAAAACAAGATCATAAAGTTACATATGTTGTAGCTAAAAAGGGTGTCGGGAGAAGAGTGTCGCGCCCTTCTGGAGTAAAAGGACGTTTCAAAGTTGTTGATCCACGTATGAAGAAAGATACAAGAAAAGAGAAAATTGCAATGAAGTCAAAGAAAAATAAAAAGTCTTTTAAACGAGATTCTAGAAGTAAAGCTCAGAAAAAAAGATGATTACATGTACATATTTAAATAAATGGTTTTTGTTATTGAAAGGTATTCTTATTTCATGAAAAAGACTTAAAAGTATATAAATTTGGAAACCATTTTTAAGCATCTTTAAAAATGCTGAATTTTTTCTTGAAGAATAAATATAGCGTTTTATTTCCCCACAAGTTGAATATGCTAATTTGAAATCATGACCATAAAGGCTTGTTTATCAGATGTATATATTAAAGCTTTTAAAACATTTTATTTTTCTTTAATTTCAGTATATTAACGTCCCATTATACAGTAAAACTTGAGTCATTTTATTAACATCCTGTTATAAAGCACCACTAAGATTATTTTGGCACTTATCTCATAATGTTGAACCGTGGTCAGATTACTAGAACGACACCTGAGCTGGTACCCCCTCTCCACACCACACCAGTGGGAGGACGTTTAGCCCTGACATTGTTTTAGATTCGATCATTTTATAACGATTTTTTTTCCTTTTTACAACTTATAGAATATTTTTCTCTTTGTGAAATCTCTCTTAATATAAAAAAAGTTTGTCTTGAGCAATATGCAACTTAAGCCATTGAAGTTAGAAACATGAAATTTAGGAAATAATTTTGATAATTAAAAATACAACAGTTTTGATGTATTTTCATTATAACAGAAATAAATATTATTACACAAAAATTATTTTAACACCATTTAATAGGCTAAAAATTTTGTTTCGAGAATGCAGTGTTTTAAATATATCAAGTTTCATATGTAATATTGTGACTGCAAGTGTAGCTTTGAATTAAATTTTTGGTTTTCATCACTTTAAAATCATGTGTCAAAAATCTAAATTCGCTTCTCTAATTCCTTCAAGTGGATGGGCATCACCAAAACACTTGCTAAGGTTCAACATAAGCATTTTTACCGATCCTATTAAGTTAAAGTTAATATTTCGTAACTATTAACCAAGGCATTTACGATAATGTTTTGAGTTAACTCCCAATATTTAATATTTATTTTGCTTCTAACTACAGAGTCTTTTTTTTTTTTTTTTTCTGAAAACATCTTGTATTGGTTTGAGATTTTTGAAGTCACAAAATGAAACAGCAGAAGATTGACGATTTATCGCTTTTGAGGCATCAATTTCCTGCTTTTAGGATTATTAAAAAATGGTAAAGATGGAACCAACAAATGTTACAACTTGACACAAATGTCCACCACATATCCAATTCTCAATGTATCGACGCACGAGTATTCTGATAGTCACATGATTGTTTCAAACCAGTTTTAATTGGTTACAGATTTAAATTAAGACAAGCAATACCTTAAAAATAATAATGTTCTCGCATGAAATTTGAGATAGCACATTTCAATTTTTCCCTGTGTTTTTATTTTTGACTTCGTTAAATTGTTTCCGTTATTTAAGAAAACCACGACTTGTTAAAGCATTTTTATTTCTTTATATAATATATGTAACTTTCCTTTTGTAATTTTTCTAAATAAGAATTTTTGCTTATAGTATAAAAAGCCGATTTAAATTAAATTTCAGGAACATTAAAAGTTCAAGAAAAAAAAAAGACTTTAGAAGAGGCAATTAGACAATTTCTTTTTAAAAATTTGTGAACACTGCTACTACTTTATTAAAAATTATCTAAAATCATTTAAAATATGGCATTCTACCATCCAATTAATGGCAGTTTTGCCAGTCCTATGATGTTACTCGTAGGAATGCTTTATTTCTTAGCTTTGTAAGACTTCAAATAAAATTACCAAATAGAATGAGTTAGTGTTGGAGGAAATTTACTCTTTCAATTCCAAAAATGTTTTATCTTATTTTTTGTCAAGCTGTTTATTAAAATGAATTGATATTTTAATTTTAAGAAATGTTGGGGGAAAAAAAAATCACAGATCTTGACTGTACATCTAACAAAGTTTTATTAAATTTATGATGCTGTCACCCCTATTTATTTTCGTTTTTGTCAAAAAAAAAAAAAAGGAAGATGTGCAATAACAGAAATAAATATTAATATTTAAAGAATAAGCATATAAAATTCTTCTCAATAAAAGCAATGCATTATTATAAAAATAAAAACTTATGTTTAGAAAATGTGCAGTTTATGGATGCATATTTATACAAAGGTGCTTAAAAGTACTTAATTGATTTCTCACTGAACCCTGTAAATAAATTATTTATCAAATGAGATAAATAATTTATCAGAAAATCTTTGTATTTAGAAAAAAGTATTTATCTGAATTTGGTGCAGTTTTTTTTTAAATCACTAATGAAATATAATACATTTTTCAAGAATTGATTTCGGATTGGGCAGAAAGTAATTCAACTAACTTAATTTTAAGAAAAGTCAAAATATTGAATGCAGGCTAGATTGGCAGATAACACATAAAATTATTCTAGTCTTTAGTTATTTTCATGCAATTAATTTTTTTTTTCACATGGAAAAAATGGATTTTGGAAAAATTTCCAAATGATTTTTGATACATAGCATAACACATTTTTTAAGCCAGGGCTTTTTAAGCAAGTTGCATTAAAAGAAAAATAGAAAGATTTTTGAATCCCCATTTCAAAATGTCTAAAAAATGTAATGAAAACTCTAACAAGAAATTGGGCTTACATTCCTCTCTATATATTTTATATGTTTTGACAACAGATTAGGATAAGATATTTTCAGTAGTAGTTCAGCTATTGCTTTCATAATTCATTTTTTTAAAATTGGGGTGAAGGAGAACATCTCTGCTGTCTTTTATTTCTTGCAGAAATACACAGTAACAACAATTATGACATCATGACTTTTAATGTTCAATAAATGTGGTTTCTGCTTAGTGACAATGACACATTTATGATAAATAGAAAAAGATTACAAAACATGCACAAGCTTATCCGATTATAAAAACTTACACACATTCTTATCAATGCATTAACATTTTTTTTGCACAATTAACAATATCTTTTTTGTAGCAGTTCAGCTACTGCTTCCATAATTTATTATTTTTTGAAATTGTGGGGAGGGGGATCGCTGCAATTGTATATCTTAAAGAAATGAACAGTAACAACAATTGTGATTATGAAACATTCATGATAAATAGTAAAAGATAACAGAGCACACACAAGCACATCCAACTATGAAAATTCACACACATTCACATCAATGCATTCATGTTTTTGTACACCAAAGATATGTTTATTTTGGTAGCAGATTTAGTGATTGCTTTTGTAATTCTTTTTTTAAAAAAATAGGGTGGGGGGGGGGGGAAGCTTTGCAGTTTTATTTCTTCAAGAAACACACAGAAACAACAATAGTGGCATCATAATTTTTAACGTGCCATGAATGCTACTTTTGTATGGTGACAATGAAACATTCACGATAAATAGCTATACATAACAAAACATACACAAGAACATCCAGCCATAAAAATTCACACCAATGCATTAATGTATTTTGTAAAATTAGCAACAACGGATATCTTTCTTTATAGTAATTCAGAAACAGCTTTTAAAATTCATTATTTCTTTAGGGGGCTGGGGTAAAGATATGCAATCTTGTCTTTTGAAGAAATACCCATTAGCAACAATAGTGGCCTTTAATGCTCAATGAATGTTATTTTTTCATGGTGACAATGAAACATTCATGATAAACAGCGAAAGACTACAAAACATACACAGACACACATGACTATAAAAACTCGCATACATTCACATCAATGCATTAATGTTTTTTTTCTTCTCCACAATTAGCAGCCAGAGATATCCTTCTTTGTTTTTCTGAAAAAGCGAATTTCTTTGGGATCAAACCCTCTCTCTTTGGCACCATAGACAGCCCATTCAGGAGTTGGGCATATGTAATCTAAACTGGTAAATGTTTCTGTACCTTCTGATTCTTCATATCTTTTTATTAGGTAGTGAAATTTGCTGTAATCAATCCAAGTATGCCATCTTCCATTGACATGAAACTGGAAAGAAAGAAAAAATATATATATATTCTGCTGTAAATTTATGGATGGTAAAACATACATAGTATTAACTTATATGGACTCAATATAATTTTTTAAAGATAAAACAGTTTGCCTTTTTAAGTTTCTACAAACAATGCATTTGACATGTTTAATTATTGTCGAAGATGAAACTTTCATTTTAAATATCAGTTTATGAATAATATCAATTGCACATCCACCCTATTAATTTAATTGGCATAAAATAAAGCTACTCTCATTATGAAATAAAAATGAAGCACAGTGTCTCTACAAAACTATCAAAGCTTCATGTACTCACATTCTTCAAGAAATGATTCAAATCATAGAGAAGCAATATTAAGTTAAAACATCAATAACATGAACATAGCCTTCTTATTTATTTTCACCCAGAAAGAAGACTGAAATAAAAGGATTAGAATGGAGGGAAATAAAAACAAATGAAGAATTAATCTCCTTTTCTTAAAATAGAGCAATTTAATTTTTCAATCACAGAATTTTGAAATATTCTTTAAAAATGGGAATATTAGTAAGAGAACAAGGATATCTTCCTATTTTTTCTTTTTTCAAATGAATGAAAGACAATATTTATGGCCCTTTTTACACTATCCATACTATCACTTTCTTTCCTTATGAAGAAATCAAGCACATTTACAAAATAAGGAGATGAAAAAGGGTAGAGGTATTAAAATTTTGAAAAGTGTACAATTTTATTGTTTCAATGAAATTCTGTACTAGTTGTTAAAAGTACAATACAACTAATTATAATAGACATCTTTGCAACTAATATAATGGAACAACTAAACCAATAGAAGAAATTATTATTCAAGCAAACTAAAGAACTTAGCATGGACAATCATTCTAAATGATATATTGAATTATAAAATCAATGTAACCATTTATTGCTAATTTTAGCACTTGTTTTAATTTTGAATCAGAATGCATATTAGATTATTTCACAAGAAAATTAGCAAAGATTATAAATCACTACACTTAGTATCTTGACAAAAAACTTTATTCATTTTAAAATTTTGGAAGAAAATAAAATATATAATTATGATTATTGAATAATTTGGAAAATCTTCATAATTATCTCACTGTACTCTGCAATTAGAATCTCAAACTTTTATTGTATAAAATTATAAAATAAAAAATATATCATGGATTAGTTTGATTATAGTGCATAAATCTGAGATATTAAATTAATTGCAAACCTTTTTATTTGCAATTAGTATGCAGTTGGAATGCTCATGTTCAGCTGCCAATTCATAATCAGGTATATATTTAAGCAGCTCTTTACTGAAGTCCACAACTTCATTATGCCATGGAACATTCTGCATAGTTAATTTGCTTGCAGAAGAAGTACCACAATATGTAACACCCTAGAAAATATTTCAAAACAATTTTCACACTGGCAATTTAAAAAAAATTAAAAGAATTTAATTAAATAAATAAAATTAAAAACTAACTTTGATTTCAATAAAATCTGGATTTCCAATTTTCACTAAGTCAGCATAACCTTCCAATTCATCAGTATTCCATGCTTTGACCAAGGTTAATCTATAAACAGTACGTTGACCCTAAAAATAGTATATAAAAATAAAAATGTGTTAGTGAGGATTAAAAATAACTTCAAATATTTTGACTAGTGTATGAATTAAAAGAAAAAAAAATTCTTTAGAATTTCTAAGCAACTACAATTTTTGTAATGAATACAAATAAGACAACTAACTAAACTAAAATTAAAGTTGCAAACAAGTTTTAAATCCTGTAAATAACTAATTTTTACAGTCTTATTGTATATTACAAATAAACAGTTTGTTTTCCTTTGATGACAAGACTATACAAAATTATTTGTCAGCTAAATCACTAATATGAGTATTGAATCTAAATTGCAATTGCTCATTCATAGTGATTTTAATCATGTGATTGCAGCTGTGAAGAAAACAGCACAACATTCCCCAAGAACTCTATGATAGTTCAATATTTTTATGGAAAAATAATAATTAAAAAAAAACTAAAGGAATTTAAAATTAAGCAAATGCTCCATGAAAAGTTTTGAAAACAGTTATTGTTTGTATATATTAAAACAATTAAGCTTTTAAGAAAATTATTTTGCCACTGATTTACAAAATTTAAAATGAAATGTTTATATTCAGATGAAATAAAATTTATAAGAAGCAAAGTAACTAACTTTTGAATCTAAAGCTTTTAAACTATCCAGAAAGCGTTGCCAGAAATCTCTGAAGAGAGGGCGGTCTATTTTTTTGAGACTTTGTTCACTGCTGGCATCAACTGAAACATATAATTGTGTAACAGGTTCTAGTTTTTGTATGGCATCTGGAAACTGAGCATTAGTCACAAGGAATGAAGATATTCCTTTAGCATGAAGAAGTTTGATTAAAGTATTGATTTCTGGATACATTATTGGTTCACCAACTAATGAAAGGGCACAATGTCTCACTTGCATTCCTTCAGCAAGTTTCTTAGGTTGCACACCCGGAACACCTATTAAAACATACCATAGAGTAAACTAATTATAGCAATACACATGTAATGTTACAGAAAAATAAAAATATTTTTTCAAAAAATTATACTACAATATTACATATTAATAAATTTATCATTTAATAACATTACTTAACTAGCAATTTCTAACTAAAAATACACCATACTGGCACAGAGTAAAAGGTGATTATTAAGATGTTTAAGTGTGATTTTCTTTGAACAAAAATATTTTCATTTTTGAACTCTTTGACAAGACAATTTATTGCCAAAACAATTTCATAAATTTGATTCTGTTGTATCAGTAATCACTTTTTTTAAAAAAACCCAATGTAGAATTTTATGCCAAATTAACCAATGGCAATAGCTGCTCTGATCATTACTACTACAGATTTCTGAAATCTTTTTTGAGTAAGATTCACAATTCAAAATTAAATGCAAGAATAATTAAAAAATAGCATTTAATTCAACTTGATGTTGTTATCACAGCCTCGAATATTTGACAACTTGGAAAGTTTACTTTCAGAAGAGGTAAAGAATATTATTAATTTTTTTTTATCCTTCTTAAATTCACTCTGTTATATTATCCTTTTTATTTCAACACAATATTTACTAGGATTCTCATGAAATATTTTGATCATATTTTTACATTAAGTAGATTTATAAAAAATGTCCTGGTACAATATTTTTCTATCCATAAACTCAGAAATTTTCATTTTCATAAATAAATGTAAGAAAATAATTATGTGCAATTTCATTCCATTGTTCTGGTGTGATTGACTAACATCATCCATCCAAAAATGAAAGCAGAACAAAAGAGAAAGCAGGGGTAAATCAAAATAGAAACTTATAAGAAAAAGAAATCCGGCACGATGATTTTATCAAAGGTCACCTTTAGGTAGAGATTCAAAACACCCTGGTTTTTTTTTTTTTGCTTTTACCTGAAAAATTCTCTAGCTCAAAGTCCAAGAGAAGCATCATATTTAGTGAATCACAGAAAAAACAAACAAGGAGGCACACAATTAACTAAAGAAAAAAATTAACCTAAAATAATAAAAAATCAAATAGAAGGTTTATATTAGAAATAAAAATAGCTTAGGCTTCATATTAGAAATTAAAGGCCAAGAACAAACCAGTAGTCAGATACTGTAATGACTACTGGGTTGGTCTTGTTTTACTTGTTTTGGATTTCCAATATATCAAACTCTAAGTCACATATAAGAATGATATTTTGGAATATGAGGTATTTTTACTCACCTATTAGTAAGTAAAAGGAAATACAAAGTTTGATTATTTAGTTGATATCACTCTTTTAAAGGCTACTATTTCCTTAAATATTAAACTACCTGATATTCTTTCCTTTTTAATGTCTTTGTGGCGATTGCTATACATATAAGCGTGATAACATCCCTCGGACCGAAGTGCACTTTTGGTCCGAGGGGTGTTATCATACTTATATGTATAGCAATCATCACATCTTCTATGATTCCTAAATCTAAGATTATATTTTAGAATAAAATAAATCATGCAATTTTCATCTTTTCTATTCAGCAAGGAATATTTTACCTTTAAACTCATTAATCATATTATAGTGATTTTGTAAAGCCAATTCCACAATTTCATTAGGATCATCCATTTTCCATTTCCATTCTGTTCCAACAGGATTTGTATGGTGTCTAAAATTATACAATTTTTTTTGAAATATTATTCTTCCATATGGTTATATTTATAATATAATTCTAATACAAAAAGCAATATCAATCATACCTCCAGCAAAACACACATTTATTTGCACAGGCAAGACTCGGAGTAGTTTCCATGCATCTATGGCTTTCAATCCCATAAAACGTGTGCTTATAACATCCACCTCTACCTCGAAGCATGGATTTGGTCCAACGACACATTTTAACTCCAGAATGGCTGCCTAGAAGCTTGTAACCTTGTTTAGTAAGAGATTTGCGTAAAAGAGGAGTTATCATTTCTTTGGGCTCTTGTGTTGTTTTTTCCTAATAATGTAGAATCAATAAAAAAGATTATATTAATTTTATTTCAAAAAACTAGTTTTAAAGTATGTTAATATTAGCTATCAAGTATATTTATCCATGAAAATGCACAACCATACAATACAATGAAAATTGCAAAGTTTAATTCAAAACAGTAAAACATCTGCAGCACTAAATTTTTTTAAAAAATTTTTTAATTTACCAATTTTAAGCTGTGATTTTTTAAAAAGCTTTAAATTTATAATAATTTTTTACAATTTTCTTTTAAGCATATGTTCCACAACATATTGCTGCAAATACTTAGATTTATTCTTTTAACTATAAACAATATAGGCAATTAATAAAAAAAAATACTATTATGAACTCTGTAAATTAAAAGTATTTTGGGTTCTGAACAAACGAGTTTCAATTTTGGATATTTGGAATAGCAAAAGTTCTAATCATTCTGAAAATAATGAAAATCTTCCAAAAATATTTAAAAGCTTTGCCGAAACTGCAAAAAAAAAAAAAAAAAAGTTGTCCCTGTTCTTTCATTGTGAAAGACAGACCCCAAATCATCAAACTTTGACCAAGAAGAAACTGCAGTGATACCCTGAGTTCATTTGCTGTGAAATGTCTTTTTTTGTGACCTGGAGAAAGTTAGCTTAAACAATAATGATCTACTAAGGTTAGGATTATTTTTGCTTTTATTAATTGAAAATATTAATAAATAAAAACAGTACCTACATTAAAAATATCTCTAAATTCTATTTCTAGAATAGTTATAAAAGATACAATCATTGGCAAGAAGTAAAACATTTAATTGATTTGATAATTTAAATTGTCAAATGGACTGGTATAGCCTAATTGGTAAGGCATTGGCTTTGCATCCCTTGGGCTGCAAGTTTAAGATTCTCCATGTGTGTGGGGGCTGATGCATGTTAAATCTGTCATAGTCACAAAGACCTCCATGTCAAGAGTAATACCACTAGGGTACTGGGTCAGAGGTGATCATTCCTCTTTTCTAGATATAAATTACAATCTGTGGATTAATAAATGAAGCCCATTCCATAAAAAGGGGTTTGTAATATGTGTGAATAGAAGCCAGACTTCTGACTTCGAGTGCTTAAGGGATCATACCCTCAGAAGCTACTGTACCTCTCCTGTTGTAAAGTGGAAAATGAGAAAAACAAATTGTCAAATTGGAAACCAAGTGAAATAAGAAGTGAGCACAAACAAATGGTTATTATCATAGAATATAATTCTCTAAAAGTTTTTTTTTTAAGAAAGAAAATATATATATACCTTGATATTTGAAACACCACATGCATTTCCTAAGTCTTCTAAGTCCATTATACCTTCTTCCTCCTCCTCCTCTTCTTCTTCCTCTTCACTGTTACTCTTATAAGCATCTTCCTGCAAATTTAAGAAAGTGATTAAAATTAATGAAATCAACCAAATGTGTTAAGGAATCAACTGAAAATATTTAAATAAAACTTTTAAATCTTACTAGTTCTAGATTTAAATCATCTTTTTTAGTTAACAATCTGATCAAAGATGTATGCCATTTTGAAAAACTTCCATCTAAACCTATAAGAATAAAAATAATTTTTAACTATTGAAATAAGTCTCAATTTTTCATTATAGGAAGTTTATAATGGAATGTAAGAAGCCCTTTAATAAATAAAAATAATTTTATAAATTATTATTTTTTAAAATAACTTTTAACTATTGAAATAAGTTTTAATTTGTCATTATAGGAAGTTTATAATGGACTGTAAGAAGCCATTTAAAAAATATTTTATATAAGAAATAATATTTTAAATATGAGCACTGTTGATTTCATGATTTTAAGATAACAAAATATTTAAAAATTTCAGCCAATGGAAGCATTGAAGATAATCAGATTAAAAGAATTCAAAATATAATTAGATTTTGTGAGAAAATGTGATATTAATGAATCTTATTTTGATATAAAATACACAGATTATATTACAATTTGCTCTAAAAGTATATTAACAGTTAATGTAAATAAAATGCAATTTAAAGCAATTTCTATAGGTTCAAACCATTTCTGTACATTATGACCATTGCAGTAATTTCAATATCATTAAAATGTGATAAATTTCAAAATTTGATATGGTGCACTTGAATAGGGCAAAAACCATTTTTTGTTTCTTCTACACCATGACAGATGTTAACATAGTATGAGTATAAAGCCTATATATTGTTTCCTACATTACAAATATCAATGCAAAAAAGTTCAAGCTTAAATGTTAAAAGAAAACAATTAAAAAGTTTTAATATTATTAACTAAATTTCATCAGGGCATAACAATGATGCACAGGAAGTGAATACTTGCTTCACAATGTAATCAAGAAAAAAGTACTCAGATACACAATGAAGAAATAACTAGGAAACATAGAAAATATTTTTTTATCAAATTGTAAAATATCAATGGTGCTTATTTTTTCTTTAGATGAACTGCAAGATATTTTTCAAAAGATGAAGCTTTCATATAAAGTGTTTAAGATTATACAGATGATAGATTGCTGAATAAATTTAACATTTATCCATCTTAATATAATTTTTCAACATTGATAAATTTCAAATAAAATTTACAAATATTCAAAGAATTTATAAAATGATACAAAAGCATTCATTGTTCCTCTCTCAAAAGGAAGTAAACAAAATAAAATCGATAAACAGTTCCGAAAATTTTATTCTAAACTATTTAAGGCTGTAGCATTAAAAATGATGCAATGCAATGCATAAAACAGAAAACATTAAACCAACAGAAAATAAGCTTATAAATCAGAAGAAAAATTTCTTTTTCTTTCACTTATTTATTAATTTGTGTAAAAATATTTAGATGCAAAATAAGCTGCACCAAAGAACACTGCAAGCTTATACAGCAAGAAAGAACTACAATTTAAAATCATTAAAAAAAGTATATTTTTATCATTGAGCATCATTTAATATTTTAACATATTACTTATATTCATAAAGTGCAGTAATAAATATTAGTATATTCATGTATTTTGTTAAGTTGTTGATTACTAAATTCTACTATTCCTTTTGTTTATGTTCTATTTCTCAAAAATAAATATGCTATAAGAAATATCAACCACACAAATATAATGAGCATTTAGGAATTATAGATTTACCTAATTCTGGATCACTTTCATCTGCTTTTACTAATTCAAGCACAGGAAGAGCACCTAATTTAACAAGCTGGCCATTTATTTCAGTCGCAACCTAAATGAAAGCCTTAATTGTAAAATACAATATAATAGAAAATGCCAAGTAATAATACACACAAACAATGAAAAAATAATTTATAAAAGTTTTTTTATAACATCAAAAATAATCTAAGCATTATGAAAAATTTGACAAATTCTAAGTGTTACTAAGAATTAGAAAAAGCACCAAAGTTATTGGTTGATTAATAAGATTAAAATTAAAAGTTGAATGAAGACCATACTTCAAAAATATATAAAAGGCTGTAGAAAGTCCATTTTTTAATTTTTATTTACAAAGAAGCAAAACAAATAATGTGTATTCTAAGATTATTTTGTATGTGTGGAAAATTGCCTTAAAAGTATAGATTTTACAATTATATTTTAAAGAAAGTTTTTTTAATAACAGATTTGACACTTTAATTTTTCAAATTATTTTACAACACTTCTCCTCAAATACTTTATATCCACAAAATACTCAACTTGCTTTTATGTATGCCTTATTAAATAAAAGCTTTACTTTTCATAGTAGGAGAAAAACCATATTTTAACTACAGCTGCTGAACTTAGTGCATTTATAATGCATTTTGTTTATTATATTGATAGAAAAGAACCAAAACATCATACTTTGTTAAAATTTTCCCCATAACTTGAATTTCCTAGACCAAACACAGCATAACTTAATCCCTGCAATGCTGTTCGAGAGACCCGGAAATCACAGGATGCCTCTTTCAACCATTTGCAAAACCACTGGCAATCTTCAGGAGGGAGGCCATCATCATATGTCGAAATTATGAAAAGACACAAACTTCCTCTCATAGCCTAAAAGGGAACAAATATTTGGTTTTCTATTAATATGTTTCTATTAGTATTAATTTTCTATTAATACATAAATAGAAAAAATGTTAATTAAGAAAGACATTAAATAAAAATTAATTATCAAATAAAATACATAATATAAATTTCTTCAATTTCTCTTTTTCCAAATATAAAGCTAAATCTTATTTTTATACCACAAGGATTCAGAGCTTTTTATTATTATTTGTTACATTAATTTTTAAGGCATGACACACACAAAAATTATCCTGTTTATAAAGAACATAACAAAAAACATTCTTTATCCATTTCTTAATGTCACTTCTTATAAGTGAAAATTATCAGATAAAAATAATTGGCACCTAATTGAAACTGGATTTTTTAAAATATTCCTTCAAGGCTAAATGAAGCTTTATATATCTACCTTAAATGGAAATTTTTGTATTTCTATGCTTATATAAGAGGAGTACAAACGTTGAATTTATGTATTTTATTATGTATGAATATTATACTATTCTAGGGTGGTAAGAGATTACAATTCAAAGTAAAAGTGACAAATCATTTTTAGAAATAGAAGACTTCAACTTTTGATTAATAAATAATCAAATGCAATAAAATAAGTATCTTGTAAGATAATGTATATATTAAAGAAAAAATAGCCAAGAACAAATAAATTACTGAAATATTTCAAATTCATGGAAGATATATTACAAACTTCAAATAATACTGAGGAAATTTCATATAATTCAATTTACTTGAGTAGTTAAATATTCTTCAGGGTCCTTCACATCTTTCATGTCTTGTACCTCAACTATGCAATCATATTCAGCTAAAATATTTTTCAACTTTTCTGCAAAATTCTGTATAAAATAAAACATTAAATCAATTAGTTTCATATTAAAAATATACATTCATAATTATGGAATAAATTCAAAGCCACATTTAAGATGAGAGGGAAAAACTACTTAAAGCTAAAGCAAAATTTTGTTAGAAATCAAAAAAATTTACCATCATTAATGTCAGAATATATAATGAGATAGCAATTCTGAATTCCTCCCACTGAAAACAAGAATATCAGGCTAGAGGGAGTATTCTGTTGCCTTATTTTTCACAATTTTTTATAAAACCATGTTAATTTAAAATCCATGAATTCAAATTAAAATAACATATAGTGTATTTTATGGAATAGATTAACATAATTATATGCTGCAAATGGACTAGATGCCTCACTGTAAGTGTTTTTAGAGTAGTTCCATATTAGATTTATCTTTTAGTCTTAACCAATTCATCCAGTAGTAAAGTTTTTATTTATTTTTTATTTTTGAGACTAATCAGTGTAATTTTTTTTACAACAGATAAAAAGACCAAACTTACAATTATTAGGCATATCTAAAATAAATTCCTCGCCATCTTTGAATTCCACTGCAATTTGAATATTTTTCAAATAGCAACAAAACACAGCACATATTTTGTATTATCCCTATGGGATAATCTTCCTGTTTATTTAATAAACAATTGTGTACATTTTTGAAGAAAGAGGTGCAGAAGAAAATTTTAGGAAGTGTTATCTTAATAATGCTGGCCCCTTGGCTCTACTTCATTAAGGATTCCTTTTCTGAATTCTTCCCTCCCCTATTTTTATTTCCTTTGATATGTTTGATAAATTAACTGTTATGGCCATTCTTTTGAATTGTTACATACAATGTAAATGGATCTAAACCTTTTCCTATACACTGCTTGTGAAAATTAAATACTTTTTTTTTGTCTATTTCCCAAAATTAAGCACTTTTAAGGTGCTTAAAATTATTTTCAAATTAAAGCAATTTTCATGATGCTATGCATTCTATTTTATTTCTATATAATATTTACTTTCACTACAAACGTCAGAAATAAAACAATCTATAGAAAAATATTTTTTAAAAAATAAAAATATGAAACAAAACTTCTTTTTATTTTGGTATTAAATTTTCATCACACCCACACACAAGCATAGAAGAGCTGCCACTCTTTGAAAGGAAAATTTTACATCATTAGTTAATGTTATAAATTATATAATTAGAGGTAAGAGTAACCTTAGCATTCCCTGTCTGTGTCCCAAAAATAATATTGCACCTATTCTCATCGTCCTCTTCATCACCAGAAGAAAAATCAGAATCCAAACCAGCACCAGTCTGCAATAGAACACACAATAATTATTATTATTTGTCAATTAGTATATTAATCATATAAATCAAAGAAAATAATAATTTTACCAGGCATAAAACCTTTCCTTTGAATAAAAATTTTTCAATCAAGTAAGCAGATATGCCAGCTACAGATAATGTAATCCCATAACACCACAAATGTGGTTCTTCCAAAAATGAAATGACAGCCTCCATAACTGAAATGGAAACAACAT
>JAOUZG010033182.1:594523-625925 GCA_026289955.1 Argiope argentata
TATATATATATATATATATATATATATATATATCAAAACATTTAGTAAGAAAATAAATAATTCAAAGATTATTAGAAGATTAGAAGACTAATTAGAAGATTAAAAAATTATTAGATGTAAGAAAAATGTAAAAAATTCTTCTAAATAATAAAATATAGGTTGGTTTAAATCTAATCTCATGCAATATTAATTAACTTACCTATTGAAATGACTCTAATTTATTGATTCTTTCAAATAATATAAATGTAGTTCACATTTAATGCTATTTGAATCTGAATTCGGCATCAAATGTAAATGAAATATTGTAAAAGTTTAATATCATATAATCAGACAAGTAAGTTTTTACATTCAAATATAAAACAAAAAGTGATGCAAGAGGTATAAAAACTCAATCTAAAGATTTTAATGGCTTTGATTTAGACCTTTCCAAATCACGAGAGAAAGGTACATCTATTTATGTATATGTTGAAATCCAAGATAATAGCAAGTACATTAATTTTATCCACATATTTCAAAATCTAACAACAGCATCTTTCTATGACAGAACTCGTATACTAGTTTAGAAAATCAAAAAATTGCTGATCAGTCATTTTACAGTTTTGAAAGTATAAAAGTCAAATTGTATTGCAAATAATTTACACTGATTTACATACAAAGTTAAAATCATGGAAATATTATTAATTTGAATTATAACAAAGGATATTAATATAATCATTAATTGTATTAAAAATTGAATTGTTAAAGTAATTAACTTTTGGATTAAAACAAATGCCAGAGTTGTTTTTTGGGGAGAGGTTAAAATCTCTACACAAGATATCTTAAGTAATAAGAAATTTTATGGCAAATCATCAACAGGAAATCAGACAATCACCAATTTAAATTTCTTTACTGTAACAAACTAGAAAAAGTTTAAGAAGATATTTTAACATTTTTGTCATTATTTACATCACTGAAAATATCTTACACTTTTCTGATTGCATTAATTCTAATTGCCAAGAAGAATCTAAAACAAATATTAAAGATACTTTTAAATTATATATTTCATTCATAGCCAAGGAAATGAAAATTTAAAAAATGTGGATTGATTTTTACATACAATAGGACTTACAAAAACATTCCACAAACCTTAAAAAGTCAACACTCAACTGACTTAATGTATTAAACAGTAGATGGCTTTAATCCAATTAACCTGAAGCCAACAACATTAATTCATGGGAAAATGAGATGTTCATTTGCACAAAATTGTAAATATGAATATTATGAATGAATGTTAATAATAAGTTAGAATATGAATATCATTTTCATGCAATCAAGAAAAGTGAATAAATTTTCCTCAAGTTTTATTTCACTGCAGATTACTCAAGTAGATTCCTATTGCAATACTAAAGAAATAAGTAAGATAAACCTCTCCTTACCACTAAATGTAAATGTTTCTTTTGAAAAGCTTATCTTTTTTCTAATATTTTAAACTAAGTGAAGTTTTTCTTTCTAATATTCTAATATTTTAAACAATTAATAATCATCACAAGACTAAGCTTATTAGTTAAACTAAATACATTATTTTTTATCACCTTAAACTCAGCTTTTCAAAAACAAGAAAATTTATTTCTTCAAGGCATTTTACCATTTTCAAAAATAAATGAATAAAATTTAGAAATTAATCAAGGAAAAGTGAAGAGTCATCTATTTATTTGCATTTTTTGCAAGATTCATAAACAATTAAACCAAGACTGATTTTGAAGTTCATAAGAAAAGTATGTTTTGGTGTATTTTCATTCATGCTTCATACAAGTTTAGTTTTGATTGGTCCAATAGGATGGGAAGTTATTCTAATTCCTTTGTGACTATATCCTTTTTCTTTTCATTTCTTTTTTTGTGTGTACATGCGTATGCAGGAGAGAGGTAACTAATTTTTAGCATTAATTTACATCTTGTCTTACAAGATGATAATGAAAATCATTCTAGGCAGTGGGTGATATTCTATTTTTCCAATAAAATGTAACAAATACAATTATTTTTTTAGAAAGACTAAGTTATTCTATTGTGGATGGTTCAAAAATTAAAGATAAATGCATAAACACTATAGAAAATATCAAAAGCCATATCAAATTTATCTCAAATAATGATAGTATCGTAACTGACAAGTTGCCACTAATCCTTCAAACAATAATCAATTATATCAATACAAGACTGCATCACATTTTATTAATTGATAGCTTTCCAAAGTTCAAAAATCATTCAAAACTGGCATCAGTCTCTTAAGAATGGAAGAGGGTAAGTAAAAATTGTTCATAATTCATTAAACTTGTTTAAACTGTTGGCCACGCAAGAAATATCCAAAATAAATTTATCAATTCTTTTGCTCAGAACAAATCAACACCTTCCCTAGATGGGGTTTCTTTTTCATTAGTTAGGCACAAGAGAAAAATTGCCAAATAATGTAGAAAACCAATGACTGTTTTGTAATTCACTTCTCTTGCCAACTCAGTTTGCACTTGGTTCACCATTGCCGACATTTACACATGGCTAACAAAATAGAACCCCTTCCTCCTAAATAGAACTTTCCATGAATATTTAATAAGGCATATTAAAACATCTAATCCTAGAAAAGCCAAAAATGAGAGGAAAATTCAAAATAATTCTGAATTTAAAATCCAAATATCAACTGTTTTCTTTTATTTGCATATCCAATATCCTCATCTTTTATTTTCAAATCAGTTGATATTTAACTAAACAGATTTCAATGTACCTAACTCCAAAATGAAGAGTTTACAAATTTAAAGAAAATCATTTAACAACTACTTTTCAATATCTTAAATTTGAAGATCAGATAAAAATATTTTCATGAAAAGTAGGTTTAATTTTCCTTACATTCATAATTTTTTGGCTTTTCTGAGAATATGAAAAAGAAAACATTAATAAGATTTTTATTCCCATTCATAACAAATTCCAATTTCAGTTTTTTAATATTTTTGGGGGGGAATTTCTTTTATGTTAAATTAAAATTAAGGATATTTTGTGGCAACAGGTATGTATTGCAAATAACTTCATCAACAAAGAAAATATCATATACAAATTTAATTAAAAATAATGATTTGCATATAATACAATTCCACAGAATGAAAATATTAAATCACTCGATTTTTAAGCCATCATTCATAACTATTCTTTGGCAGCAAGAATACATATTTTTAAGGTATATATATAGATTCCATAATTCTCTTATTGCTAAATATAGAAAGTTATGATTTCTTTAACATGAATATTAATTTACTATAAATATTATACATTATCTGAAATTATATTAGAGCAAGATAAAATTTCTACATCAAGTTATGAACACTTCCAACATGTTGGAATTAACATTATCAGTTAAAAGTACTTTTTACTGTTTGAACAGATGAAATAACAGATAGTAAATTCAGGTAACTCCCTGTATTGAAATGACATACCCAGCTTTCCATGGATTTTGTTGAGCAACTGATAGTGATCAGCTGCGCTCACTAGAAAAATTATGTTTTTATTTATCTATAATGTTTTGCTCATAAGAAAAAATATAAAGAGGTTAATAATGATATTGACTAAATTATGAAAACAAGCAGAGGAGGTAGACATAGATGTTCTATCATTAAACTCTAAAATAATTAAATTTTAAAAAAATCCTTAAAAATGTGATTCATTTTTCTTAATGTTAAAATATAGTCCAGTCATTTTCTTTATGAAAAACATATGTTCTGCATCCATCTTGTTATATTGTAGCTATTAACAGGATTTAAGCAAAAACAAAATTTTCTTAGCAACTTTTCAATGATAAGATTTTGAAAATATATGTTTAAATGACAAATAAAATGCTTTATATAAAAAAAATTAAATAGATTCCTCAACATCTGTATAAAGGGAAATTTTCAGACACATTATATTTTATCACTGAGTTTGATGGAATATAAAAAATTACAACTTTATAATTTTAAAAAAAAAATCCACTTCAAAACCTTTTTCATGTTTTAAATATTTTTTATTAATATATACGAGAAAAAATTGAAAAAGTTAAGTTTTTATATTTTTTTGTACATACCTTCTACCTGAAGTATTTGACTTATAACATATGTTGATTTTAATTCTTCCTTTATGATTTTTAATATCTTATAGCACGTGTATCACCGGCAGGAATTACTAACTAGCAATAAACTAACGCAATCCAATGCTTAACCACCAATCAGCAATAAGAAAGCATAAGTTGTTGCTAAGGCTTGAACTAATTTATTGATTTTTAGTAATAATTATTAAAGTGAATGTTTAGTTTATATTCTTAATAAAATGAAAATTCTATATTTATTTATTTAAATCTACAAAATAAGGATTTTTATATGGATAATTTTTAAATGATTATTTGAAAAAATTGAGTACGAAACTTTTATCATGTATGGCAACAGCGTTTTGTTTGTATTACAACTTCAATTTCGTCGCCATATTGCGACGAAGGTTAAATTGATATTTCAGTCGCATAGAGCGGCTATTCGAATTTCGTAAAAAAATTTTTAAGCTCTTCTTTACCATTTTATAATCGAATATAAAATTGACCAAAGTGTGATAGATATTAAATAATTGTAGGACAAACCTTTTCGAGGAAAATAATTGGAGTTTTCTTACGTTTTTTAATACTCTTTAAAATTCTTTTAATCTGAACGAAGTTTGGTCGTTCTTACTTCTATAGCTTGAATATGGCATATTGAAATTATTTTTTATCATGAATTCTCAAGTCTGCTGTTCAGCTCCAACAGGAGTTAATTCTACCTTTTTTAAAATTGTCATCAAATCTGGAACCAAATATTTTGGAAGTGGGCGTAATGGAGAAGGGGAATGCCAAAAATTCTTCTTCATCTAAATCCAACAATTGCGATTCAAAAAATAAACAAGGTAATTTCATATATATATGCTATCTATGATCTAAAATTTATGGCTATATTATATAATTACGTTATCATATTAAAGTACATTCGAAACCTAACGTTTTAAAGTGTGGGTGACTATAATTTTTTAAAAATTTTATTTAATTTACATATTTTTGTTGCGTCATTAAAAGATTAAATGTATTTCTACAATATTATTTAACACATAGTTGGTGAACCTGTATAGTGGTACGAGTTTCATAGCTTGGTTTCTTAAATTTATGAAAGATATTTCCTACCATAAATTTTTATGGTACGAAGTTATTTTTCTTGACTTAGTATTAGACTTTTCAGATTGAATTTCTAAAGTTTTACATTATGATCATTCTAACCAAATCTTTCCATATGTATTAAATATCCTTCTATAACTGCCCTTAGTAAAACTTGTTTGTTAAGCGACAATGAATTAGTTTTAAGTTTAGTAAAGCAATTCAAATTTTAAAAGTTGGGAAGATTTTATAGAACTTTTTCGATTTATCATTAATTATAATACTTCTGTGCACAAACATAGCTTTTACTTTGTATTGAACAGTTAATTTGTCTTTGAACTGTTAAAAATACATATTTTTTATAAGACTTAAGAATAGAGTAAAATTCTAATTTGATTTCTTATATTTATGATTCTTTTAGGTTTCCTTATTTCATCTAATTTGTCATTAATTTATTTCAATCTTTAAAAATATTTTGCTATGAAAAGTCATTACACATTATGTTTATAAATTTTCCATTTAATTTAAATTTAGATGTTCCGAACAAGTACTTTCGTTTGCCACGAGTCAAAGATAATATATCACCTCGTCCTGATGTTAGACGCAAGTCAAATCCTCAGAGAAATAGAGAACTGTTTGATAAAAGACCTAGAAATAAAACTGGAGCTGTTTGTGAAAGATACAGGAGTGAGGTAAGAAATGCTTCTAGCAATAATTAAAAATTTTATAACTTCATGAAACCAAGAAGATAGTTGTTAAAAAGTGTTTTGTTTGAAGCCTCAGTTTCAATATTGGCACTAGCATTTATTACTTATGCTTTGGAGAAGCTTTTATTTAGCAATTGCGTGTAGAACAATTTTGAAAACTGAAATTTCCACATTTTTCAATTGTTGGATTTTACTTAGTTTTTTTTTTATCTTGTGGTATTTTAATAGAAATATATGTTCGAAAAGAATTTAAAAATGATGCCTTAATTTTATAGAAACTGTTTAAATAATACTTTTATATGGATCTTAAAATGTGTTATTTAATTAGACTTGGCAACATTCATTTTCTTGATTGTATGATTTCTCTTATGATAAACTTTGATTTGAAGATTATTATTATTATTTTTTGAAAAAAATATATTGTTATAACTGAAATTTGAATGTTCAACTGCACTATAAAATATGAAAACAGTGAAAGGTTATAAGTTCAATGGACAAACAAATTAATTGGAAAGAACTCCAGGGTGTGGAGACAAAAATAATTCATATTGTTCAGTGTGTTTATTGATCGTATACTTTTAGAGCATCGATGTTAAAGTAATCTGTATTGGAATGATGGCAAATTTTTTTGAGTTTTGTGCAGCCAATTTTTTGAAAAGGGAAATTCTTCCATTTAAACAGAGTGCTTTTGTGCTTGTTTTTGTAATCAAATTGTCGAGCTCTGAAATGTATAATTACTAGGTACATGCTCATGAATGCAATGCTGCCTTAGCCAGCCTTCACATCTGGCAAAGGAAATAAGTATCGTAACAAGAAATTTTTGTTGACATAGACCTTATTGTTTGAAAATTTTGTTGCCTAATAGATCAAATTTAATAAATTCAAGCCAGATATTTGCTAGAAATAGTTTTCTATATTTATTTCCTTTTAAAACCAATATTATGCAAATGTCACAAAATTCTGGCTATTACAATGAAGTTATAATAATACACCACTATCTTTTCAATGCATAAATTCATTTGCTCAGTGTTATTTGCAAATGTGGGAATTCTTCTAAATATGCCTTCAAAGGCCCTAAAGATAATATTCATGGAGGATCCTTCAATAGACATGAATGGAGAAGAATACTATATTCCAGAAGAGACGTATATTCCACTCGCCCTCCATTCATTTTGCAGGCTCGAAATACTATCTTCCATTCCATTTACTTGATATCCATTCTTCCACAATTGCCGTCATTACAGATTATCAAAGGAACTAAACATTTGAACATCAAAAGAATTACTTGAGCAGCGAAAAATTCCATTGAACCTAACTTTTAAAATAAGAATGTAGACAATTTCTTAAAAGTAAGAATTCTTGCAATTTTTCGAAGATCATACCAACGGTTAAAATTGGATAAGAATAAATTTTTTCTCTTCAAATACAAATTTAAAACAAAATTGCAATGTTTTATTAGTTATAAGAAAAAAACATAAAGAACAAAATTGAAATTTTTAATAAATATATATATTTTAAATTTACATTTTTTGTAAAATAGTTGTAATTGAAATACTGCTTAATGATTGTAAAAAGTAATAAACAAAACAGCATTAGGGTTGCTAGAAGAGTGTTCTGTTGTTACAAAATTGGAACAAACTAGGGGGGCACTAATTTTCACTTTAACCAAATTTTCTAATGTCTTAATTTTATCATCAAAGTGCCACAATGTGTATAGTTACACTATATACTCCTAATGACTGAAATTAAAAAAAGTGGAATATTGCAAATTGCAATTTTACCAAAAACCTTTGTGATTCAGTTACTTGTTCATAAAGAACTTCGTTTTATTTTTTTCGGCTGAATTCTATTTAAACCATTTATCAAATATTTCAATCAAAATTTAGCCCTAGTTTTGTATGCGCTTGCAATAAATCCTGTGCTCTTGCTACAGTTTGCTTTCAATAACTCTTGAATTTTAAATCCATAAATAATTTGAGGCTTAGAGCTTTTATCTTCTATCTAAAATCTCATTTGCTGCTAACTGCATTTTTATTCTTCTTATTATTATTGAGATTCATTGCTTAACCTAGAACATACTTGGTTTAAATGATCGGGTGTATGACAAAATGTATCGCATGGGATCAAGTAGCAGTAGAAAATAAGTCATCAATTAAAAAATTAATACTATTCTATTATCTGATTATTAATATATAAATATTTTACCTTTGTTTACTTTGTAAATGATTAAAAAAACATTTATATTAATTTTGTTTTCAGATAGCAGATGGAGCTGTAGGAGAATCATCTACTAAACAAGGATGCAAAAAAACAAATCTGAATCATTTACTGAATTTTACATTGGCACCGCTTGATAACTGGGAAGGAAGTGGAAGACGGCCTATTCACAACAGAAACAAATTACCAAAATATAATAAAGAACTTTTCTTACAAGCTAAGTAAGTTGAAAGATTTAACTCAGCTGTAATTTTTTTAAAAAAAATTCAAATAAAATGTGCTGTTTTTTTTAACCATATAATTATGACCATTATAAATGTTTCTGAATCTAAGTAAATTAGCAACTTGAATACATTTTAGTTTAAAATTTAATAGTAAATTGATAAGTTTTAGTGGTGATGATAAAATGCTAGATAAGACACTCAAATGTTTCTTTTAAATAAGGTTTATTCTTAGTTACTCTCACTGCTACTCTTCTCCATAACAAATGATATATTCTTATCAGTTTTTGACCTTTCTGGTTATTGGAAACATGTAAAATTTAATTGATATTTAATTTAATGTATTTTATTAAAATACATCTTAAATTGTAAAGTAAGAAGTGTTCTTTTTTTTTTAACTAATTATAAATAGTCAGCAAAGTTTTCCTTAAATTCTAAATGTGTAGTGTAATAGTTGTTGTATATATGAAAAAGTTTGGAAGAATGATATGCAGATATTGACACACGTCTGGTGTTTTGTCAACTTATATTTATTATAATTTGAAAGTTGTCTGTGGTGAGATTATTTTTATGGATGAAATTCTTAAAAATTAACACCCCTCTTTCTCTTTTTTCTTGTTTTTATTAGATTTTATTTATTAGAATTTTACAAAAGTATTAAATCATTTCATATGAGAATAAAGGTTCAAGCATTTTTACATCAGTAACTAGCCTTTGAAAAATGAATTTAATTTGATTTAAAACAGGGGTGCACAACCTTTTTAAGATGAGGGGCCAAAATATGAAAAAGGATCATGTCGAGGGCCAAAGCAGCATGTGGATGTTAAAACATGTTAGATGTGAAAACGGGTTTTTTTTAGCAATACACATGAATTATAATTATTACTCTACTTATTTTACTCATGCACACATTATGCAATGAATTAATGAAACACAAACATTATAGATATGATTTAAATACTTTACCTAAAAAAAAGGATTTCTGAAGAAAAAAAAAAGTGGCTAACTTGAAATAGAATAACAGAGCAAAACTTTGTGGTAATTATACAAAGAACACAATTTAAATTTTCAGAAAAACATTAATAATCACAATTAATTAATGAGATGGCTGGGACTGAATATTTGAAATTAGGGATTTTATCTTGGGCTTAAGATTGGTTGTGTCAATATGCAGAACAAAATAAGAAATAGAATGGCAGAAGGGTTATCTCATCTGTTATTCTGTTTCTTACTTTTGATTTGTTTAAATTCATTAGTGAGAAAGTTTGCTCACAAATGTAAATGCTTCCAAAGAAAGTTGCACATGCTGCTGCATTTTGCTTTGAGCACAAAAATTCCTTGGGTAGGGTCTATAAAATTCTAATATTCGTATTTCTTTAAGTAATCTTTTTAACAATCAGAATTCTGTAAATCAATTAAGGCTAACTTCATACTCTCATTCACTAGATGTATATAAACAAAAAATGGAGAAAAAAATTAATATTTGTTAGGCACTTTTCATAATCTGAAAACCAAAAATCAAATGCATTATGCTAGATTTGAATTTGATCCTCATACTGCATTTTCATGTGTGGAAATTTTCACGTCTGTAAACTTCTCCTATACGAAAACTCGTACTTGCAGGTAGCCATGAAGAAAACAAACTGAAAAGCCGCATAATAATAATAATAATAAATATATAAACTTTTTGAACAACTGCAAATTATTTATTCTGATGTATAATCGTTTTTGTATCCGATTTCCTCCCCCCCCTCCATCCCGTTTATTTGAAAAAGTCTAATTTTATTTTAAATTAATCTTATTTTATTAACAGTATTTGAGGGCCAATTTTGGCCAGCGGGCCATTGATTGTGTATTCCTGATTTTTAAAAATTCTTTTGATGTCCAAATAGTCTTTAAAACCATATTTTGTATTAAGAAATTTACTTACAAGGAACAATAAAAAACGTTTTCAATTACTCGAATTGATATTAATGAAATTGAATATTCATTACTGCCATTTCCATTAATGTAAAAAATCAAGCCAAAACCAAATTTCTAAGAATTTCTTCCAAATTTCTATTCTTAATTTCTGTGAAATTTTTTCTTAATTATTTTGTATGAAATCTTTTAAATAGATTATTAGTATACACTGACATGCATGGAATGCTCAGAATACTATTTTAATTATAATTATAGCATGAATGAAATCATCCAAAAAAAACTTTTGGTTCATTTTAAAAACTATATGATGAAAAATTGTCAGTAAGGTAGATTTTTGTTTTACATACAGATGAGATCATTATCATATTTTATATTTAGTGGGTTGCTCTTCATTTAAAGCTTATATTTTAAAAAGATTAATATTTCATGAAAAATGTCGTTATAATTTATTTTTATATTTAATATTTACTCTTGTTAAAAAATGTAATTCTAAAATTGAAGTTTTAAAATTTTTATTGCAGCTGCCAGTTTATTGCAAGGGATGATGGAAATTATTCTGTGCACCAAAAGAATCCTGATATTCTTGTTGAGTGGTCTCTGATTGAAGAAATAGTATGTAGATTGTTTGTTACTTCTGATATAATCACTAGTATGAATTACAATAAATACAGAACTTCTTTTACTTGAATTAGTTATAAAAGTATTTTATTTCTTTGATTTGTGTAATTTCATATCAAATATATTTAAATCTTTATCTTAATGGTGACATATTTGGAAACAGTTCAGATTGATTGATTTATAAAGGATTTGTATTATGTTGCTTGTCATATTTCATTTGCTGATTTATAGAAAATCATCTTATTCTTGTAATGTCCATTTGATTTTCTATATATGTTGGATAGTTCTTAATATATCTTTTAAACAACACTTGGATAGATATTAATCAATAGATAAGTCTCTTTTGCATTAAAAAACCTTATTTTAAAATATAAATTCAAAGCAACAAAATTCTTAATGTTTAGTAAAAAATATTTTTATCATTATAGTATGTTTAATAGCAGAATTAGACCTACAGAAATGTGGAATATCTTTTTTTAAAAAGTTTTGTATGTCAAGTTAAAAATTTCTTTTTAAAATTGTCCTGAATATATAATTACATGTTTCAATATCTAACTATTCATTTTCAATTAAGTATTCTGATTTATTAATATAAATTTCCTATTACAGCGCTTGCCATGCCATGAAGTGCCATTATGCCCCATATGTCTGTATGTGCCAGTAGCTGCAAAAATTACTCGCTGTGGGCATATATATTGTTGGCCTTGTGTACTGCACTATCTATCCTTGACAGATAAAACTTGGCAAAAATGTCCTATTTGTTTTGAAGCTGTTCACAAGACTGAATTGAAAAGGTTATTTTAATAATTGATTATTTGAATGTGCAAACAGACTGATAAATTATGTAATAAGTTATTTATACTTTGATTAATTTGATTATTAACTATGATCTACTTATAATTTTTAATGAAAATATAATTTGTTAAAATTAAAATTATTAGAAATAGTATTCAGGTTAAAGTTTTAATTTATAGTTAGGGAATAATATATTTGCCTACAAGTTAGGTTTTTTTTCCATTAATCATTATTTTGACAGATTTCATGATTATTGAAAATGAGAGTATGCTTGAGGCTTTGTTACATTTTTATTTCATAAAATATTTTGGTGCATAAAATATAAAATTGAGTGAAATATGAAATTATGCCTCATATTATGTGTAAAATAATTTTAAAAACTCTTAATTGCTAAATGTCTGGCTTGTAAAAGGAAACCTTTTTTGCTAGTTTTAAATTTGAATGCATTATAAAACTTTTAGGACTTTGTATTTTAAAATATATATATATATATATATATTTTTAGTGTATCATTACGAGTTCAGAAATCTTTTGCTATTGGTGATGAAATTACCATGCGTCTTATGAAAAGAGAAAAAGGGTCCTTAATTTCAGTTCCTGTCATTGAACGGAAAAGTGCTAATTCCTTATGTAATGTTGATGAAGGTTTGTAAAGATTTATGTTAACTTTACATTTAAAAAAAATGAAAGCATTTAAAATATGTCCAATTTCCTATATTAGCTTAGCTACGTAAATTTTGAAAACAGAAAGATAAATGAAATCTATGTATAATATATATGTTTGTAAAAACAAAATTTTGTCATTTATGTTAATTTCTCATTATATGGATTGTGGATAGTTTTTTAGTACATTGAAATGATGAACTTATTCAAATTATATATTATATTGCATCAATCGTGCGAATATGTCACTTGGCCACTTTAAAAAAAGCACAAACTGTCTGTTTGTTATTTTGTTTTAACAATGTGAGCCTCAAAAAAAAATTTAATTAATTCCAAGCAACCTGCAACCCTATTTCCCCACCCCCTTAAAAGGGAGCAAAACCATGACATTCTAATAGTTTCGAGAAATTAAACTGTATGTTTGTTTGTTTTTGTCTCATAATATTTACTTAATTACTTGCATAGTTATACTTGCATTTTTAAACATTAAAGTGTGGGGTTATCTGAAAATGCTATTTTATTTTTTGTATATTTAATTAGAAGCAAAAAATTTACATCGATTCAAGTTAAAGAATTTTTTTTTGCCTGCATTCTAAATATTTCTTTATTAATAAGATTATTATTATTTAACACACCCTCTTTAATAACTCAGACATTTTAACCTGTTTGTCTTATTTATTGTTGAATTATTTAAATATTTGGCTTTTTTTTTAAATAGTGGATTCAGTGACCCGTTATCAAAAGCTCTTATTAGCATGTCCAAAAGGTATACAGCTTATTATAAATAGAGAGCGCATGGAATTAAATCAAGCATATGAAGCAGAAAAAGATACACCTGAAGTTTGTTTTATTGAAGCTGCAATGAAAGTAAGACATTATTTATATTATTGAAAAGGCATTTATTTCTTTCAAACATTTTATCTTGTTTGATTGAAATCTTTATGCATAGACTAAGTGTTTTAATTTATATTGAAAATTTTTGCACACTAGTTGTTCAAAATAATGTATTTCATTTATATTCAAGCTTTTTTTTATTTAAATCAGTTTGTTTATTAAATTTAGTTGATTTTGGAATTTTGTAAAAAAATTCTTAAATCAAGAGTGATTGTTATACAATTAATTGACATTTTAACTTTTATCTGTTTAACTTTTATTAATATTATTATTGCTGTTAATAGCTTTTGGATGAAAGGGAATATCATGTGAATCAAATTCTAGATAATAAACTGCATAAGGAAGAAGAAAATGTAAGTAATCAATGTTTTATACTTTTTGTGTTTTGTTTTTACATTAAATTGAGGAATAGTTGTTAAAATATATTACAAGATTAATTTTATCAGGATCCTTTTTTATTTAAAGTAATGAATAGGGGAGAAAATATATAACTCAAAGAAAGGGATTCTGTATCTATCATATTTCCTTGTATTTCCATAAGCTTAGATTTTGAAGAAAAATTGTTAGAAATTTTACTTCAGAATTTAATATTTCTATAAAAAATATTTTGAGGAAATTTTGCTATATTATTGTACTACATAAACAATTGCTCTATAAAATTGGTTTAAGATAGAGTTAGAGTTATAATATTAAAAAATACATAGCATTGTTGCTAATTTAAATGGTTTAAACCATAATTTAGATAACATGGACTACTGAAATAAGAGAGAAAACTTATTTCATTTTCGGTTTGGATGTTTTTTAAAAAATTATTATGATAGAAATCTATTATAGCATTAAGCAATATGTAAAATATATTGGTACTGCAGAGAGTGACAAAATAGCTTGTTATGAAACAAATTATGCTAATTGTTTTGGCATTAATTTGTTTGTATTTCAATTACTGTATATATTCTAAGTTTAAGTGGAAAAAGTTTATCCAAAATTCTTATTAGCAGTAATATAAAAAAAAAATCTGATTTTCTGCAGTTTTAAGCTACAGATATTTAACTGACATTACTTTCATTTTATGCTTTTTCATCTTTAGGGGGGAGGGGATAAATATTAAGTTACTTAATGAAATAAATATTTGAATTCAAGTGTGATTGTTCAAATTTTTTCTTGAATAAAAATTTATCATTTATTAATTTTCTAACTATACATAATATTTTAATTTATTTTAGGAGGTAAAAAAAATTATTTTATCTAAAATAAAACAACTTTTTTTTTCTCAATAAATCCTTTTAAATCATCTAGATGCTTGGTGCTACTCGAAAACATCTTACATCGATTAGTTCTGTGGAGTCTACTGATGAATCTGTTAACATAGGTAAGTAAACTCCTAAATCTGCAATCAAAATATTTACAACAAGAAAGTAATAATTGCAATATATATATATGCCAAAATATTTTCAAAACATATATTTATTTGTAGATTATTTAAATTTTGAAATTACTACAGTTCTGTTTTAGTGGCAATTAATAATAAAGTGCTTTACCATTATAATGAAACATCTTATTTTTACAATTCTTTTTTAATTCAGATGTGTTTTCTATTTTGTGAACAAAAAAAAAAGCTATTGAGGCTAGACTTGCTTTAAATGGATTATCGTTGAAATTATTATTTTGAAATTTTATTAAAAAATCTCATTTCAAAATATCTGCCTAACTTATAAAAATAGGTATGGCAAAACTGTTTAAAATACTATATTGTCAACAGTTTGGTGGTTGAAATTTTTTCTTTATTCCATGGCCTAAAAATAAGAGAACATACCAAATCTAATTTAGAACTTTAGTTATTATGCATAACAAGGCTAATCTAGATGTTTAGTTATTATGCCTGTTTTATTGGATACTTGTTAATTTCATGACACTGATCTATGTAGCTCCTTACCATTAGTAATATCTTTAAAAAGTCACAATGAAGCTAGAAATTTGCATGTTCCTTCCACAGCTAATTGTAGAGTGGTAACTCTAAGAAATCTGTGTATTTATGAGTCAAATAAAAATGCTTATCTAGTTGTTTTATAATAATATGTTATATAATAGTTGTTATATAATAATAAGGTATGTGTGGCCTTTTTTTACAAATAAACCCAGGTGGAGCTACTTGTACAATGTTAGTGTTGTTGAAAAAGTCTTGTAATGCAATAAATGGTAACAAAATTCTTTTAATATTTTGTTAAGTTTTAAGCATTTTTAATTAAAATGTAAGATGAAACAAATTCTGTAATTTAAAAATACATCTGCATTGGTAAGCATTAACTAATATATAATTTAAATTCTTGGTCAGCTGATTTTTAAACTTTTGTTAATTCTTATTCTAATTTATTACATTTCTGTGCTAATGACTTGTGTAGGATGAAGAAAAGTATTGTAGAGATTGTTAATTTTATAATTTTTTCAACTCTTAGAAAATGAAGAAAACTCTTTCAAGCCAGGAAGTGTTACAGCAAATAATTACCTGCAAAATCCTTCCAGTGATTCTTGTAATAAGAGCATTTGTTTTTTCTATCAAGGTAAAAAAAATCTATTTTAATTATTATTTACAAATATTTGCATTATGCACCGCTTTTCTCCCGCCTTAAATGTTTTATTTTATAATCAAATGTTGTAGGGCTTTTGTTTCTATAAAACAAAATAACATTATCTGTATTTTTGAATCTTTAATTAGCTTCATATATGCAGTTCTGTCAAATTAATTAAAAAAAGGGTGCTTTTTTTTAATGTAAAATAATAAGAATTTTTAAAGTCAGTTTTGATGTTACTTAAAATTGGAAAAAATGAAGTGAAATTATTATTTAATGTTTTGAATAAAATATTAGGGTATTCTGCAAAATTGTATTGATAAAATATTAATTTCAAGTGTAGCATTTCATTGTTAGGTATCAGCAGGGCTTGTCAACCATAGTTTTTTGAAAAAAATAATTGATTTAATTAAGATTTGATTTTACTTTATTTTAATCTTAAAATAAAAAAAAAGCCACTTATGCTATGTATGTATGTATTTATGTTCTGTGTCTCTTCCTAAATATTCAAATTCAAACATCCTTCACATTCTTATTATTGAAAATAACAAGGAATATTATCTGTTTTTCAATGCAAAAGTTTAATTAATAAATATGTTGTCATTTTCTATATAAATTATGGAGCAGATTATGCTGCAATAAATATTTTTACCATCTTAGAATTCAAAATTTTACTTTTTTCTCTCTTGAATCATGCAGTGTTTCCTTTAGTTTTAATTATATTTTCAAAAAATGATGAACAATCGAATAGATTCAGTTAGTTTTGAAACAAGAAAACATAGTTTGCATTACTAAACTTTAAGAATTTTAATTACTCTCCTTTTTTTTTCTTTCAGATTTCTGTTTAATTTTTTTAAAAATATTTTGTGGCTGTGTTTTATAAGTGATAAAAAAAAAGGTATTGCTAGCAATTTTAAAAAAATAATTGAATCAAGCAGTACTGATATTTCTATTACTTATAGCTATTATCAAATGAAATGTTTTGAAAATATAGTTTAAGCAGTCAGTTATTATCCTAAAAAAGTTTCACTTTATCACCTCTCCTAATGGATATAATGCATAACATTAATATTTTTAGAAAATGTAAAACATTGCATTTTTGCTCTCTGAGAACTTGCTTTAAGTATTGATGTCCTTTTCTTGTTTTAATTTAATATTGAAATATTCACAATCACTCCCCCCCCCCCAAATAATTTTTTTAAATTGTTGTGAAGATAAAATGTGGCTTTCCACAATCAAATGTAGTTTGACCTTTGATAATGCTGCATATTTATGATTAAATTTGGTTTGTAAGAGATGTATTCAATATCATTATTCATTCACCTATCATAGTTCATAAATTTATTTGTAACTCACTCCTACTAATTTGATTTATTTGTGTAGTGTAAATTCTGATTTCATTATAAAATTGAATTTTGGTTTATTAACATTATTGGTGATTGTGAATTTTATTTACTTAATCAAATTTTGGTAGTTGCAATCTGAGTATATTTTACCTTTCCCCTCCCTACTCTTTTAGCTGAAGACGGCCAGAACATTTATTTGCACAATGTAAATGTACGCATGCTTCTAAAAGAATATGGTTCTCTTGAATTTGCTCCACCTGTCTTAACTGCAAAACTTGTTGCAGTAGAAAGTGTCACAATGACTGAGGTAATGCAATTTGCTAATTATTATTTTGCTGTTTTTACTAAGGAAAAAAATCACTCATAAGAGTGTTTTTTTTTTAAATACTATTGTTTTTTTAAGAGAAGGGTAAGGTTTTTATTTGAATTTTCTCATAAAATATTATATAATTCTTGGCTTTGGTATGATTGTAAACTGAAATCTCAAGGTTTAGAATCCATTTTAATATTTACTTTATATTTCATTATTTGTCAGAATTATAAGGCCTTAAATTTTTTTAACAAATGTGTATATGTAAACAATTTAACAAAAGCAGAAAAAAAAGAAGGGAGGCAGATATATTCTTTCTAGAAATGTCTAAAAGTTAGATTGGGTCTTTGTAAACAATGCTAATCAATCCATATGGAGTGATAAAACAATATTTGTGTCATGAGGTTTTGACATTAACTTCTTTCAGATAATTCTGTTTTAATGAATTTACAATTAAAAAAGGATTTTGTAAATTTGTTTCCTTTATTGAGAATTGGTTTTTTTTTTTAAATCCGTAATTCTTTATTTTTAAGTTATTTATCATATTTGTTTTCTGAGAAAAAGTTACAGAAATCCTAGTTTATTAATTTTACTATGAATGTTTGGAAAAGGAATTCTTCATTTTTTGGACACAATATTTCATTTTTTGATATCAAACAAAAACAGAGTATCTAAAATTATATTTAAATATTTTTAATTACTAAATATTGCTAATTTATTTAAAGGAGTCTAGAATTAATTATAATTTCGTGTCTTAAATGTTATCTCTTAATATAAATATATTAAATTTTCATTGAAAGGGTTTTCTAAGCTGCTTTTCTTTTTTAGGTATTAAGGAAGAGATTACGGTATCTACAACATCTGCCTTTGACTTGTGAATTCCAAGTCGTAGAACTTGACTTCAGCTATCTTGTATCACAATTAACTGTTCAGCAGTTTGAAGGTTAGATTTGCTTCATACCACTTAAATATCTGTATTTTTTATTAAATGTTAATATATTTAGTACTTAGACAGTTTCTACTCGCATGCTGAAATTGATTTCAAGTCAGCCACAATCTGGGAATAGAAATTTTTAATTTAAAAAGTTCTAAGTTACAGTTTTATTAAGAGTTTACTATACTCTGGATGTTAGATCTATTGTCTTAAATCTTTTTGATTGTGTTAAAAGCATAGAGAAATTTTGAAGTTGTTAGAATATTAATTATAAATTTGAAACTTGATTAAATGGCCAAGTCTCTCTAAGATTATGCAATTTAATTTTTAAATGGGACATAAGTAAGAAATTTAGGTATAAATGTACGAGAAACTTCTTTGTATTTCTTAAATATGTTTCTTTCAGTGATGGAAATTTTAAAGGCTGTTTTATCTATTCTTGAAATTTTGCTGTTTTATCTCATCTGTTCCTTGTTTTTAACTTAAAAGTACATCAGTTTCAGTGTATAAATATTCGTCTCAAGTAATATGGATGTAGTTAATTATTGCCTTAATGTGATAAATTTTAATAAATAATTAAACACATTACTGAAAATGTGTGTAATTATTTATTAAAATTTATAAATTAATTTTTAAAGGTGAAATCAGAAAAAGAAGACTGAGTCGCGCTAGAAAAATCAAGAGTGAAATAAGGCGAGAAAGGAAAATTGAAGAAGAAGAAAATAGAAAACTTGGGAAATGTAATGAAATATATCTGCATTTTTATTCCTCTTTTCTATTTTTAGTAAATTTTACTTAAATATTATGTAAGCTTTATTATTTCAGCTACGATATATCTACTTTTATATTAGTGATATAATCCAAGTATTTAAAATACCAAACACTCTAGTAAAGATACATTTAAATAAATTTATTGAGCATTAATTGTTTTCCTATTTTAGATCCAAAAGCTACATATAACTTGAATAGCGTTGATCAGTTTCCTAGTCCTGAAGATTTCTTATCACTTTCACCGCCAAAAACTGGCATTAATGGAATAAAACAAAGTGCAGGCAAGTTTCATTGTATCTGTAATCTTGTATTATGCATGCTCATAAATATGCTAAAAAATTTTAATTTTTTTAAAAGCATGTATTTTGTATAATAGTTAAATGCATCTATATAGTTTATAAGTTTTTAAAAATATTTTCAACTATAATATATATACATGAAATATCAATTCATATTTGTTTCCTTTTGAAGTAACTTCATTTACAATACATTTAATTTTTAACTTAAGTGTACGAGGAGTATGTTTGCTGTTTGGGGAACTAAACTAACAGCAAGCCCAGCTAAGTATATTTAAGCTTTTTGTATTTAAAAAAAAAAAATGGTGAGCAACATCAAGCTTTGTTATTAGAGTATAATTTTATAGTAATGAATCAAGATTATTATTTTCTGAATTCTTTTATCGCTCTTTATAATTTTCTTTAAATTTTCCATGTTTAAATATACAATCCTGATTATATATTTCATTATAGTTAACATTTTTGAATAAATTGTAAACATCAAATGTTTTGGATAATTAAGTCTACATTTAAAACAACAGTTTCGTTTTGCAATGTTTTTACACTCCCAGCACAAATACAAATGTTTTACATCATTCACCAATAATCTGATGGCTTATGTGCATTATCGTTCAATTTAGAACAATTGGCCTTATGTTTTCAATTTTTTTTTCTCTCTCTGCTGTCTGTTTTTTTAAATAGTTGATTGTGCTTTTTTGATATTTATTTTATAATTACTTACAGGTTAGTGACAAACTATCAGTGTTGTACATTGATTGTAAAACTCATGCTTCTGTTGAATTTTTAAAAATACATGATGAGCATATTTAACATCTATAACATTTTGATAATGCATAATTTTACACTTTTGAATTTGTAATCAATTTTAGGCTGTGCAGCTGTATATTTTTTTCACATTAACTGCTGCTGAAAGAGAATATTGGATAATGATTATAAACAGTGTAATAGGAAGCAGAAATTGCTTAAATGAAGCCGATTCCCCCTCCTTTTCACCTATTATTAAGTAGTAAGCCTTTTTCACCTATTACTAAGTAAATTAGGAGAGAATACAGTAATGCAGTATGAGAGACTGTTTTATTGCATTTTTAAAAAATTATCTTAAATGTCCACTCATGCAATAACGACAAAGAAAACATTACAGTATGTTTCATGAAAAAAATTTGAGAATATATGAAATAGAATGCACACCAACATTGTAGAAGAGAAAATATATTCTGAAGCATTGCTTTAGTTGAAAACGGAACTTTATATACTATATATAATGAGAAAATTCTTAAGCCTTACAATTTTAATTTTACTGTAATGCAAAATATTTTGTACATACTAAATAATGCTCTATTTTCTATCCTAAAATATAAAAACTAAATTTACTAATAAGTTTAATGTGCTATATTATTTTCAACTACATTTAGATCAATATGTTTCTGATTCAAATGCTGATGACAATATTTTGAACTGGGGTTATTCTAACGAGTTTCCTGCTGCTGAGCAGATATATTCTCCTGTCACTTCTTTTGCTCAAGTAAATATTTATATTTGATACTACCAGTAAAAAGATTAAACAGTTAAATAGTTTTTAATTAATAAAACTTATTGTTTACCCCATTGTTTACAGAAGCTAAAAGCTGGACCAAAGACATTTACAAGTATACCGAAGGAGTTTAACAAAGCAAGCATGCTTGTTTCTCCACAGTCACAAGCAAGTGCAGATTCAGATGGGGAGGAATGCACTCCAGCTCCTGAATATCACCAATCTTTCAGTGATGCAATTCAAGCTGCTCTTGATGCTGTATCTTTGAAAGATCCTCCAGGCAAGTAAAACAAGTTTGCTGAAATTACTTCATAGGTTTAAAATATATGTATTTAGGATTAATATAAAAGTATCTGAGTTTTTCAGTGCTGTTATTCCAAATGTTTTGAAACAGTAGCTCCATGTGATTATAGTTTTTAGTTTAAAATAAATTTTAATATTATAAATATTTGTTAACTTCAGATTTTGTCACAAACATATCAAGTATTCTGAAAGTTAAAATTTTAAACTCATATCATGAGAAAATGTGCTTTTAAAACAGTTAGCGTATGTGTGATGAGAAATAAAATATGACTGAATATTTAAATATTTTTTCAGGAAGACTTTCATTGGGTTTGTAATAATAAAAACTAAAAGTAACTTTTTCCCAATTCTTCCAATTCTGCATTGATTTCCCTTTCCCACATTCCATTCATATAGCATGTATTATTTGAAAAATATTTTTTTGTTCATAAAGAAATATTCTCTTTTTTTATGTATTGGTATTTTATAATGGTTTTTTTTCAAAAAGAAGTAAACAACTTGGTAGATTCATAACTATTGTATTTCACTTTTATATACATACTATAAAAATACTTGTATCATTCTTCATTAGAATAAATTTAATTTTAATAAAATGCATTTTCTTATGATATGAATATAAAGATTTGCTTTTCAAGAGTAGGAAGATTCTTGATCAGATTTTTTTTTTTTTAATGGTCTGAATCTATGTTTTGAAGATCTCTGCTGCATACATTTGTACTGCCATAATAACATTAAATAAATTTGATACACTTGCACATGTATTAGTCAATTTGACCCCCCTGAAAGTATAGGAGGTAGCAGGTGTAAATTCTTAGAATTTTCAAACATAGGAGAACGGATGAAGTCTAAAAGAGCTCATGTAAACTGGCAAGTTAAAACATCTTTAAATTATTTTTTTAACGGTAGTTCATTTAAAACTATTCCTGGCCATTACTTTTATTTTCTTGATTAGTATATAATAAATATTGATAATTATGAATGTTAATTCTACGTAATATGTTTGCATATAACTATTTATCAATTTTTATAATGTTGCAAAAATGTTTTGCATTAAGTAATATGCATATTTTTTTCTTAATTTCAGATAATAACCAAAGTTCATCCAAGAAAAAGAAAAAAGGAAAGAAACAGCTTTTATTCACAACTTCTATGAACCGTAACAATTTTTGAAGTTTAAGCATAACTCCTGTATTTTGAAGTTGCTTTTTCATAAGGAGGAAAAAATTCTGTTTAGATACAATTTGTGTAAATTCAGGTTGTTTAAAGAATTGCAGCAATATTTCTGTGATTTTCAGTTTTGTTATTTTATGTATATTTGTTGTTAGCAAGTTAAAAATGAAGTTGCAAAGACTTTTATTTGTGTATGTTATTTATAAGAAAATCACAGACATTACAAGACAGTCAATATATCTGAAGTTTTTAATACAAAATAATAATTATTTAATCTGTTAACAAAATCATAAAATCATACATCTATGTCTTGAGCATAATTACAGCTGCCGTTTGAACTTCTAGTATGGCTATTCTAAGAAATGTTGACTTGTAAAATATCACAAGTTCTTTAAAAGTCTCCTCATTATAGACAAAGAAGAACTTCTATATCCACCTCCAAAGTGATTCCTAAAAATAACATTTTAATTAGGAATTTTGGTGCACTTATACTGTAAAAAGGAAATTGGCTATTTTAATAGCTAATATACATACCAGTGATTCAAGCAGTGAAATAATTTGTATAAATCTTTTCTTTTGTCAAAATTTGCTTCTTTTGGCAGAATGTTATGGTAAGCATTATAAAACGATCGTGGAAATCCACCAAACATATCAGCTATAGACAATTCAAACTCAGAATGTCCATAAAATACAGCAGCATCAAATATAACTAAAAATAAAAATATTATGTACATGTACTTCTAATTAAGATTTTTAAAAGGTGAAGTTTTTCACCTTTGGTCTAATAAAATATGAATTTTGATATAAATGCCAGTTTCAATACTTTTATTTAATTCAAATTCATAGTACAAACATTTTCTATCACTTTCTCTTCCCAATGTAGTAGATTTCTTTGTCCTCCATATTAATAGCAATTTTAAATTATCAAATAAAGAAAATTTCATTTTGATATTTTAAGATAGTATCGTATGTAAAATATCTTAATAATGATGAAAGATAAGCAAAACCTTGCAATTTATGTACACTTAAAGATATAAGAAATAGTTAGCATATCTTTATATGTATTGAGCATTATAATTCTTTCATTTATTGTTCATAATGGTAGGAAAAATTAAGTAAAAAAAATTATTTCAACTATATTTGCATCTTATCACTGTTATTAGCTTTACCTAAATTAGTTCCAAATTTTTAATACCTTTTAGATGAAATTATTGTGCGGGAAATTGATTCTATTAAAGACTGGAAAAATGAGATGATTCTATCAAAACACTCATACATACCAGGTTCTGTTTTTGTTTCTGCAGCATTACCACTCCATAAGTCACCATGTAATAAGGATGGTTTTATCTCAATGCCTTCAAAAAAATTGGGAATTTTTAAACTTAATTCAGACCAAAGCTCTGTGAGTTCTCTATCACCATAAGATGAAGTCAGTAATTTTATTTGATGATCCAATCTTTGTTGTGCATAAAATTCCTACAAAGCAATAAATAAAGAGATATATAATGATCTTCCACAGCTAGTATATGTAAAATGCTCACTAAAGGAGGGAATGGCATTTTCATACATGGTATCGCAATTTAAAAATAAAAGACAAATACTGACCACCCAATTATCTTTCCATGAATTAACAAGAGGAATGTAACCACAGCATGTAGTTGTGTGAAATCCAAACTTATCTACATATACAGGTTGTTCATCTTCATCGTCTGATTTCTTGATTGAGTTATCAGATGCTTGCAAATTTATATTGAATAGATGCATCCTGGAAATTATCTTCTGTATTATTGCATGATAATAGTTTTTTAAATGTTTATTTAAATTTTAATCCTTTTAAGTTAACTTACCTAGCAAGTTGCTCTCCTAATTGTTCTGCATATTTGGATAAACCAGACATTTCAATATATTCCATTACAAAACATGTTGAAGACTTTAAGTTAATAACCTAAAATTTAAGAAAAAATTGTATAAATATGCAGTTTTGTCTGCAAACTAAAAATATACTTTTATAAATGCTAGCATATTAAAATAATTGAGAAATTTGAAAATTCTAATCAATGCATTGATCATTAGTTTTTGAAAATAAATATCCGAAAATAGTTAAATGGTTAATAATTCTGAATTCCTAAAAAATTTAGCTGCTTTATATCCTTTTATTTCATTGTCAACTATTCAGAATAAATAAGAAAATAAGACATTAATTAATATAAAATTAAAGTTCTGTGGCCATACATGTTTCACATCTCCTATATAATTAAAATAAATCATTAGCATATTTAATATAAGAGAAATAATGCTGTCAGCTTATAAATGCAAAAGTTATTCAAATAAACAATATAAATATAGCAATTCTAATGTAAAAAAAGATACTCTATCACTAAGCAACAATATGGCTTTAAAAGAATTTTGAAGTTTATTTATAAAGAAATTAAATTGTAGATGATATGAAAAATAATAATTTTGATTATGAATATGTTGGGATTCTGTGAAATATTAAATATAATTTCAATAATTAAAATTTAAACTGAACATAACAGATATTGAATTATAAATAAGTTTTAGATGAACTTTTTTCATTAGTAAAATATATAAAAGCTCCATCCTAAGCAATGTTGTATATTTAACATTGCTGATAAACTTTCATTATTTTAGTAAAATTGTGTAACATTTTAAAAATTAGAATATATTTTTAGTTGCAACCTATACTTTAAGAAGCATGGATAAGAAATAATGAAGGACTGTGTCATCCTTTATACAGGTTCTTTAAAAATTGATAATCAAACTATTATCTATCAAGTGTAATCAAAATTTTCAAAGCTATATGCAAGTATTTATTTAAAACTGTAAAATAGTTAATATTAAAAAGATTCTTAAAATGGGATACCTGCAAATAAATATTCATTTTTTTTAATGGTAATAGAACAAACACATTTAAGTTATTATATTTGGCGTATAATTTACTGCAAACAATAAAGGCAGCACTTTTATAATAATCTTTCTAAGTTACACTTTTAAGACATTTACTGAATCCATCGACCACAACAAATCTAGACATCTTTAAGCAATGTGATTTTCCTCTTATTAATATACTTTAAATTTCACCCAGAAACTTTTGATGCATGAAATTATTATATTACTGACCTCTTCTACTCAACCTTTAGGGAGGGACTTTATGGATTAATAATACTGATAATATGATGCTTAAATGAAGATACTTAAAACAATTATTATTGTTGTTACTGAAATTATTGACAGCCGCAACATTTATCTATTAGTAAAATAAATGAAAGGAAGATCAACCTAGTGACTAATCTTTAAAAAAGTATTAAAGTTGTCGTGTTTATTTTAACTAGCAATTAATCTCTAAAGTTATATTAATTTATTACTTATGTTCATCAATAACATGCAATAAAAACCTATTATTTACTATTGGTATGCAGTTAATATGCGAGTTATTTTTTTATTGCATGCAATGGAACTGAATTAATATTTATTAAATGATGTATTTCTTCTGATTGCAATATGATAGCTCTGGATGTTACCTTTATCTTGAGTGTAGTGGGTAACATGTAGATCATTTCCTTTTATAAAAATGTACATAACCATTCTGACATTGCAAAATTATTGAGTAAAATATTTTCTGTGAGAAGTTTGTATTATTTAAAGCTGACATTTTCTTTGTATGTTAAATTTCATTTATAAATAAATTAAAGTCTCTAGATTCTGCATCGGATAAAGCTTACTTTAATAGGAGTAGGAACTCGTACGGTATTGGTCTTCTTAATTGCTTTTAATCCTTCTAACTCGCCTTCAAACATAACATCAGCCTAGAATGGATAATAAAATATTTTATTTAATGATACGCTGCAAGAACTGCATTCAGAATGAAAGTTGCTATTATATAATGTTTTAAAGCTTTATAATAATACATTAATATGGAAGTTTAAAATTGTATATTGAATTAGATTGTAACTTCTATTAAATATGTTAAAGTAGATTATATAACTAATAAAATATTCATATTTGACATATATTGTCTTAGAAATTTTTCAATTGCAAACTGAAATAGTACTTTTAAAGAAAAAAACACCGACAAATTTTGTTTAAAAAATCAAATCAATGCCAAAACATGCTGACAGTAGTTTCGATTAGAAATTAAATTTGGAAACTTTAAACACTCATTACTTAATAACAGAAAACTTTATATATTAAAATTGAATAATTTTAGGCAATCAGATGGTGTATATTATATATATATACACACTCATATTACATAGCAGATAACATATTAGGTGTAGTATAAAAAATGCATTCAATTTCATAGGATATTTATAAAAATGCTTAATAATTTTTTTTCATTAAAAATTTTAAGGAAAAAAACTAAAAAGTATCTGAATAAAATGCAAAAGCTTGTAAAAATTTAATTCCTATGAAAACTATGTTTCAAATAGAAATCAAATAATTGGTGAAAATATAAGAATGCTGAACAATGACTTGCCTTAGCTTCCGAATTTACTTTCACAAAAATGTCACCATTTTCAGTCTCAAATACTTTGCCTTCAGATATACAGCCACCTCCCTTTGATCCTTTTGATTTTACAACAGAAAGGCCCAATGCAGTTTTCAGCTTTTCCTCCATTTCTCTATAAAACAATCATAAATGAAAAACCCTTTTAAAACTGCAGATATACATTATCAGCAGTATCTTTAAAAACAGTCACTTCCAATTGACAAAATTCTGCAGTAGTATTAATTTAAGTAATGAATTTTGATGAGTTTGATTATTCTTCTGATAATAATTTTTGAAAATGTAAAAAAATTTGAGATATACTGGGTATGACAAAAATGCAAGTGATATGCCATAGAATGATAAAATGACAACAATTACAATAACTGTGATTGTAGATCTGTACTTAATGCAAAATAATTTAAATTAATGAGATATTTATTTTATGTTGCATTAGTGTCATAAATGGAGTTGTAACAAACGATTGTAATTAATACATTATTCTAAGATCATTAGTAAGTCATCCAGAGCAAGATGCTTCTTTTCTTTGAAGATATGAGAAATACTGAGTCAAAATTTTGAGATTATCTAACTGTATAATATTATATATTATTAATTATATTAAGGCAGAGATTGTTAACATTATTAAATTATATTACTAAGCTTAAAACAATCAGAAATTACATTTCCTTCTTGTTACAAAAACAAGATTTTTCTTTCTTTCAGTATAATGTAGAATATTTCTAAATGAAGAGATATAACAGCATAATTTAATACATAGTTTATTATAAATAAAAAGTACTTTTTTTGTAATGACCAAGTTATTTTTTCTTAAACAAAAAAATTTCCTTTAACAATTCACAATGATGATTCCAGATTTGATTAGTAACAATAAAATTAAGAAAAAAGTCTTCAAATTTATGTTTTTTAAAAATTACATAAAAGAGTAAAAAGTATTTTTTTATGTTCACAAATAAAGTTATTTGAAAATATATCAAAGGATACAAAACTTGGAATAGTAAGACCAAATCTGTTTTTGAATCACAAAATAAAACTACATAAAATTTGAATTAATCAATTTGTTAGAATTGATTATTTTATAGTTTGTCACGAAAAAGTAAAAGATAAATATCCATGTGATATGTTCCAAAATATGTATAAATTTAAGGAATTGCAAGATCTTAAAATTGCTTTTTAATAATAGAAAAACCAAAAAGACAATTTTAATCTTTGATTTGCAAACTTTATAAGTTCATTTTAAGAATTTCTTCTAAATAGTGTAAATGTCAAATTCTGAGTAATATTATTAGATATGAAAGTGCTTTTCTCTATACAAAAATCATAGTACATTAAACTACACTAATGATTTTAAAACAATAAAGACTTTATAATAATTTCTATAGTTACAAACATTGTAGCTGAAAAACAAATGAAATAAGAGTTCAAAAAGAGTCATAAAAACAATATATTTTTAAATCAAATTTTAATTTTTTTAGCAAAATTTTGGTATTTTTACTTTTTTTTTTATTCACAATTGCTGAGGTTTTTTTTTTTTTTTTTTCTTTTTTTTCTTGGAATTAAATAATTCTTACATAAATACACCAAGTTAGAATTTAGAAATTTACCTTTTCATTAGTTATGATTGAGAAAAATGTTCTTATAATTTTTTGACAGTAAAAAATTTTATGTCTAGAAACCAATAAAATGGAAATATTTATATAATGGTACACTTCTAGATTTTTCACTCATAAATTTAAATGCAAAATATAGCTTGCGATAAGGAGGGGGATGCAACAAATGAGTGAAATTGAATTGCTACTTCAATAGATATAGTTAACTTTATTTTCATCCTACTCTTTTTACATGATAGGACAATATTCAACATGTATTAGAAGAAAAAAAAATGAATGAAAGGAAGGGGAAAAACATCGAAATTTTGTATTCTGCAATAAAGATATGAATAACTTTTATGCAATCTTAAAATGCTGCTTTTGTTTTACTGAAATATAAAATTATGTATAAGAATATCAATTTTAAATAAACTATAAAATGTTCATTATTATTTGGTTAACTTTTACAATTATAAAATAAATAATCTACAATTTCAATAGAAGACATCACAAGCCAAGAAGACATTTACATTAAGAAATCTCTTATCCAGTATTGCAAAGTTTGATAGCTAGATAAGAAAGATTTCTCTATACATATTTCTCAACCAATTGTTTTTGTATAGCAAAATACACATTATTCTTTTTCTTCTTTTTAAGTAGCAAAATTTTTACTCAGTTGAATTTAAGTTATTAAAGATTTATACATGTATTAGATTTAAATTCAATCTAATGATTTTAATTTTATTGCAGCAGTAATCTATATTTATTCACTCTATTGCAAGAATGATCTGTCATATTTGGTATTAAAAATAAAATACTTTCAATACCCTGTGGTTTCCAATCTTTAATAAGTTGCCAACTTTAATATTTGTCTTTTAAATAAATTATTCAATCTCTTATTCAAAAAATTGAATGATTGTTCTCAACCATTAAATGAAATGCATGTTACATCAATCAGCTCACTACTTTTTTAAAAAATCTTCCTAGTGACAAAATTAACAATCTACCACAAATGAGATTCAAAAGGAAATATTAGTTCTGAATTCTAAATAAAAAGTCAAAAAACAAATATTCTAACACTGTTTTTTTTAGGTTAGATAAAATAAATTTTAATTCTTCTAAGTAAATAATAAAATAAATTCTAAATTAATATTTTTATAACATAATATAATTTTTACACTAATAAAATAATGTTTACAATCCATTGTTATACTTTCATAGGTACATTCTTTCTGATATTTGACAATTGAAAGATTTTTCTTTTTCAAATCATATAACGAACAAACATAATGAAAAAATTACTTGAATCTTCACAAAACTTAATTCTATGTAGTATTGTAGCGTTTCACCCCAAAATAGATGACAAATATATTCAATAACAAAACACAATTACTACACGCAAAAATACTTATTCTTTGAAACAAAGAATTGCTACCGAAATTTAAATTAACATTCAAGATCTTTCGGTTCTGAAGGCCGAAGACGTTACTTCATCGAAGAAGGAAAATCGAAAACCCGTTATAATGCTGCAGGCGACAGATACATAAACAAATAGTAAAAAACGAAAATGCAAAGCCGCGTTCATCTTATTTCACTTCAGTTCTTTTTCATGATGAAAGGAGAGAAACAAAGGAAACATAAGATCATTCTTAATTACATTCTTTTTTCCATAAAGTTATACTTAAATGAATTTTTATCGCACTGGAATAGGTAACAATCATGATTATTTAATGAAGTGTATGAAGATACAACTCTGAAAACATAAATAATCTATCCATTAGATTCATCTTCGATCTTCCGATTATGTTCAATACTTGTTTAATTTGTATTAGGCATAAATAATAAACACCATATTAAAAGGGCATCTATGTTGAATACTACAGAGAGAGGTGTAATTCAAGCGATTGATTAAACGTCATACGTTGACATTCTGAACAAACTAGTTAAGTATAGGCAGAATTTACGAAAAGCCTTGAGGTTTTGTTTTGAATATCTGGGAGCTCTCATCCAAATAGCAGAAAGCAAAAAGCCAACCAAAAGCACTGTTGGAGATGTCATCTTAATAGGATCTGATAGCACTAATTGAGTAAACTGGTCTCTGGGTAAAATATATCAGGCCGTACGGGCGCCAGTGGGTAAAATAAAGATGGAATCACAAGACTAGTAAAACTTCAAACTGCCAAGAGAAATTTGTTGAACCCATCCAAAATCTTTATCGTATTGAAGTGACCATCAGTAATGCAACTGTAGAAATGTTTCTAAATGAAAAGGCGATTGATAAGACTTTAAAATGTTCCACTACGGGTGATGAATTTCAAAGGAACTTCCAAACTCGTATCACAAAGAAACGAGTAGTGCATATGGTTAAAGTACCCCAGAAACTAGATTCATAACTGAAAAAAAAGTCTGAATTTGAATTGAATTTTTGTTTGTAAAATTGTGTTTTCGATGCATATTTAGTTAATCTCTCTTTTGCGTAGTATTTACTTCATTTACTTTCATTCTCTTGTGTATATTGCCGATTTGCATTTGATGTATTTTATGTCAATTTTTCTAATTGTATAGTATTAAGTTAACAAGCAGCAAAAAATGTTAACTAAATATGTGGGAGGATGTTAGAAACTTAACTCTCTTATTATACTCTGGAAACATTAATTAATAGGTAATTATTAATATTATTCATTAGATTTAATTAAAAAAATTTATATTTATTCATTTTTGTTGTGAATTTTAATTTATGAAGTAGAAGCAGACATTTTATTTTGTTAGCTATTTTAATTAAAATGCGAGTTAAGAGTATGGCAATTAGAAGTGTATATATATATATATATATATATATATATATATATATATATATATAT
>JAOUZG010033182.1:629725-715485 GCA_026289955.1 Argiope argentata
TATATATATATATATATATATATTGAAAGACAGAATTCTAACAGAGGCGACCTGTTCAGGCAGTTCGACAAGATATCCCGGCTCAACTGTTTCCGCTTTTTCTTCCGCATTCGGAGGTGGAAGTTTTGGTAGTGAAAATTTGGATCGGACCTAACTCGGATTTCCCAACCCTAGTGGTTAACCTTTGCTTTCTTGGAGGTAAGTTGAGTGTCACATGGCTGGACTCCGTGTCTCCTCAGATTTCTTCTCCATGTTTATTATTAGGCGATTTCAACCTTCATCACCCGACACTCAAGAGCTTCCGAACTCCCTCTGATTCCAGCTTGGTGTTAAATTGGATTGGTTCAAATTACATGTGTTTACTTAATACAAATAAATTCATCAGATTTCAGGGTATCCCTGTCACTGTTAGACTTGTTGTTATGCTCCACAGATTTAATGCATACTATTAAAATTGAAATTTCATATAATCATTACGACAGTGACTACTGCCCTATTTTCATCACGATTAGAAATATCGGAATAAGGTCCACCCATTCCCTTAAATATGTCAACTGGAGTTTACTTTTAAGAAAGGTTAATGATTGTTTTCAACGGCAGAACGAATTTTTGTCTCTTGACAGCCTCACTTAAACTTTTAGATAAAGTGCTTGTGCATTCTCACACTCATCCGAATCCGATCACTCTCTCTCTCTCTCCCTGTTGGGATGCAAAGTGTAATTTCTAAAAGCGGTTAAAAGAAAACTACTTCGAAAGGCCAAGACATACCTTTCCAAGTTGAATTGGATTGCTTGTAAGAATATGCCCTCGGTCTTACGGAAATACGTGAAAAAGTGCAAACATCAATATTGGGAAGGCACTACTCAAGAGATTGCCTCGTCATGTTGCGCTTTCCTCATCATTAAAGCTCTGCTTAATAAAGATGGATCCCCTTGTATTTGCAATCTCATTCTTTCCTCGAATATCGCTCTTACAACATATTTCGCACAGGGTAATGCTATAACAAATAGTTTAAACAAGAGAGACCCCAAAGAACGTTTATCTTTGGATTTTTCTGCCGATTTAGATTGATTAACTGACTATGTGAATTTGAACTGTTCTTTTTCTCTAGGGGAATTTAGATACGCTTTGTTCAAAACTCGAAATAAATCACCTGGCTTAGACCAGGCACACAAAAAATGCTGTCTGTCTGTTAGAAGACAACACTCAAAAAATTACCAGCTCTTTTGAATACTCTTTGGGAAAACAACATAGTCCCCGAGTTCTAGTGAACATCGAAAATTATATCAATTTTAAAACCTGGGAAAGCTGCAACAGAGGTCACATTATACAGACTTATCGCTTTGACAACTGTCTTAGGTAAGATTTTATAACGGATGATTTTAAATCGGCTTATTCGCTTTCATTTTAAAAAGCAATTTTTTCCGCTTTTCATGATGGGTTCTTGCCTTACAAATGCTGTGACAGCCTATATGCAACATTGCTAATTAAAATGTTGACAGCAAGAGCTCAAATTTTTCATTCATTTATTTCAGTATTTCGTTTGACATAAAGGCTGCTTATGATAACGTTTAGCACGATGGACAAATACTTAAGATCTTAAAATCCGCCATCAAGGATAAATTAGCACTGTGGATCTCGTATTTTTTGCAAGACCGCAAAGAAACAGTGTTCAGGAGAGGCGTTTCTTCCTCTTTCTTTCGGCCAGATCGGGTATTCCACCAGGTTTTTCTTTCCCCCTTATTGTTTACCGTGTTTATGAGTGATATATACAGTGTGTTATCCAACGAGGTTACTTGCTTCATCTATGCGGATGACATTTTCATTTTGGTGGAGAAATTTAACATAGATCGAATTAAGGACAGGATGCGGAACTGTATTTCTAAGCTAGAACGTTGGTGTACTGAATGGCCTTTGGATATTGCTCCACTTAAGAGCAATATTATTAACCTCTCTTCTAGAAGTTTTCCTGACGGTTTCGAAGTGCAGTTTCGGGACTGTTGCATCCTTTGAACCAATAATATTCATTTCCTTGGCATCCAGTGTGCACCGGCTCTTTCTTTCCGTTTTCGCATTGAACAACTCAAGACCAAAGTATTTAAGAAATTAAACGTTATCAAAGCTCTGGTTCCTCCCAGATGGGGTACAAATGCAACTCATTTACTCAAAATCTGCAATTACACAATCAGTAGAATTTGGTGCTCATGCTGTCGCCATAACAAATAAAGCTGGTCATGTTACCCTGCAAAGAATTCAAAACAGTATTCTTCGTTTCGCTCTTGTTCTTCCCAGGTGGACGCCGTTTCCAATTCTCTATAAAATTTCCACCGAAATCATAATGAAACTCAAATTGGAGAGACGAAATACGACATTTTATGTCCATCAATTCTCAACACGCGATTTTACAGCAGTCTCAAGTTTCATTATCGATGGTACTTCTGTCATTTCCAACCACACATACCATAGATTTCATTGTGGAGACACACTGAACGCTTTTACAAGCCCCGAAAACGTTTCTCTTAACAAAGACATTCCGATTAAGATTCCAGTAGATTGGGATGATCGCAAAAATTTTGGTATTCAGGCTCATGAATTGGGATTCCAACAAAGGTTTTTGGATCTCTCCCTGCGGAAAGGAGCCTTTTGGCCATGGATGCTTCAAACCCCATAGCAATTGCGGATGCCCACTTCGTAGTAATTGCAGCAATTAATTGTTCCTCGAACGAGATTACATAACTTTCTCGATGATATTACATAACTCTAATTCTGAGTTTTCGGGCGAGGAATATGCTTTGGCCTTAGCCGTTCTTAAGTTTGTTAAAGAACCAAAAGATTACAGCATTTTATCAGACAGCAAGTCCAATCTGATGGCTCTGAGGTGCCTTAATTTTCGCTCACCGAGGAGTTCACTGCAATTAGCTCAGATAATTTTTCATGTTTTAAATTTTTTTTCATTGGAATTGGTCTATACTCCCGCCCACCTGGGAATTGCAGAAAACGAATGAACTGACAGTTCAGAAAAAGAAACTATAACTTCCCCAGCAATTTGCTATTGGATATCGCCCGAGGGGAATAAATAATGGGATCTTTCTAAATACCACGACAAATATAGGTGGCTCGATTCCTTCAACTTAAAAAAAACCAACCTCTCTGGACGAAACGAAGTTCTGATATTTCGACATTACCAGGACTCTTCCAGTTAACGCTATTCTTCATAAATGTCGATTCATTGATAAACTAGATTATCATCAATGTAGTATAAATTGTTCTTTCTTCCTACGTATAAATTGTTCTTTCTTGCCCTATCCATTTAAAAGCAAGAGATGTTTTACGTGCCAAATTAGGGTTCATCTCCCTTTCTTATGATTGGTTTGTGACTTTTCTTTTGATGGCTCAGTCAAGAAAAAGGCCATTTTGACTTTCTTGGGGGGCATCAGACAGATTTTAAACCTTGTTATGATATTCGTGATACTTGTTTTCTGGTGCATTTGCCGGATAACTCACTCTCTTTTTTGTTTCCTTCCTTTGTTGAAGTGATACAGGATGGCCATAATTAAACTGACAGAGTTCAAAGTGTTCTGTAGTGCGATCTATTTGTGAGAATGAAGCCATATTTTGCAGGAAGATTAAACAAAACGGGGGACTAAGGATTCCTTAAAAAAGCTCCAAAAGTCACCGCTAGGGGAATATGTGACGCTGTGTAATAGAAAATAGAGTGTTAACAAATGCAAATCAATATGGAAATAAAATTACCTTTTATTTTGCACATTTGTTGATTTAGTTCAAGAGCAATATGCTAACACTTTTAAAAAAGCGAAAAATTTAGTGGGGTCGATAAAGTCTTGTGGCGCTAGCTTCATAAGCCAGATAACATCGACGATATTGAAGGCGACTTTTGTATTATGGTCATGTTACTCGGCTACTGGCCCTAGCGTCACAGTTTCGTATCGCGCTACCTTCAATCGGTACATTAGTAACCTTGGCAACGTAACCTCTAATATGTACATTGGTGACCTTGGCAACGCAACCTCCTGCAACAGTCGTGGTACCCTCTACCCGCAGCAAAAACAAACAAAAACGTCAAATTTACTTGCCGAAAGCAAACAAAGCCGCCAACCTCACTTCACGCAAAGAAAGCAAGCAAAAGTAAAGTTATCAGACACATTTTGACGCAAGCAATTAAAGGAAAGTCATCAGACACACTTGACGCACGCAAGCAAGCAAAGCAAAGTCGTCAGACTCACTTGACGCAAGAAAGCAGCAACTCGCCACAATGCTTGGCGCTATAAAAAATCGTTCGTCCCTCCAACGACACACTGGTGGGGGAGTACTGTGGAGCTAGCTTCATAAGCCAGATAACATCTAGATACCGAAGTCGACTTTTGTATTATGGTCATGTTACTCGGCTACTGACCCTAGCGTTGCAGGTTTGTATCGCGACCTTCAATCGGTACATTGATGACCTTGGCAACAGGACATCCAATATGTACAGTCTCTTTATCTGCAATTTCACTTCTGGGTAACAGACAACGCTGAGCAAAAGAAGTTCTTTAGTCAAATTTCACATTACATCCATTGGTACAGTGCCAGCTGCTTGGGTGTTAAAAGGCAATGTGTTACTTTTCGAAACAATCGGAAAAAAAGTTTATGGGCAATGTATTATGTGCGAGGGTGCGTTACTGGTTAAATTCTTTTACCTCAACCACTGCAACACGTCATCCGCTCTTCGTGCTTTTAGAAGGTACAAAAAAAATGCGTAACGGTAACGGTCCTTTGTCAGTTAATGGGTTAAAGCAATTAAGAATTTTGAGAAAACAGGTTCTCTGAAGGCTCAGTCAGGCAGATGTCGAAAACCTGCACCACATGATACAATCGACGCAGTGTCACGGCGATTGTCGACAGAGGACAAGACAATATTGCTGCGACATCTAGCACTAGTGGAGTAGTTCTGGATATGGATATGCCTTACAGTACGGTATGGCAAACCTCACGAAAGATTATCCACTTCTATCCGTCCAAGATCAGTGGTGTACAAAAGTCACGTCACATCAACGCCGATAAGCGATTGACTTTTGCTCTCACTTTTCTTGCCAGAATGGAGGTGGATGATGCTTGACCGTGGAAAATCTTATGCGGAGACGAAGCCCACTTTTACCTGAACGGAAATGTGAATACCCAGAACTGCCGAATTTGGGAAACACCTGTTTCACTCGCGCAAATATAGTTAATATGCAATAAAGTCAACATTTATTTACGGTTTGCTGTAGCAAATCTTTATGAAATAAAAGAAGTGATTAAAAACGTTTGTTGCTAATAACATGGGATCATTATTCTGTCTCAATTCATTATTCATCATTAGTCAATTAAGCAACTATAATTCATTCAAAGATATACAAGGTGTCCAAACAAGATCAGATAAACTCCGCACAGTCAAATTCGTTGCTTGGAATAAATAAATAAAAGCCCAAAGAACTGTACGTCTACAACCCATAATTTTCTAGAAAAACGCGAAAGAAAATGTATGACGTCATATCCGGTTTACGGGGGAAAAAACCTGTATTCGAAACATGAACATAAGTACATGAAAAATTTCAAATAGGAAGATGTTCGAAATGTCCCCCGTGCATATGGAGGCATGCATGAGAGCGTCGTCCAATGGTTAACCGTACACGTTCTAGCATCGTAGTGTCCACAAAAGTAAACGCACTGTGGAGACGAATGGACTAAGTACATTTCTTAAGAAACTGGGGCTCGATGAAAACCTATTCCTTTGCATGGCCTCATAGGAAGTAATCTAAAGGGGTCTGATCTGGAGATATTGGTGGCCATGAAACAGGACCCCGACGACCAATCCAGTGGTTGATTAAAGGTTTTTTTTCGTAAACTGAATATGACGTCATACATTTTCTCTTGTTTTCTCGAAAACAATGGGTCGTAGAGGAACAGTTCTCTGAGATTTTTTATGTATTACAAACAACGAATCTGAGTGTGGAGACTTTATCCGATCTTGCCGGGACACTATGCATGTATTCTTACAAATTGATTTATTATTTGAAAGGAATCAGACCGGTTGTTTTCGCAAAATATTTAAAATCAAACTGTTAATCTCTATAGCTTGTTGATTACGAATGTCTATAACACTGGAGTTTTTTCTTAGCTTCTGCAGTCTGAGAATATCTATTATTTATTCTGATGCATACAATTTTTCATTGTTGAGTCTCTTTATTTGGCTGATAACATATTTTACGCCACTGATGTGCAAAGAATTGCCGACACTCTTGAATCTTAAGGTTATTAACCCCCGGGCTTAACTATTGCTAGATATAAGGGGGCCAAGTTACCAAGTAAATCTGGATTTCCATATTAATTTTACTATCATTTCACTATGGGAGAAAAATTAAACTATCTATTACGTTTTCGAGATCTTTATAAAAGCTATTGAATTCCTTATGTGAGATATTTTGATGTAAAAATACATATTTACATTATTTACAAATCAATTTCTTTTTTAAGAATAAAAAATAATAATCTTTTTTAATACCAATCGAAATATTATCGAGACTATCCTAAATTGAGCGATCTTGGTTATGGGAGTAATTAAAAATAATTTTTAAGAAATTTATAATTATCTGAAATTTGTTGGAATCTCTTTCCCCTGGTATTAGGCATAGAAAGTTAACTAGCGTTCAGAAAATAGAACAACTCTGAAACTTCTTTAATCATAGCTGGTTTTTAAAAAATGGAACGCATATATTACTTATATTTTTCCGTCACTGCTTTAAATCTGACACCTGTAAGTTCAGTACTCATTTTTTATCATCATGTCAGAGCATGATATTGTTTTGGGAATGAGGTTTTCTGGCGTCAGCCAAAATTAGTAGTGAAATATTGAAATTTTATTACCTGCACGAGTATCTCAAACAATTAGCTTTTAATAATGCGTTGCCATTGCATTTTCAAAAACTCTGATTAAAAAAAATAATGACTACAGAAAGTTGAACCTAGAAAAATGTCATTTTGAGCACGCGATTATATGAAAGGAAATAAATAGGAAATGGGATATTTTTTACAATACTAAAGCGACTAATTCGATGAAACAATTAAAATGAATAAAAATATAATTTAACTTGCACGAACTTTAAGTTGAGGCTCAAGTACGCAATTTGCAAATCATTTGTTGGAAGGTGTCATTGAATTTATAAGCTGTTCATAAATGATTTAATAAATTTATTTATATCAAATAAATGAATATCATAAATTACAAGTAGTTTTTTTGTTTTTTTTTTGTCTCGAAATATAGAAAATCCCCTATTGAATATGAAATGCACAATAAAAACTATCTATTTTTAACTCCTAAATAATTTATACACATTTAAAATTGTATGAAAAATCTAATCTCTAAATAAACTTTATTTTATGTTTAAAATCAGAAAGAGATTAAAATCTTATATTGGTAATAAAAAAATCCTTTGAAGCGATTTAATTACTTAAGAGCAAAGTAAAATTATTGCTTTAAAAGTGTATCTGAGATGCAATAATCCTTTTCAACAGAAGAAAAACAAATGGTTTAAATGATTGATGAAATGGTCTGCCTTAAATTTCAACAAAAAGAACTATTGCTGTAAATTATATCTAGAAACAATTTTTTTTTTTGAAATTTAAAAGAGGGGGAATTGTATTACCAAATATGTAATTTAAAAAAATTAAGAGATAATTTTTTTTTAATTTTAAGATTATGTGTTTGACAATTATATTTGTATGATAATAACACTTTTAGAAGTTACCTCCGAAACTTTCGAAAATGCGTTCTTTATAAATCAGGCTGAATTCAAGTAATCAAAGCTGTTCTCAGCTCCAAAGTATATTGTGTCAGGTTTGGTAATGTAACTCTAAGAGTTTAGCCTCCAATACTATAAAGGACAGACAAACAAATAAGAAATACAAGTACTTTTCCATCACCCGGGCGAAACGAAAAATCACCAAATAATGTAGAATTCCGTCGATTGTTTTGTCATTCGTTTCGCGTTTGTTTCACAATTGGCGACATTTGCGCCCAGCTTAATGTAAGAGTACAGAAGTGCATAATATTTACACCTTCAGTATTAATACATATAACTGCATAGTGAACATTACCACTTAAAAGATATGGTACTTTACCGATAACCTTGTAGCAGTGTAAGCTCGCCAACGAACTTTAGTGGAATTCTACATTATTTGGCGATTTTTCGCTGCAGCTCGGCTGAAGAAAAAGTACCAAAGATCTTATGTTTTAATAAAAAATTTAAATACTTTTAAGTTTTTAATGCAAATTTGTTGGACTAAATCAAGAAATGATTGATAATAGTTTAATTTACAAAAAAAAAGTAAAATTAAAATGTTATTTGGGTTTAAATTTTGATGTACTTGAAGGGGGAAAAATCAGTACTAACGCAATAGACCGTCGATCTTTATCGCCAAATTTGAAGGCGTCGTCAATTAGTTGTTAGACGGCCATTATTTAAAATGTTCAAGCCTGAACCGTCGTCCACCATTTTGTTGGTTTCGTTGGCGTCAACGGTCTATCGCCAAATTTGAATTCAGCGCCAATGAGTTACTAAACCGTTGGCTTCGACGGTCTAAACCGTAAGTACCAAAAAATCAATATACATTTTATTGGTTCCATGAAGATATTCTTGAGTTAAGTAATTAATTGTGTTAAGTAAGTAATTTTTCACACATATTAACTATATTTCTAATATTTGCTTTTATAATTATTGGATTAAGTTTTTAAATAATTAATCAGTTTTAATAATTAAGTCGGTTGATAGGCCCTATTACTTTTAAAATGTTTTATTATGCATGCTTATTTATGTTTAACCAATTCTCCAGTTTGGCATAACAATTTTGAGAGTTATGAGGATTGTGAAAGGGCGCTATTCTGGATATTTGCCCTGGGCGCCATTTTATACAAGCACACTTCACTTAATACGAAGGTTGTTGGCTAAACCCGTATAAAAAAAATAATAATTTGTAAGGAAGAAAAAATATTTTATTTTCATTATGATTTTTTGGAGAATAAATTTGAATTTAAAAATTTAATTCTGTCTAGATTGTACGAACTGTTCAACTTTTTAAAGTAGGCAGAAATTTCGAAATCTCTGGTTGAGGAAAATTTCTTCCTTGCTTCTTCATATTCATATAAATTACATATATATATAAACAGATAGTAATCCGAAAGTGCCAGATTAGGAGAATATGGGGTGGGAAGGATGTAGAAGAATTTGGTGGTGAAAATTATATAAGTTTAGGGTTTACAGTCAGAGAAATGTGAACAAATGTGCTGTAGTAAATGAAAAATAAGCTTTATCAATAAGGTAAAATCATGTTCATTTACTTTTATTATTTAAATGTCACATAAAAAAGGATATGCAACACTAGACAATTGTTTTTTTCTTTTAAAGAAGTTACGAGCCTCGAGAAAAATGTAAGCAATATTTCTTACTGAAAGAACAATTTTCGTTTTCAATAAAAGTCTGCACTCGAAGCCCATTGTATTGATTTCTCTCTCTCTCTCTCTCTTTTCAAGCTGATAGGGACGCATCCCGATTTTATCCCCTACACAATAGATCTAAAATTCTTCTGGTTTCCAAATAATTTTAAATTTTCCTAGTAAAAAGCCTTTGATCCAATGTGAGCAATTGAGACATCTATCCTGTAGAGAATTCTCTTGTATGTCAATACCTATGTGAAATGTTATATATGCACATTGTCACTTGAGATTCTTGCAGTAATAGCAACTTCATGAGACCATGTGTTCCGGCTATAAATCACTACATCATGCCATGCTCCCCCTCACACACAACAAAGTTTTGATAAATAAATCAACATAGAACCTCTTGAATATTCATTCTTCACATATTTTCACAGGGCAACAAATTTTACTAAGCCCCTAATAAACTATTCCAATTGATGTAAAGTCACCATAATATTTAGCAAGCTTAATTTTTGTTTGCTGAGCCGAAATATATTAGAATATAGTATTTCTTAAAGGACAAGAAATTCTTTCACATCTATCTTCTAGAAATAATGGTACTCAATCAATTCCAAAAGTATCAAACACAGGATTATAAATATTTTTATGAAATTTTGCATGTTCAACTATTTAATTTGAAGTCATGTGATTGAATTCTACTCTCAGTAAATTTTCGACATTCTGATTGAATGTTTTACTTTTAATTCACATCATTAGTCACATCATTCCCCACAAAGTTACTGATGAGGATTTTTAAATTCCTCATCAGTAACTTTGTGGAACTAGATAGATAAAACATATCCAAATGTTTTTTACGTCTTAAAAACCATTCATTTTCCCCTTATATTCAATACTTCTTTTCTTTTTAGAATGCCAACTTGTTTCCATTTCATTTCTTTTTGACAAATTATCACTATTCTGCTCTTGCTTTAGCATTTGTTTTTAACAATTGGGATTGATTTTTTTTTCAATATTTTATGCCATTAACTTTTAACTATATGCATGGCACAGTATAGCCAATGGCTGACTCTTATGTGAAAAACCTGTAATTTTAAAAGTTATTGAAAACTAAAAGCAAATTTTGTTTGACCTAAAAGTGCTACATCTACACTTTGAACAGACTTCCCTCCAATAAATAATATCTTTTTGTAATTGGTAAAATATCGCATAAATATTATCAGTTTTTAAAAAGAACTATTCAACAGCAGTAAATAAGAAAATAATAAGTTTTGAATGAAATCAATTCAAAGTAATTTCTTGCATTATTCTAATGAATTTTCTTTTCACACCATTTGAATCTTCAGATACCATATATAATATTATATTTGAAAAATACACCATAAATATGATAAACTTACTTATATACAAAATAATTTATTACAATATATTACAATAGAAATCCTCACACATCATATGAAGCTTTTTGTTTTCGTACAAAATACAAAAGGGCGGTAAGAGCAGAAGGTGTGATGCCCGGAATCAATTTAGCAGCCCCCAACTGTGAAATACATAAAAATAGAAATAAGACAGGCAGTTAATAACAAACAGAGGTATATTTTTTCACAATTAAGGATTTAAACATTTAAAAATCAACGGCATAAAAGATTGACATTTAGAAAAACAAGCTGATTTTATCAGCATTTGATAATCAAATTATTGTGATAAGATCATGACTGAAATACTGATTTATTCTTGAAAGATAATATTTTAATGAATAACATGAAAATGCTACACAGAATATATTTGAAATATCATTGTAGTAAATAAGTACACATATTTTCTTGAAAGCTGAAAGCAAATTTATATTTTGTTTATATTAAATACAAGTTTTTATGCGATATTTCAATTTAAATAATGTCACAGATGTATTATTCTTGAATTTTTTGTTTATTCATACAGAAAATCTTACTGAAATAACTCTAAAACATTATTTTTTTAAAGATCATTTTTGAGACTGCTGACATAGCTTTCAGATAAAAACTTAACATTTTCACTTTTTTACTTTGATAAGTATTTTTTAAGACAGAAAAGCTAAATTATTATCAAATCACAAAATGAACCAGAAATAGTGAATATCCCAAAACTTTCTCGTATATTCCCCCATAAAAGCATTATCAATCCTTGCTTCACATATGAATTAGATGCATTGACCAAGGCTGTGAGTGCCATCAGAGACCAGATTTTTATCTAACCACTCATGTATCTTAACTCTGTATATTCTTAAGTCTTAATATGAGTACTTTGTGGCTTCCGTCCCATTCATTGTGTTCCCAACATTATTCAGGATAAACTGAATGATAATCATTGTAACCACAGCACTTGGTGAGAACGTTGAATGAATCATAACGGCCATGACCAGCCATTGCATAGCCTTTCTCTTAGAAGACATATCTCATTTTTGAAATGATGGTAACTGTTTGATGATAATCTTTATTTAGAATTAAACACAAAGATGAATTTAAATACAAGATGAATATGCAAGCACAGCTTCAGTAGTCATAATATGTATTGCTGTCCCCCTCAATTACAAACTACAATATTTGGGGTCTGCCCCATTTGTTCACTTCTTTTCTGATAAATCTTATTAGGTGACAATGGTATAACCATTGGAGGAGACAGTGGTGTTGGTTGCATAGGAGATGAATATCAGGATGAATTTAAAGATCTTGACATCCTATTTGAAAATGAAATAACTGATAAGTCTTTTGAAAGATATGGCAGTTTTGTCTTTGTATCACCTAAGTTATAATGTCATGGTGCAGAAGATGGACAAGGATGAAAATGATTGTGACAATTAATACTTCTTAGAGTTTCTACCAATCAAAATAGGAGAGTAGCACAGATTGCTTTTATTAACAATACATAGAATAACTTGCTTTAGAATTACAGTCTTGTATTTCATATTACAAAGTTTCTATGTCATAAGATGATGCATCAACATTCAAACAGACTAGCTTCTTGCAACCGTAGAGTTAACATTAGAGGTTTCCATAAAAATCTATAATTATTTTTTTTTCTAATGTCTTTTCTTGATCAAGAAACCAAATTCAGCTTGTATCCGCCTTCAGCATTGCATGTACAGCATTGCATGTACTACAAGGTAAACAAAAAAGTTCTTGCCGTTTTTACTGACCCAAAAGAACATGATATACAAACAGCGTAGCCTATTGTTAGTCCTCAAAATAATCACCATCGGCATCCAGCACCTTCTGCCAACGAGTACCCAGTTGTTCAATTCCCTTGTGGTAAAACTCGGGGAGGGGCGCAAAGAAGTCCGTGGGAAGTTGATGCACGTCTGCTTCATTGGTGAAGGATTCACCACGAAGATAACGTCTAGGGAATGGAAGAGGTGTTAATCTGATGGTGCAAGGTCAGGTGAGTAAGGAGGTTGGCACAAAGTCTCTCAGCCATGTCGCTGTATCGTATTCCTGGCCACCTGCGCGACATGCGGGTTCGCGTTATCATACAATAACAGTACACCCTTTCGATTAACCAGTGATGGCTCCTTTTGATGCCTGATGTACACGTTCCAATTGCTGGGAATTGGCCCGTTGGTAGCAACTCATAGTGAACCACTTGCCTGTGTGAGGAACCCACTTGCTCAGCCTGTACATCTTACTTAAGCGGTGCAGATGAAGTCTAACCATTTCACAGGAAAGTGTTGAATTGTCTGGCAAGTTCACCATACATTTGACTACTGTCCTCTTCAATGGCCGCCTGCAGGGCTTCATCATCCAAGGTCTGTGGTCGTCCTGTTCGAGCTTTATCACAGAGGAACAAATATCCCAACCTGAATTTTTGAAACCAATGTCTTGCCGTACGTTCATTGACAGAACTATCCCCAAACGCTTGACATATTCGGCGACTTGATGCCGCGGGTGACTAGCCCACTTTGAAGTCGTAAAGTAAACAACCCTGAACGAGCTCCTTCGATATGTCCATTTCGCTTCGCAAAAGAACGATCAAATAGATCGATAGATGAATATGAGCAATGGACTTATGTTTATAACAACTGATATTCCTACTCTCGACTAACGGTTTCTCAATCACATCATACACGAATCTGCATACTTATTTTCGCTTCTTTCCATGGAAACACGAAAAACTTATGGAAACTTATTATTGAGCGAGCTTTTTCATAGCTGCCATCATATTTTATGGTCATCTTTAATTGGAATGAAATAGAATGCAAAATTAACTCAAATGGATTTACAAGCTGAACATGCAAAAACATACACAAGATAAAGATATAAACACATATATCAGATGTAGATACAAACACAGCATCTTCAGATACAATATGTATTGTTGTCTCAATAAAAGAACAAACTTCATGTACATTAATTTCAAATATTACAGTAACTTGATCATATACTATTATTTAACCCTCCAGAGGAATGAAAACCAACAACTATATTGAAAGCTTTTCGACCCATTTTGAGGTTGCCATTCAGTGAGTGTGTGTTCTAGAATATGATTTAAAAAATGGAGTTTGCATTTTGGACAGAATGAAGTGAAAGTTTGATATAATGCTAAGATCACAGCAACAAAATTACATACAAAATCGCAATGATCTACACCATTTGATTTTGAGTTATCAAGCTCATAAACTCGCAGTTATATGGACCAGCCTGAGGATAAATGCTTGACGGATTACATTCAGAATTTGAAAGGAATTTATATACTTGAGAAGCTGAAACTGTGTAATAAATTTTATCAGACTAACTCTTCAAATTTTGAAGTTATTATGTTCTCTTACAATTGATAAAATAAAATGCTAACTTCTTTTTTTCATTCAAAAATTGACAGAAAGCTACAAATTTTATGTAATGAACATACACCAAATTTCATCAATCTAGCTCAATGTGCTTTTGCGTTATCTTTGAAAGAAACAGAAAAATGCTTCAAAGAGAAGACAATAATATGTTATTATTTTGGGAAGAAAAACTAAAACTTGTTCACACCAAAAGTATATTAGAATCTTCAATACTCACCGTTGAAGGACGTGCTTCAAGAAGTTTTTCTTTAACTTCCATAGAAAGTTGAATATTATTCCTATGAAGAATGTAATCAATAAATATATCATCAAAAATAACGCAGATGACATTTTAGTTTTTCTAGAGTTTACCAACATAGATTTATGCACACACACAAAAAAACAATAATTAATACATTTTCTATCGATAAATACTTTATCAAAAATCAACTATCTAAGATTTTGTTACACCAGCCCGTCTTTCAATTTAGCTTGAAATGCACACAACAGAAATATGCTGAAAGGGATTAAACATATTTTAAATGTCTATCCTGATTAATGAAACTTACTTTTACAACTAAAAATATAACAAATCAATAAACAAATGCTTTTGTAAGTCACAAACTATCAGATTTTTAAGTTGGCTGCTATTTGTTTAATAATCGCAAAACCCTGTCTATTTTATTTATCTTTTTTAACTGTTGAATCCCACAAACATTTTCTCATTCATTACAATTATTTACATTTCAACAAGAGGAAATGCTCTCCCCTTGACTTTCTGGTTATTTATACACGCCTCTTAACAAGTAATCTCAATACCAAGTCACTACTCTATTCTCCTGCTAAGTAGGTCTGGAGGTTAAGAACATAGTGATGAGTTCAAAAACTCCATGAAATTCCTCTCAAATCCCTAATATTTCTACAGTAAAATGTGCTTTATGTTATGCTTCATTCTACGTTGAAGAGAATTGAGTTATATATTGGACATTTCCTTGATTGATTAGATCCAAAATTTGATATAACTATATACCTCAAGAAGTACAATGTAAAAGAAGCATTTGTTACCATGTTCACATATAAAGCCCCCCTCCCCCAAAAAACCCCAACAGTTTACTCTCCAATAGATTTTATCCAACATTGACAATAACTATCAAGGAACACACACATATTAAGATTCATGCATATAATTTTCAATGATCATAACACATTTACATCCCTAAATGCATTCTTATATAAACAGAGAGATAGACAAGGTGAGAGATTCAACCAAATTCAAAATTTTGCGTGGATCTAACATTTAAAAAAACATATACATACACATATAAGTAAATCCATTTTTTAAGGATTTTAATACTTAATTTTTTGATGCAAAAAAGAAGTATAACATGTAAAATTAATGAGTAAATTTCTTACATCTTTTAATATACATACAATTATTATTGCTTGTTATTACATATAAAGGTTAAAAAAACAATCAACATTTTAAAAACCAATAGTACCTTTTTAAAAGATTAAAAAATAACCTAGAAACTTACACTACATGCTCAATATCTTCTGGAAGTTGAAGTTCTTCATCTTCTTTGAGTTTTCTTATTTCTTCTAGTTGCTGCTCTACAGAATGTTGGTACAATGCTTTAAGAGTAAAAATTGAATTCAATAATTAGAGGGAAATCTTTCAATAAATTATTCATTAAGAAATTTTTAACATGTTAACATTTATAAGTGATTGGTGGCATCAAACAATATGCTCAATTTAAAAGATGCAGATCACTCTACAAACATACCACTAGATTTAGAATTATAAAATTTAGCATGTAATTATTTATTGGGTGACAGATGATCAGTAACAAATAATTAAAATATTTAATTAATTTTTTTAATTAACTAAACATTAATTGTAATGTTAAATGTTTTCCTCTATAACTTTGAAATATATAAAAATGATTTTTCATCAAATTTCAAATTATTAAAATATATATGTAGTTTTTCGGTTATGTAGATCCTAATTCAACTATTTTTTCATTAATTTTAATATGATTCTCAAAATTAATTTTAAACACATTTTTGTATGTGTGTGTGTGACAAAACTTTTTTTGTGTATGACATTGCTTTCATATAAAAGAGTGCCACAAAATCCCAAGATTGGGAATAAACTGTGTGAATATTGTAGTAGCTGCAACTAGGCGAAAATAAAGATAAGAATTTTCTCGTAATTTACTAAATAATGGCTGCACATATTTCAAAACATTTGAAGTTATTATTAACATGATAATATTTTCAGAAGTTCCATTTTTCTGTAAATTGGATTATGTATTAGAAGCAGAAAGTGTTGAATGATGCAATCAAATTAAAATAAATCAAAACAGACCAATAGCAGCCAAAATATTATTTAATGACATTATGAATTCCTTTCTAGTTGACAACAGGTGATCCAGAAAGAACATCTCCCCCTTTTCACCAAGGAGATTTAGCGCCAAATATGGCACTCGTTGGAGGATATCTTCCTATGGGAAACTAGACGCAAGAGCGCGGAGAGTTGCCGATTTTGAAAAGTGTTACCAAGGGGGTGATGGTCAATCTGGCTGCACCGTTGACAACTTTTAAAAACAAAAATATTATTAGCAAACTTTTAAAAATAACACAATTAAGAAATTTAACCAGTTTATATTTTTACAAAATTAATTTTTTGTTTATGGCAAACACACACATACAACACAAAAAGACATTCAATTGACAAATAAAAAGAAACTATTTACCTTCTATATATAAACGTGATAGGACTTGAGGTAATTTCTCCGATTTTTTTACATTTGCAGGTAAATATTGTAAAATTTTTTCAGAATTGAATCCTGGTATGGTCAATACGTTAAAAGCACTAAAATAAAAATAATAAAACACTTTTATCAATCATTCATACAACAGTAAATGAACAATCAAAATAAGTAAAAAAATATGCTCTGAAAAAGCAGATAAAATATTTAATTTGTTTCTATTTAACAAATTTTTCAAAACTTGGTACTCTATTGACAAAGTATCAAATCTAAAAGATCAAAATCAGGAAATAAGAAGTAGAAGTACATTTTTCAAGGTTATATAAAGCAAGCTTATCTCAATGTTTTTCTCTTCTTTTTTTGTATATTCTTACAAAATACAGCACATTTCCTGTTGAAACTTTATAGTAAAATGAAGAAAATCAAGTATACATTCTAGCCACTTTTATGCAAAATATGATACAAATCTATTATTATGACTATGAACCACCATTATGACCATACTTCTTTCCTTCATTTATTATGTTCATATAACTCATAAACAGATAGGTACATAGGCAGCTAACCTTTTGACGGTATGGGTCTAACAACTGATATGTATTTATGAGTCTGGCGATAAAACTTTATCCCAAACTGCTTATTGTTTGAAGCTATCATGTCCAAGAATACAAATGGACAGATAAACCTCTCTTACATGAATTACATTCAAAATTCGATTGAAATACACAATTTCAGTATAAATATCATGATGTGAATATAATCCCTCAAGTTCAGAGCATTTTTTTGTTATTGAATTCACCAAGAAAATTACAAAAAATAGTTTCCCATTATCTAAGAATTTATATTCACACTCCACATAAAAAGAAATAACTAAAAAATTTTTTTATCTGCACGCAGAATTATCACTAAGATGTAGATTTATGAGAATCACAATATAAGTTTTTCTGACAATTATGGTATGGCTAGTTATTAAGAAATTTAATCAATTCCTTAATCTTTGATATAATTCATTTCAAATCTGATAAAAAGGAATGTTACATAAAGGTGTTTTACCAAATCAATCATTAATTTACAAAGCCACTGCCACAAAAATTAAGGTAGATAAATAAATAAAAGAAAATTATAAAGGTTCTGGTATGTTTGTTTACTTACTTGGTTTATCAAATATATGGTACAAATAAAAAAGAGCTTGTTAAAGATATATTATGGATTCTTGAGAAAATTCTGTTAAATATAGCTAAAGAATATGAAAATGTATAGAACCATGTAATAAAACTAAAATCTTTTCCCTGTTAATAGCAACAGTGGCTCAGCAATTTAGAAACAAGAAATACACATGAAATCAGTGAAAAAATACATTTAAATAATAATAATAAATATTTTTTCCAAGCCAGAATTAGTAATTATAAATATTTTAACTTCCAGCCTTACATTCAATCTTAGCAATTGATATTCTTGTTATTTTAATATTACTAAAAGCAGAATTTAATGTTTTCATTGCTTTGTTGCACAAGAACAGAAGAATGTTGATCTGATAATGTACTTCCAAAAAACTTTTACTTTCCTCACAGCAAAATAATTATTTTTAACTGGATGATTTATTAATATGAATGGATAAAGAATATTTTTAAATCATATGTAATCCAGAGGAAATAGAAATTTATAAAACAAAAGAAAATAGTTTGAGGGATAAAATACAGACAAAAAGAGATACAGTGTGAAGAGCTCTTATTTTGCCAATAATTAAAGATCACTTAGTTAGTCACAACAGAATATTCAAACATGGTTTCTCTTTATTAACGTCTTATTATTTTGTTGTGCTGACACAGTGAATTTGAATGTTTAGGATAGTAAAGTTTGCAAAAAGAATTAACAAATAATGCTTTTTTAAACTAATCTGAGAACATGAAATACAATCATTTTTCTCAATCAACTCATAAATATAAGATCCCATTATCATATAATTGTTATCCTTGATTGCTCAAGATTTTCATTTCTCTTTTATTGTTATTTCTCTTTACTTATCTCTATAAATATTTCTTATTTATATGGATAAGCTATAAGGAACAAGAGTTATTAATTTTTTTAATATAAGAGCACAGTAAAAATTTAACAAACTAGTCAAATATAATAAATAGTTGTCAAATAGCCATATGAAATAAATATCAATATGAAGTAAATACCTTGCTAAGATAATATAACCATTGCAAGATAAAATATAATATAAATGAAAAATAGACACATATCAGAACCTTTTTTTTATTGGACATTTTGTAATAATCTCCCATTCTTTGCCACTTTTCATAACCTGTTTCAGAGCATCTATAGAATCCATCAAGTAATTACTAAACTGAACATACTTTGCATAGCGGTCTTGTGAAACACAGCCAACTTTGAAACCTATTAAAATGGCCAATCAATAATATCAGAAGAACAATAAATAATTTTTATATGAATGAATACAACTGAAAATATCTAATTACAGTACTGCATGACAAAGAAAATGCAATTAAATGATAATACAAGTAAGACAAACAACAACAACAAAATAGAAAAGAACACATATAAAATATATATTAAATAAAAATAACACAAAAGAAATCTTCGCATTTCGTATCAGCATCAAATAAGGAATATAATCGCCAGTAACAAATTTAAAATATTTAACCTTAGAAATCTCTTAAAAAGACACAAAATACTTCAGTATTCTACAGTTAATAAATTAGTTATCAAATAATAAATATTTTTTTAAAATTCAGTTACACAACAGTTGTGGTTTTATTCTTCATATACTTTGTAATAAATAAAAATCTTTCATGCATAATTTTAAGGGGAATTATATTTAAAGAGCCCAAATTGAGCCTAATGCTGTTCTGATTTAGCTCTAAGGGGTGAAGTGGTCTATTGGTTAGGTCTTGGCTAAGGAACAGAAGGATATCAGGCTTGTGACCCAATTCCACCTAAGAACTATTGCTTAAGTTTGTCTGATAACATTAAATCCGTTCAGGCCAAACGTCCTCTCACTGTTGTAGTGTGGAGAGAGGTGTGCTAACTCAGGTGTCATCTATATCATCTGATCACGGTTCAAAATTATGAAGCCCATCATAAAATAGCCTAAGTGTGGCTTTAAAACAGGACGTTAATATATCTAAACAAAATAAACTTCTATTTAGCTCCAAGAGGCTACTTTTTATTTATTTAGGATTTTTCTTATAAAAATCAAGAAAATGATATCCTAATTCATTCAAGAGGTAAATGATTTTCCTAAATGCATTTTTTATCACTTTATTTTTTAAATGACTAATCAATTTCAAAAGCTCATTGTTCCAATATAACACTTCTGTTCCAATATGCTTGTATTGTTGCTGAGACATTCAAAATAACTTGCTACTAAGAAGCGTAAAGGAGTACAGAGTAAGAAATAACAGAAAATATGTCCAATACAAGAAAACATATATTTCAGAACCCATTTCTTTAATTTGATCAACACAGGCATAACAGACAGATTAATTAAAATTCTAAGTTGAAACCTTCACATACTCTGTTTAAAATGAAAAGAGAAAGAGAGACTTTTATCACAGCATATTATTTTCTAACCAAGACGCTGTACAAAACTTATCAAATCCTACCAATAACTTATAGAATTATGAAACATTTTAGCTTAGTAATGATTAGGCCCCCTCATGGAATATCATTAAAAATAACAATATAATAAATAGACGATAGTTCTAGGATTATAATCATACAATATAATTGTTCCAACATACCCTTTTCAGTTAAACGAGTGTCAGCATTATCTGGCCTTAAATATACTCTAAATTCAGCTCTACTGGTAAACATACGATATGGTTCAGAAACTCCCAGTGTAGTGAGATCATCAACTAAAACACCAATGTAGCCTTCAGTTCGACTGATTATGAAAGGATCTTTGCCTTGAACATTGCATGCAGCATTGATTCCAGCAATAATACCCTATAAAAATAAATAATGGAAAATATTCAAAGTGTATGATGAAAATGCATACCCAATTTTATATTTAGTTAAAATGAAGCAAAAGAAGCAAGATTATGGATTATAATTTAAAATTCCAAAAATGTAATTGTATAGATAGTAATTATTTGCATGCATGATAGTCCTCGTTTCTATATTAAATAGAAAAGAGTGAGAAAATCGTAAGTAAATGGGAAGCAGTTATTAGATTCAAACTAAATACAAGCATTATAAGATAAAATTGATACTGTTTACAATAATATTTTTGAAAACAAATGATTCTTCAATTACTCTAGAACTGATAGCTCATTGAATCAATATACATATATCATATTCTCTTTTATAATTAACCACTTATGGCTACCAACATGCTCGGTTGAATCTCAAGTACATAACTTGATTTCCTGAATTCTTATTAAAATGAATTTTCAAGGAAATTATGATCAACATTTAAGATATCATTGTATTATTGCGCTTATTTTGTTTATTGAGTACATGAACATTCATAAAGCTGTTCACATCAACTAACATTTAATTACTAGCTGTCAGAGCCATTTTCACTTTTCAATCTTCAAATAAAATACAAAGTTAATCTCAAATTTAAAATAGTGTGGCACATTTTATATCCAACAGCACAAAACAACAGATTAAAATATATCGCTAAAAATTTTGAAAAATATTAATCATAATTATTCAATTTACTTGTTATTAATCATTCAAAATTAAATCATAATTATTTAATTATTTTTCATAGCACACTTAATATCTATAAATTTGTGTTTACAAATTCTGCGTAATTTTAAAAGCATAAAAATGAAAATGAAATTCATTATGATTTTCCCAAATTATATTAAAAAAATAGAAGCTTCATTTCTTAGATTCAAAGAATGGAAGAGACATATAAATCATTATTAGTATTAACAATCAAAATGATTTTCTTTTAAATTTCATAGCAAGAATGAAAAGCATTGCTACAAATAATGCATAAAACATTTAGCATTAAACAAAATTATACATAAAATGTTAAGATGATGTAAAAGTTAGAAAAATATCTTTGAGGTGTGTATTGTTATCTTCCTAAGTATATATGAATCAAATTTGATAGTTTTCAGTGCGATTTCATAGCACTGAAAATTCAGTATAAAGTACTAATAAGTATGCATGCACATACACATACATTCCCTTTTATTATTAGTAGAGATTGATTTATAAAGTTTAAATACTGTAATGTTGATAATTTCTGTTTAATATTTCTATTAGAAAAAGGTTTTTTTTTTTTAAAGTAATAAAAAATATTCAAATACCTGGGCAGCCGCTTCTTCATAGCCAGTGGTACCATTTATCTGTCCAGCAAGAAACAAATTTTTTATTTTTAACGTTTCTAGTGAAGGTTTCAGTTGTCGAGGATCAATAAAATCATATTCAACACCATAGCCTGAAAGATAAGAAGACAGTCACAAATCTAAAACTTACCAAATATGAATTAGAAAACTTTAAAATATATTAAATATATATCTGAAAATTGTAAAGCTGATATCCATAAATAAACTATAATTCAGAGGTAAATATAATGAAAGTACATTATGAACATTGTACAAAGATTTTATTTTAAAATATAAATTATTATGGCATAAAGTTATTAAGATATGACATATAGAAAAATAATACAGAACCCTTATCATACTTTTTGCTACTCATATCTATTATCATATAAGTAAATAGTTCTTTTTAATTAAAATGAAAATAATTAGAAAGTTTCATTGAATTGTTAAATTACAAACATACATTTTTTTTAAAAAATCTACCCTCTGCCAAATAAAAAAAAAACAGTTTAAATATTTATATTTTCTATAATAATAAAAGCAAAGGAGTGAGTGTGTCTAATCTATTTTATAGCACAGACTATTAGATTCAAAACCATAATATGCAGCACAAATATATTAGTGATAAAGTTCCATCATAATTTTGAGCATCTTGAATTGGAATAATTTAATATTTCATTAGCACTATAGCTGAGAATATGCAAAATTAGTATCAAAATATATGCTTCATAAAATAATTAAAGAAGAAAAAAATCCATCATCTCTAATCAACATTTTGACAATTTTGTATGGTATCTTCTTTTTAAAATAAGACTTTATAAGCCAGCTTTTGCCATCCCTCATCACTTATAAGGATTTTTTAATAGTTACAATAATAATAGTCCAATTTATGAATACAAAAGGTATTCATAAATTGGATCTTGATGTTTCAATACATATATTAATATAATAGTAAGATTAATGGAAGCCTTGTCTTAAGCTTTAGCATCTTTTTACTTTTTACCTATTTAAAATGTATTTAATTTTTTAAAATCCAATATTAGATAAAATTAGCATAATACATTTTCGGCACTCTTGGGGTGTAGTTCAATAGAGTTAGATAGCTATATATGTGCAATAAAAATGAGAACAACAAAAAAAAATTATTATTTTTTAATTTCAGCAGATTTTTACTGAATTTAAAATTAACTGAAATTCTTTTTTGAGGATATTTTTTAAAAATAATATTGCAGAAGATAGGTAAATACATTGCTTTAAAATTCAGAAAACTTTCTTTCCATTAATACCAATTTAAATCATTCTAACTTTTCCCTAATTACAACATCTTCAAAACTGTTTTAAAAGTAATTTGCACTAATTCTTTATACAGTTATGATGTAATTCAAAAAAAAAAAAATCATGGTATCACAATCTTAATAATACATTTTTCTCTTTTTGCTACTCATTAATGCTTCTACAATTAACGAGATCAACACCTGAATTCAAATTAATTCATCTTTCAAATTAATAAGAAATCTAAATGTCTTCTAACAGCAAAATTTTCCAATCAAAAAAATTTGTGTTGTTAATCTTAAGTGAATAAATTTTGTTTTTGTTATAAAAAAATCATTGATGCATTCCAGATTTGAAAAATAAAGATTTAGTTTTAAAATTAGCAAACTATATAGTACGCTGAATAAAAAAACAAAGTTCTCATTTGACAAAAACAATGTATAAATGCCTGTTTTTAAAAGAATAACATAGGATTTTAAAAGTATATGGTAAAAATAGAGAAAAAGATTTTCAAGTTTTCAATATAAATATCAACTAAGCAATACCTGGTCTTGTCATTATCACATTGTGCAGTCCTGGAATAAATTTCAACATTTTAAGCTGAAGATCTTCTGGAAGTGTGCATGATAGTCCTTGCGGATAAATAAGGTCTGAATCCAAGCCTATGGCAATTGAACCATAATAAGACAAGAAAATTAAAAAATGGAAATCATCTAAATAAATTATAAGTAAACAAAAATGTTCCAGTTTTTTTCCCATAAAGGATTTATAAATACCTTCAGGCTCAAGCCATATTTGATGAGAAAGATCCCCAAATTTTAAAACTTTAGATTCAATAGAAGGGCAATATCTGATGCAATTTGAAAGAAAAAAAAAATCAGTTAATTAAAATGGTCAGATTAAAAAAAATTCTTTAAACAAATAGTTTAATATCTTAAAAAATAATAAAATATTTTAATTTGTATTTTATAAAATCCATCATTTTGAATTATCAAATCAAAATCAATTCACCTTGGACCTTGAGTTTCTTCCATTACATGGCGATTAAGGTGTTGGTTCTCTTTAATTAAATTTGCAACCTCAGGTGTAGTAAACGTTAAATAGGTAGGAACTTGATTTTCAGGCTGGAGAATGAGAGAATCCAGATATAATTAAAATTTTTATAACAATATTTATAAGAGCTGTATTTTCTGAATAACTTTTTCACAAGGGTTGACAATAACTGACAAACTGCATATGATTTCGTTAAATACAGAAGATTGTATTTATCAGTTAAAAAATTTTTCACATATCTTTCTCATACAGTAATATTTAGTACACTAGTTGCTTTTGAACTAATAAAAAAATAAAGTGCTTAATGAAAATTTTGATAAATCATAGGAACACAAATATTAGTTGAGCATACAAAGCATAAAAGAAAAGAATTTTTTGTAATATTTAACACTCATATTTATTAAAAGAAACAATTTTCAACAATCAGATATGTTCTTAATTTTTATAGGTCAAAGAATTTGTAAGAGTAATTTGATTTATAGTGTTATTGTTGCATATCTTAACAAAGGTAAGTATTTCTATGTAGAGAAATATAATATTGCTACAAAACCTGGAATGTTGCCTCCCAGAATAGTTAATTCAATTACTGGAAAGACTGTTTCATGATCAGATCTATTTGCTGTTGATCAAGTTTGGTGACAAAAAAAATATTAAGGGAAACTTTGAAAATTTTAAGACCCAGCTAATAGGAACTGGGATAAGCCTGATTGATCTAGAACCTTCTCGGCCCATCTCTTGGGAATAAGAAAAAGCCGGCAGTCTCAAACTGCTGTCAATAATAGTCATCAATGAGTTGTAGACAAGTATCAAGAGGAAAACGAAGCAACAGCCGAATATTCCGGCGAAATGTCAGCGTTATGTTAAGCCCAAGCTATTGCTGATTTGAGCTGTGTACCAAGTCCTGGTATTTATTGTGGAAGCAACATTGAGTTTTGTAAAGAGTTGCCAGCCATGCAATAGTGTGTCAGCAGCTAGTTTTAATCCATAACAAAGTGAGAAGGCAGTGGAGAATTGAAGCCATTTGTAGAGACTGCAGCATGAAGCTACAAAGATTCCATCTTTCGCTGAATTCGGTCTGGCTACTTTGTGTGCTGTGGTTGTTATTATTACCAACTATGACTTGTGGGCTATTGCTGAGGTCACATGCTAATGGGTCACAGTATATATATAGTATTGCCTGTCTTTGTCTCAGCTGTATATATTTATCCTCTCTTTGTGTTAATGTCATCATTGTTTCTTATAAAAGGGCTGTATTTATTTTTCCATCAACCACACCATCTAGGGGGGGGACTCAAACAGAAGTAGTAAATCCATAACAATATATTAATTGCACTTGATGAACAGATGGTTCACCATGAATATTTATTGGTCTTATTTTCAATTAAATGTCTTATGAATAATTTAACATTCATAGTTATCTCCCAAAAATATTTTTAGGTATCCAATATTGAAAAACAATGAAATATTTTATTTTAGTATATTTACATTTTTTTCTTTGTGTCCATGAATCCTCTAAATAAAGCCCCATGATATCATAATGGTGTTAACTATGTAATTATCTGGATAATGTACCTTCTTGTGTTCTTCATAATACTGTAATCTCACTTTCTGAATTCTCGTTTACATTGCATAGATATTTGACAGAACAATTGAAATACTTTGAATTTTTGTTCAATAGTAAAATCTACCCCTGAAAATTATGTAGAATGTTTTTAAAAAATTGTTACAATCTTGGAAGAATTTATATAGTGAGTAAATTAGTATCATTAAAAACATTTTTTAAGTGGTGTAAAAATTAAAATTCTTATATTATATATTTTTAATTTTTATGTTTAAACATTTCTGTATATAAAAAAATTCTAAAATCTTAATTCTTATGCAAATAACATAAAGTAAATACCAAGGATCACGGACTATAACAATTCACTGTACAAAAGTAAATTTAAAATATTTTTCAAAAAATAAAATGCAGTAAACATTTATAATATGAATATTTACATAATGAATTTATTGTGATTCAAAGTATATATAAAATATACAGCCATGGAATATGCATAAGAACAAATTTCAAAGAGGAATATCAATTTATTACCTCATCTTAAAAATCACTATTTGTCATTAATTGAGAAAATATTCATCATTTATAAAGTATAAAACTAAAAATTCAAATATAATTTTAAAAATACCTCTATCCAGACTCTAGAATTCAAAAATGAAAATGGAACAGGAGGGTTATCGGGTGATGTTGGCTGAACCTCTGAATATTCTACAGAGGAAGCTTTTAATCTTGGTGGAGTACCTATTTAAAAAAAAAAACGAATATTGAATACATAGTGAGAATTTGCAATATTGAAAAATAAAGTGTATAATTATACAAATACCTTCAATAAATTTACTACAGTGAGGATAAATCAAATTTCATTCAAAAATATTTCTTTAAAATTTGTCACATACATTTGTAAAATGTAAAATTTCATTTTAAGATATTAAATGTTATTTCTTTTCATTAATAATCAGAAGTAATTTGTCTTCTTTTGTTAAGTACATCATTCAAATGTTTTCAGTTCTCATATGACTTAATATCATTTCAGAAATTATATTGATTTAAAACTATTACACTAGTTTTAAACAGAACAACCTTAACATAACAGAAAATAAAAAGACACATTTATAAGTAATTAGTAAAATGGAACAGTAAGTGGCAATTTATTGCTTATTTAGTTAACATACAATGTCAGTATTATGATAATTAAATGGATTTTTTTTGAAGATTTGGAATAGTTAATTCATTTAAAGATTAAAATAATTAGCTCATCAATAAAAAGAGGACAGATATTATTGATCAAATAATTCTTGAAAGTGATAATAACAGTTTGAAAATGAATAATGAAATTGTACTTCTCTTTAATACCTTACAGATTATAATTTAGAACTGCCTCATTTTAATGCTGTCCCCCCTGTTATTATGAAGAAAAACAAAAATAAAATCATCTCTAGCATGGTCATAAAATATATAAAACATAATAATTATTATAATTGCTATAAAGATATCGATCAGTGATAGTAACTAGGAGCTAAAACCAATATATGTGTAACTAAAATAAACCTATACATAGTAAAACCTGCTCATATTTATTGAGAAGGTTTTACAATGTATAAAAATGTATTACAATGATATTTAAATTATTATATAAAAAAGCATTAAATCTTTAGTTATACTCCAAAATTCTGAAGGGAAAAAAAAAAGAATTCTGAAAACTACTTGATATTTTTTATTTTCTTTTTTGTCAACTTGTTCATGGCAGTCATACAGCTTTTTGAAATCTACTTGTAATTGCAATATAATAAATTGATAGACTACTTAGAGAAATGTAGACAGATACATTTTTTCTTGAATACATAGAACAATTCTAAAATTTCTTTCACAAATTTAAATTCAAATTAAGGGAAGGAGACAAAATAAGTAGATCTTGTAATGGTTTAAAATTGTGAATTGATGTAATAAAAGGTGAAGTTAAAGCAGTTACTAGTGAGGCTGGGTTTACCCATTTATGTACGTAAAATATTCGCTTTCAGGTACACAATAATTCTTCGAAATAAAATCATATGTCTATCAAGAAATGTTTTCACTTAAAGTTTGTGCTAGTATAGCAAGAAGTATTTTGTAGAACTGATCATATGTCTGGCTGAACATACAATCAATTTCTACTCATATTTTTTCTTCTATAATTGAATTGCAATATCAGCTAACCATGTTTTCAAAAGACCCATGGAATCTGCACTTGGAATGATTACTTATACTTTCAACTACACATCAAAACAACATTTCAAAACCTGCATTCAACCACAACTGTCAACCACAAAATTGAAATGCATATGAAATATCTATGTTTGGTTTTAATTTCATAAAGCAAGTATAAATAAATATTACTATTCATAAAAATACTTATAAGCAATTCACCTGTTTTTAATCTCCCTAGTTTGAAGCCTGCTTTTTCAAGAGTCACAGCTAACCCAATAGATGGCTCATCATCCATTCGGCCAGCTGGACGACTTTCCAATCCTATATTGATGGTTCCACGCAAAAAAGTGCCAGTAGTAATTATAACAGTTTTCCCATAAACTAAATTTCCATTACCTTAAAATTAGAAATTATGCAAGATTAATTAAAAAAACCCCAATTTTTATAAGAAAAATTGTAGAAAATTTTAATTTTTAAAGGAATAAAGATAATTTATTTATCTTTATTCCTTTAAGATCCTTTATTTTTTGAACCAGATATACTACATAAATAAAAATAACAAAAATATTTATCTTTCATTATTGATCAATTAGCAGCATGATAGCAGGCTTTAAAAAGATTTAACAATAACTCACAATTTATTGTTTATTTAGTCATTATTAATGCAGACAACAATTTGAAGACATTTCAGAATATTTACAATTTATTGAAATTATAAAAATGTTTAATGCATAGTAATAAAAATAATTTTAAGTCATATAATATAATTTTATTTTAAATAATATAATAAAAATATTATTTTATTTTAAATCATATAATTTTATGGATGTTATATTATCTAAACAGTAGTTATGAAATATCTTACTTAGTTTTATTCCATGTACAGCAGGAGAACCTTTATTATTCTCTGCTCCTGATTTTAAAATTAAATCTTCTACAGACCCACTTACAATCTTTAAATTAGGTGTACTAAACAATTCTTTCTGTAGATATTTTTTGTATAATGAACGATCAATCTGAGCCCTTGGACCCTAATTAAATAAAAGAAATTAATAAAATGTTACAAAAACAACTAAAGCATTGTAATAATAATTTTAAAAAGCTGAAAGAATTGTGATAATAAAAAAGCAAAGAACATCATACAAAGCAAGTAAGACAATGTATAAAAGAAGATAAACATTAATAATCTTTGTAAAGAATGGAAGCAACACAACACAGACCTTCATAGTTGATGATCCTTTATATTGCTTCATACACACCATTTTAATTTATAGCATTTATAATTCATGCTTTAAAAGAAAACATTTACTGCACTCTTTCAAGTGACTATAATAATTTCATAATAATTTACCGATGAACAATTGATATATGAATTAAATCATTCATAGTAAAAAAGAGTAATAAATGCTATTTATATACTTAATTGCAATATGGAAGTACTTATTCCAACATAATTGAAAATTTCACTAAAATCTATAGTTAAAAAATATTATAAACTAAATATTGTTATCATTAGGTAAACTTGCTTCCCTGTACAGTTAGTTTTATGATAAGGAAGAAGGTTTTACAAATGGAATTAATGATTATCAAGTAAATGGCTCTAGGCAAGAGGATAAACTTAGAGTAATTTTGTGAACTTGAAAAATGAAGAATCCAGCGCATTTAAGAAGATTGAAAGCCTCATGATGACACAAGTTTTAATGTTCATTCTAAATCATTCAAAACCCTAATTTGGGAGTTACAAAAAAGAGCTGCAGAAATGAGTCAGTAGTCAAGGTAAGAGAGTCAAATGAATTGCACTTAAGTGAGTAGTTGTGTGGATTCTTCCATGGGAAGGTCGATTTTCAGCAAGTTCTCTTCATTTTACAAAACGCTGAACAAATTTTGGAATTTTCTATAATATATATAAATGAAATAGGCATAAATTTATTTTTCCACAAGAAAGCCAGGTTTGTACAAAGGTTAGAACATTTTCCTTCATGTCGAAACACAAAAGTGAAAGTTTTTCCCTCAGTGATTAGTACAAACAAATTCTAATAGCGATTTCCTTGATACATATTGGTTTTGGAAAGAGTATCTCTTGGTATTTGTTGGGAAAGAGTATTTCGGTGACAAAAGGAATCTTCTAGAAGAATCCAGATGGCCTGAACATTGTATGAACTGAGACTAGTTTTTCTCTGAAGCTTGGAGAAAGTTCGGGAATTTTCCAAAGATTACAACACTTCCCATGGAGAGATAATGAAAAATGCAAGCACTCAAGATCAAATAGTGAAAGGAGTATTGGACAGCACACAGGCTAAGAGTTAGTAAATGAATGTGCTGTGTTACTGCAATATTTCTTGTTGACTGATGCAAGTGCTTTGGCTTCGTGCTACTTTAGGCTTTCTGGTGGACTTCATTAAAAATAAAAAGCTTTATTTTATACAATCCTGTTTATTGAATTGCTTTCAAATACACCCACAAGGAATATTTTGTAACAGTATTTTTGAAAAAAAAAATGCAAAAATGTTAGGGAAACTGAAATCAGGTGTAAGAAACTGCAAAAACTTTTTAGAATGCATTTTAGAAATAATAAAATAAAAAAGGGGGCATTTGGATCAGGAAATAAGAACTTTAGAAAACTTTAGAATAAAGACTAATTTAAGGTAAAATATTAGAAAACTAATTAGGATTTAAATTAAGTATCATTAAACATACACATCAGCAGGTTTATTTAGCTTAGAAAGTTAATATGCTACCAAGTTATTACTATTCATGTTTACTTAGCTACAAAGAGAATTGCTTTAGTAAATATTTATTGAACTGAAGCCAATTGTAACTAAGCCTTTTTAGGCTCAATATTAAAATCAAAAACTATGAATCAAATAATATATAAATTCATTAAAACATATGAATCTATAGAAGATAAACATGCAAAAAAGTAGTAAAAGACATATTGTATTTTCTAGAGGTATGTAATAAAAATATATTAAAAGAAATTGTAAAATGCACAGAATATTAAATGAATTAAAAATACAAACTTTCTTATAATTATAATTTGTAATGTACAAATTGAATATTTTATTGAGCGTTATCAAAACTCACTTATCAATAACCGGTACAGAAAATTGGAAAATGAAATGTTTGTAAATAAGATAAAATGTGTTTTGAGACTTAAAATAATTTATTTAGCAGATTTTCTTAAATGATTTATTTTCTTAATTAATTATGTCAACTAGCACTTAAAAACCTTAATGAAAAAAGTACTATGCAAGTTTTATCTATCCTAGTATCAACATGTATGAATTCACTTTAAATTATAATTAATAATATGAGTAAGCTTTATTCAGAAAAAGATAACAGGGCAGCAAAAGGTTTGATTACTAAATTTATGCAGTATTCTTGGGATTAAAAGAAGCAGGTATCCACTAGTTATTAATTGAAAAGGATATTCATTAATAAATTTCTTAATATTTGGGAACCCTATTTTACTTCATGTAGAATGTGTCACATAACGATGGACAATGAAATTACAAGAATAATATAAAATCAGATTAAAATGAGATATTAAATTATATTATAATATGTTTCATCATACAATATGAATTATTCCTATTATGAATTACTCCTGAAATAATAAAGCAGACAAATTGGTTGTTTAGTGCTGTATCATTTGAAAGAAATCAAATAAGTAAGTGCAGTATTATTAAAAATTAATTGCAATACAAGAAAGAATCAATAAAAAATTACAGCATAATAATGATTACAACATGCAAAATTTAAAAGCAATACAAAAATTACCCAAACAGCTGGACCTTTGGCTTTATTAAGTACTCTATAATGAATACCACTCATATCTATACAAATAAAAAGATAGTTCAATTAACAATGAGAAATTAAAATAAAAACTTCAAACATGCATCTTAAACAATTTTTAATAAGTTTCTTACATCCCACCAATTAAATGCTTGATTGCATTTTAAAAAAGGAAAAATGATGACAAATTACTTTTATATAAAATCAAATTTTAAAGCTTATTTCATAATAAATATCATGAAACATCAGAAGAAAAGGGGTCATAAATAAAAATAATTTGTAAATATTTTTAATTTTGTTTAATTAAAATAAAATATTTAAATTGTTAAAAAATTAAATTGTCTACTATTTACCACAAATGCGACAACATACACCATCAAGTGCATCAATTTCTTTCATTAAATGGCCTTTTCCAATCCCTCCAAATGATGGATTGCAAGACATTTCACCTGAGAAAATAAATATTATATTAAAAAGTACAGTTTAAATAAAATTTTATAAAATCAGGCATTATATAAACATAATTAAATGAATTTGTTTCATTAAATATTTCAACGAAAGTAAAAAATTAGTATTCTGAAATTAAGGAGAAAATATAAAAATGCAATAATTCAGTTAATACACATTATCATATTGCTTTTTAGTTATGAAAGTGAACTGAGTGTAAATGACCCTATTACACCACCTTTTAGAAAAATTATCTTAAAATAAATTTTTCTTTCTATCCAAAAAAGATACTTTTCCATTCATGTAACAGTAACTGAAATTAATATTACATTCAGAAACCAACAGAGTATCAAAAATATTTCACAATAATATCAGTTAGAACAAAATTCTTAAAAAGCAGCCAAAATATTGTAATTATTTATAAATTCTTTCTTGCTGAGTGACTTTCTAAAAAATGAAAATGAACATACGTTAAAACATGTTACTTTTTTGTCAAAGTAACTTGAAAACAACACCAAAATCAAAGCAGAAAAGAAAGAAAAGAAGAGAAGATCAAAGTTAAGCCTAGCAACAATGATAGATACAAAGCATCACATAGTGAATTGCATTTCAAACAGACCAGTCACCATTAAATTCAAGAGGAGGAACCTTTTCATTTCTTCTTTAATTATTGCATGGCAAGTGAACAATAATGTCAACTGGGATTGATATGTAATGTTAATGCAATCTTTATATCTCATAATTATAGACTCCTTTTCTGTCTTCGTTTTCATAACTTTTTATTTTTCCCATTGCTCTTCAAATCATAATATGGAACTGTAATTGGACAAGTTTAATACACATGAACGTATTCATGCACAATCTTTTAAAATCACTTCAGAAAATGCTACAGTCCTGCAATTCTAATGAACACAAGCTTCTGAAAACTTTTTCCTTTTAACATTACCAATTTTCAGCTCTCTTAAAAAAAATTTTTTTGATATTTTTAGGATAAAAATAGACATAGAAGGGACTTAATAATAAAATTTTTTTTATAAACTTGAAAGTACTGTGCACCCTTTTTATACAATAAAAATTTTCCATGTATCTCAATGGCAAATTACCTCAACTTTGAATTGAATATTTTTAAAAAAATAAATTGAAGTTGAATTATAGAGTAAGCAATATTCATTATTAGAGAGACAAGCATATTTATGAAGAATGAGGAAAGTATGAAATATAGAGCAGGTGACTAAGAAACGATGAAGTTGTAAAAAGTACAAATGTGTTAAACATAATAAATTTTCTCCATTATTTCTCACTATTGTTACACTATTAGTCATATTCTAAGAAGGAAAAAATATGCAGTCTTTTCCAGCCAACTTTCATAAATGTTCCATTATGTTGTCTGCAATGAGTTAAAGCTTATCAGAAATACTATATATTATATAATAAAAAATAGAAATTAAAATCATTTTAAAGAATATAATAAATGTAACCATATTTTGTCACAACAAAAGAAATAGGGCAATTTACCAATAGTATTCAACTTGTGAGTTAAAAGAAGAGTACTGCAACCCATTCTTGCTGCTGCAGCAGCAGCTTCAGTCCCAGCATGTCCTCCACCAACAACAATAACATCAAAAAGAGATGTCTGTGAGCTAACATATCTTGAGAATATATGATATAACCTCTTAGAGCTTCTATTGAATATTTGATTGAAGTATGCAGACTTCATGATCTACAAATGGAAAACATGAGAATAAAATAACTGGAAACAATGATTAAATTAATAATGATTCAAAAATTTAAATCTTTAATTTAAAAGAAATCAATCTCAAAAAAGAAAATATATGGTCAATTAGCTGATATTATGAAAATAACTAAACACAGAAAACACAAAAATGTCAAGGAAAATTTATAAATTTATTTATGTATCTACATTTATTTTATTGTAGCATATGTTTAGTTATGCTCCACTTTAGTTTTCTTTACATTATATTGACACATATAAATATAACTTCTTATTCTTAGTTACGCTTTGAAATAAATTTCGTTTTTGAAGAAGTTAATGAATACAGATACAGTAAACGTTCTTCATCATTCTATGAAAAAAATTATAAAATGACCTTATAAGTTGCATGCATATTTATATAAATGTAATCGAAATGATTCATTAATTTCTATTTAATACGTTAAATGACCAGAAAAAATTCTTAATTTTTGGGTGATCTAAATAGAAGCAAAGATGATATTATAACCATTGTTACTATAGTAAAAAGTCATGGGTAGTCTTATAAAAGAATACCTTCACGAAGTATAACAAATTTATGAAAAACACTATAATTGGTAAGAATTATTTTTCTACAAACATAAATATATTAACTAAAATTAAGTTTCAATTTCAGAAATTATCCACTTAATAAGCAAAGACAGACTAACTTTTTAAATAATTTTATATAATCAATTTTATATGTCTTTTGTAAAACTATTGCATCAGTACAACATGAATACAACCCAAACACTGCTCCACTGCTCTCATGTGTTCAATAGTAAACAAAAATAAACAGAAGTGTTGCCATTCATTTATTAAAAATCGGAGTTTAATCAGACAGGGAAAACTGGGGGGGGGGGATGAATGGAAAGGCTAGAATCTGTACATTTTTAAAAATTAGATTATAAAGAATTACATTAATTTTTATGTAGTTATTTAAATAAAGAATTTTTTTAAAGTGGCAATGAAGTGTCTTTCCTGGAAAAGCAAGGAAGGATGGCTGATCCTGGAATTTAATTATGGAAGAAGTATCAAAATGAGACTTGATGAAAAATAATTTTGCACCTAAGAACGCCACAAACTCACTTTGTCAGTCTTTTAAAAAGTAAACATTTTTATTGAATATTTTCTTTTATTCCACTTCCTTCGATTCTGAGTTCGTAATACGATTCCGTCAAAGATCTGCCATGTTAAATTAGTCTGGATTAATCCGGTGGGTGAATGCTGAAACGGCTGAGGTTCATCCTCGATAGATGAAAGCGACATGAAGTTTTCCCATAAATATGCTCTATGTTGTTGTTTTTTAAATCAAAAATAACTAAATAATTTCTTTACTTCCTTAATTCATCAGAATCAAAACTTTTGGATGTTAAAGGCACAAAGATGTATCTTCATTATAAGGGATTAAGACAGGGCCGGCCATCGGGGGCGGGGGGCAGCGGGTGCTACGAACTAGGGCCCCACGATTGAGGGTTCCAAAACATGATCAAAAAACTAAATTTTCTGATAGGTAACATCAAAATGAAAAGATGAGAGAAAGAAATTTAAGTGGAGCAATGGATGGGTTTTGAAATATACAAAGTTTACAGACTTATTACAATTTAGTAAAAGTGTGCAGCATGTTATAAATACAAATATAGTTATTTAATACACTAAAAAGATTAAACTGAATATATTTTTATAATTCATATTATAAAGGGTTTAATATTGTTAAATATAATGATGTTTATTCCAAGGAAATATCTCTTTGAATGTCAATATTCGGTTTAAAAAGAGCGGGAGAAAAAAGAAGAAGAAAAGATAAATTGTAAAATGCCATGAGTAGATCTGTATTCTTGTCTACGAAGTAATTCTAGCTATGAAATTGCTTCGACTTCTGAAGTTGCAATTAAAGCTTCAACTGTCAAAGAAAGTTAAACACAAACTACACAGCTACACAATCTTCCAATTAAAATGAAGAAACTGCGAAAATATTTAAAGAATCACATTTTAATACATTGGATCAGAAGATATCGATGGAAATGACAATTACAAAAGTGATCAATTGTTTATAAGTGATGCAGGTTTCTGACCAAAAATTATAACTGACAAGTAAAAAAATGTTTTCTATTAAAAGCAGACCTGAACAACACAATGAAGTATTTGCTAAGAATGTTGAGAGTAGATCATTTTCCACTAATAACTACTTTAAAAAATGAGCCAAATGAGAAAATGTAGCTTTGCAGCTGGTTAATTTATTCAAAACCGCATAAATTGGTTAGTTATTTTTACTGTACTACATCTTTCAGAGGCAGTGAAAAATCTGTGTGATTTATAGTAAATAATAAATGGAGAAATTTATCAATCGTAATTCAAGATAATGAGTTTATTTTTTGAAAAGAATGGCTGAAACGATTAAATTTATGTACGATAGTTGATAAAACAAATCGAATCAATATAAATAAAGAAATGGAAAGAATTAAATTACTATTTCAAAGAATTGTAGATATGATTCTATTTTTAGAATATAATAATTTTCCACTTCGAGGAAACCATGAAATAATAGGAGCGCCTAATTATGGAAAATTTTAAATTTTAATCGAAATATTAAGTAAATACCACTTTTTGCTTATGGATCATATAAACAGGATAACAAGTTCCTAAAATAGAATTGTACATGATTTAGCGCACAAATCATAAGAAAATTGCATTCACACGTTAGAAAAGGAAATTCTTAATAAAATGAAAGACGATTAAAAAAAAGTAGCTACGTTATACAATATCCAAATGAATTCTACTTCTTATATTTCCCATAAAAAAACAAACTTCAGTTTTTATTAGGGAATGCAAGTTAGTAGAGGAGAGATTAAATATAAATGCCATTTATAGAGTTTATTGAAGTAAGTGATGTGACTGAAGAACCATAAAAGGCTCTATTGAAAATATCAAGTTAGCTTGATTTAAATATTATCGATTGTAGTGGGCAGGAATACAACAATGGTAGTAACATGAAAGAGAAATATAAAGGTGTACAATCAAGAATAATTGCTCTAAACCCTTCTGCAATTTATGTGCCTTACCTATGATACTTTTTTAATTTATTAACTAGCGATCTCTCTTCAAATAATATATATTGTAATTTTTGGGGATATTCTACGTTTATATTGCTTATTTTCTGCATCTACAGAAAAATGGGAAATTCTACAAAAGCCTTTAAAAATTACTCCTAAACCATTTTGCGACCCTGGTTGGGAATTCAAAATAGATTTGGTATATATAGATTCTACGAAGTTCTAATGCCCTAAAAGAATTTATTGATGCAAATAACAATAATACAGCGGCATTCGAAGCATAAATTTTACTGGATTTAATACAAGAAATGACATTTTTTAATGTTTAATAATAAGTTTACAATATTGTCCGAAACTAACACTGTAAATAAACTATTTAAAGTAAAAACAATTGTTCTCGACAACCATTTATGTTAATATTAATATGTTAATTAACCATTTATGTTATAATGAATAATATTAAAAGGGAAATATCAAATTCAAGAACAAAATTTAACATTTTTAGACGAATCAAAAGCGATAGCACGTTATTTGAAACTTTCAGAACATTTTCCTTAAACGCGAATTCTAAAAAAGAGAAAAAATATAATTCACAACAGCAGAAGATTAAATTATAGAAAACCCATTTGAAGAAATTAGATGTCATTTTTTAACTCTGTAACTGATAATGTTATTGTATAGGTATAAAATAAATTTAAAAGTATTTCAAATCAATCGCTGATATAAAATATGTAAAGAAAAATGAATTAGAAAAATGTTCCCAAAACTTTGTAATAATAACGATGTGAATGAAAACCTAATATAAATAATTGTTTTGCTAGTAGATTTGATTTTGAATGAGAGAGATGTAAATGACGTTTAACATATATCGTAATATATATTAATTAATAATTATAATGCTTTATTTCTAAATGCATTGACTGCCACAAAAATTTTCTTTACATTGCCAGTTACTATAATAAATGCTGAGCGGTCTTTCAGCAAATTAAAAATAATAAAGAATTATCTTTGGTCAAACATGTGTGCCTAGAGATTAAATGCACTGGTTACACTAAGCCACGAAAAATAATTTAAATGGATATTTCTGATGAAGCAATTAATACCGAAAACCAAATCACGCCTTATATAAATATGCAATAGTGATAAGTATTTGCATTTTTTTTTAGTTTATAAAAAATTTTCATAGAGAAGGCCAACACTAGATTAAACAAATACTAAACGCTATAAAAAGATAAATAGAATCTGTAAAAGCATGTTTAAACAGTCATTAGAGCCGAATTGGTCGAGGGATGCCAAGTGATTATTCAAAGGAGCATTTCATTAAGGAATGAGTTTTAAATTTACCGTTTAAAGATGCCGACTTTAGATCTCAACTACTATACTTTCTCCTTGAGAGATGCATATTTCTTGCATCTTATTATTGAATGGACAATATCAGGAAGGATAGTCATTGAAAATGCGGGGTGAAAATGGGAACAATGTCCTGATACTGGACACCAGATCCTTCAACCAGATTATACAAATAAATTTAACTAACAACTTTTTAAAAAGTACACTTATTAAGTTCAAATGTTTTGAAATTCTAAGTCATTGATTATTATTTTGTACATTAAAGAGTTTTAAAATAATTTTTTTCGTAAATTCATTTCCAAAAACAATACATATACAGTGGCATACCGAAAGGGGGAGGGGTAAAATCAGATTTTTCTCTTCTTGTCATCACCATTGATTTAACAAAGCGTGGAATTATCTTTATCACTACATTTAACTTTGAATTTAAATTGTTAGTATTATTTAAATGATTCTATTGAAAAGAGTTAAATCGTATTTTTTCAGACTATCAAAATTGCTTATAAGGACAAAAAATAATTATTTTGACATGTTTCGGAATTTAAATAAAATTGATCTTTCCATTAATCGCTATTATGTTTATGAAATTCAAAAGATGAAAAAAAAATATTTCTCATTTGAATATTTGTAAAATTTTCATTTTGTTAATTTATTTTATCATGATCATTTAATGTTAATTTATGTCTGTATATATTTTCAGACATCTATTAAAACATATCTTGTTTTTGTAAACCAATACTGAAAAAAAGGCAATGCAAAATAATGGACAGAGAGGAACTTGACTCTTTCGAAGTTGCTAAAAAACTCGATTTGTTTAAAAATTCGAATTAAAATTTTTTAAAGATGCAGAAAGAGAAGACAATGAACTTTAAAATAAAATTAGCAAAGAATAATTCATTCATGATATTTAAGAATTTTGATAAATATTACATAACGAATAACTAAATTATATTTTGTTGTTACAAATTTTAATAATTTTATAATAATTATTATATGAAACTTATTTTAATATTTTAAAAGAAATCAGAAATTAAGAATGTTTTTATTGGATATGTTGAATAACAGTCAAGTGTGGAAGGAGATTATAAGCTTTAAAAAAGTTATTTATCCATGATCGTTAAGTACGATTATATGAACTAATGGAAACAAGCTAGAAATTTCAAATTCGTAGCCTTGACTTTAAACTAAACAAAAGGAATTCGTCCTAAAGAGATGATAATTTACCATTATACCGATAGAAAATTGAAGCGACTAGAGGAAAATTCTAACTATCAATGAAATAAAAAAAATTCAAGTAGCCAAGTTATACAGAAATAATGATGATTTAAAACATCTTTTCAAAGGCAGGTTTGTGTAAAAGTTGTTGTATACATATGTCGCAGAATTTTTTCACCATTGAATCACTTTCTGCATTGAAACGGAATTGCCCTTTTATAATCTGTTTTCAAAGTATTGATATCAATTAAAAATATTTTTCTAGTAAAAACTAAACGGCTTTTACCCTGAATTATCCGACCATAAATGCATTAAATATGTATGAAAATCTGCTTCATATCTCTTTTTCACAATTTCTAGCTTCTCAGATTACAAACAGCGAATGAAACCCCTTACATACAAAACAGTGCATACTTTCCTCCAGTATATCTGTGAGACAGTCGACAACAACAAATCCTGTCAATGTTGCTACATTCAGTGGTGCCGGGGTGGTCGGCTGCACACAAGAAGTGTGAGAGAAAAGGAAAAATTTGCTTATGCGAAGAATTGCTAGTTTCCCCGAGTTTTTTTTCCTTAAAAATAAGCAAGATATTAATACATTTTTTGTTACAAATACACAACCTTCTATGTGCAACGCATGACTGTAAAAGCACTCAAATTTTTTATGATGGCTAATGCCCTCATCAAGGTTGAAGGAAAATTGTCGCTTGATGCAGGAAGCGGCGGTCCAAGTGAAAGGTGACTAAACAACGTGCTTTATTTTTCTCTCTCACTTTTCATTTTTGCAGCTGCATTTTAGTACAAAATTAACATCAAAATCTGTGTAATTTGTCAAATCTGTGTACCGAATCTTGTCTATTTATCTCTCTTCTTTTTGTAATTATCGCATTAACTTATACTCGAATAACCGGACAGACGAACAACTTGTGAAGAAACTACTCAAAATTTGATTAAAATCTGTGAATTTGCTGTAAAGATGTGTATAACGAATTTCAACTGTCTAGCTCAAAGCATTTTTGAACTATCCTTGTAGTAAACTGTTACTACAGACGAACATTTTCCAAAAAGGAGTTTTTCGAAATCAAGAGCGTTTAAAACGTAGAGATTCGTGAAAATCACAAGCTTGAATTTTTTGATGATTTCTATATTTTTTTCTATGCTCTGTATATGAGAAAGTAAAAAAAAAGGATCACATAAATTTACTAACAAATTATAAAACATAAAAAAAATCTTGCAATTAATGAGCAAAAAAAATAAATGAATTTTAATTTTATTTTGAATAAGTTCGAATACATTGTTTATAACACTCAAGTGAGAGATCCTTTTGGAAGTAATTGATCCAATTGGCTAAAGATTATTAAAAATAAAAATTCGTTAACAATTACTGAGGGTACCTCAATTTTTTCAGAAAAGATATTAAAAATAATCCGTAGTCGAGAGTAAATAACTTAGAATTAAAAAAATATATTGTAATAAAAAAATTCTCACCGGTGCGTTCGCTTTTATATATTGGCGTATTGTGTGAAGACACAATCAGTAGTCCTGAGCAGAAAATACAACAATGACGTTTATTCACGCAAAGACACCGATACAAAAGAAGACAAATGTGTACAGCCGAGACGAACACAGGACAGCACACACAAACTACTTGTGGATAGTAGTCCACAAGTAGTCATCGACCACAACTCTCAAAGCGGCCAGACAGAATCAAGCAAAAGAAGAGTTCCTCGGAGCTTCGCTCTACGGTCTCTCCAAACGGTTGAACTTATCATTTACTCCTCTCTTTAACTGCCTATCCACTACCACGCACTAAAAGTCGCTGCTTCCACAGTAAACAACAGGATCGACGCACTGCAATTCTCACTTAAACCACACACAACGCTGGCACTCCGCCGTTGTTACGATATCCTCTCGAAGGCTCGTTACTGGTCTTCTACTCCAGTTCCACTTCCGGTTCAGTTCACACACACACACACACACACACACACACACACACACACACACACACACACACAGCTTGAATCTGTCATCTTTTTAAAGCTCCTGGGAGATGGGCTGAGAACCTTCTAGACCAATCAGAGTGTATCTCGGTCTATTGGATGAATCGTGAAAATTCTCGAAGTTTTCAGAGATATCCATTTTGTTATCAAAGCTACCAATTTCGTCGCCAAGCTCTAAGATCACCGACGTTGAATATTGAGTTTGATAATTTAAATAAAAATGCAGTTAACTAGATTGAGGAAATGTGGTATATGGTTTCACTATCAAAATTGAAATTATGTATTAAATTTTAAATTAATTTTTTTGATATGGCTAACTATTTATTGATATATTTAATCATTTTTTTTTACTCAAACAATAATTCAGAAACGAATCAGGTGGATTATTTTATTACATGCTTTTAATATAAATTTTTTTTGACAAATTTGATAAAGAATATTATGTAGGTTAAATTTTGGTTCTCATGCAGGTGAACTCAAACTACCAGTTTAAACCAAAATTGTTTTAACTTTAAAAACATAACGGCCCTGTGTGCCTTAACAGTTTTCCTCAAATTTTGTACTTAGAGAGTACAAGAAAATGAGATACCTTATTCAAAATTTACTCTATATTCTCTCCATTATTTTATTTGTATTAAAAGTTCACACGAAATCCAAAGAAATTTTTTTTAAAAATTAATTTTATGCAGAAACGAAAAAATAATAACTGTTATGCCTAAATATCAATTGTGGCAATGGGAATATAGATTTCATTCTACGGTTATCCTTTTTCAAAAATGTCAATGAGATTTATTTTTAAATTAATTTTATACTATTTAATAACAATTATTCATCAAAATTTGAGTAAAAAATTGCCTTTGAATATTATTTGAAAAGAATACATTAAAAAAAATATTTGCAGGGGTTGTTGCATTTGTAGATTCGAAATAAAAAAAACTGTCAGTGGATCTTCTTTAAAATAAACTGTCCTTTGCGTATTTAAAAAAATTTGGCGGTTTTCGAGTTCTGCACGACAAACGATATCTGGAAGTTGCACTACATTAATTTAATCCCTAGTAACACACAAATACCGTACAATATTGATCAATATTCGCAATATTGTTTAATATTGTGGAATATTGTTAAACATCATATAATATCGCATAATATTTTACAATATTATGCCACAGGCTGTGCTATTTGGGATGCGACCGTCGTCTAACACTTTACTGTGTAAATTTCATTTTTTAAAACAAATTTGCCCAATTCTTTTGCTGCAACTATTTTTAACTGGCTCAATGCTGTAAAAAAGCAAAAAAAAAAGTGAAAAGGAAATAATTTTAACATTTATATTAAAAAAAGAATTGAAGAAAAATGAATTATGTATTATTTTTGAACACTATATGGATCATTTTCATCATTTTTTCGCGTTTCACTGTTTTATCTCTCTTATGATATTCTTATTAAACATATAAATCCTTTTCCCCCTTTTATGTTAATATTTTTTTACTTGTAAAACAATTATGAATTTCTTTTCGTACTTTTCGCTGTTCGTCCACATTTAAAGCTGTAATTTGTTTTTCGGAAGTGCTTGTACGAAAATTACCATACTCTTAGATAAAATATCAAATTATTAGTCAACATGGATTAAAACTGCTATTAGCTGTTTTCATCCTTATTTAGCCGATAAGATTTTTCATTTTCTGAAATATCTGATAAATCGTAATCTTATAATAATGTCATCAGGTACTCAACACCTATTTAAAATTTTAAACTATTGTCAAAATGGTATAGGATTTAGAAACTAAAGAAGGCCCATCGCCATTTAAAACGAAACCAAATAATCAAATATCCCAGATAATAGAAACAAACTAAATTTTCTTTTACCTGAATCATGTGATTCAACTTCTTTTGAATTAAAGCGGTATCCTTTTTATAAAGCAAGAGGATGTCACTTAATGAATTTAAAGAGGAATCCTTTTCATTTTCAGAGGAACTTTTCATTTTTAGTAGAAGCTTGTAATGAGAGAAATTCTTTCCTGCACAAAATAGGGATAATTGATTAATGCTTATAGTTCGAATCACTGGAATTTAATGAATTAAAGTATAGTTAAGCCTGAAATATGATTACTGTATAAAAAAAGAGCTGTATTTCAATCATAAATAACCATTTTTGAAATCAATATAAGTGAAATTTAATTACTAAACCCATTTTTAATTTAATATACAAATTGAAAATACTAGTTTAAAAACGGTTAAATATCTTCATAAATTTAGATTCTAATAACCGGCGTACTGGCCTAGGCCTATTTACCTCGTGATCTGGACATCCCAGATTCAAGTCCTGGTTCAGGCATGGTTGTTCGTTACCCTATGTTCTATCTATGGGGTTTTTGAAAGAATCTCCTTGTAAAAAAGGGCTGTGCAAGCGAATGTATGAATGCCACCTTCATATGAGTTAGAAGTCAGACTTCTGCCCTCGGGTGCTCAGGGACTTTTACCCTCAGAAGCTACTGCACAAACTTGGCTTAAATCGCTGACTTCGTCAGCTGGCTTGTCATAAGTAACAACAACAACAACAGGCTTTATTATTCTTCCAGCAATATATTCCAAACTGAAAGCTATTGTATTTCTTGTTACTAAGATGGACCTAAAAAGAATTTCTGTAAATCTACAAATTCACTCTGAACTATCTAGCATATCTCTATCGAAATATTTGGCATTTTTTATCCGAATAGTAGGCAAGAAATTTGACATTAAGTAACATGAGCTTACTGTTTTGAAAAAGTTACATTCAACACGTAATTAATAATAGTTGATAACAGTAGATTATGCCATATTATTAATATTACATTAAAACTTATTTAAATGTATTGTAAAAAATGCAATGTCATAATAGAGTTTGGCTTCTTTCTCGTATCCCAAATATTATAAAACATTTTTAATATTACGTTATTATTATAAGTATTGTTTAGAGGTTGTGTCGATATAGTTATTAGTAGCTTAGTATTATTAAAATCAAATCATGAAATCGTTAATTACCTTTTATCTGAAACGTTTTTTTGTTTCAAACTATTATTTGTCCTGGCAAATTTCAACCGCCATTATTTTTGTTTAATCCTTTCTCCATTTTAGAGTTTTTGTTCGCTATAAGAATATCTGTAGGGAATAATATTTCGTGTTGACGAAAGAGAAGAAGCTGTGATCGACTGAAAATGAAGATGCACTATATTATTAAAAATAAATGGACATTTTAGGATTTATACATTTTTTCGAATTTCTCAAAAAAGAGTTTGCTAAACCGTGATTGAGTTTAAAAAAATTATGTTGCGAAGAAACAAATATCAAAAACTAAAACATACAATAATAATAAAAATAAATCATTATAAAATGAAATACATGTTTCCTATTATATTAATTTTAAAGTTGGAAACATAATTTACAGGATTTTTAACGGATACTAAGTCAATGATCTGAGATTTTGGAAATAAAAATAAAGATTTTGGAAAATGCAAGAATTATGATCTTACCTTTATTAAAAAACTAATTTTGGAGGCTCTACAAAATTCATAGGAATTCATGCCTTTTGGAAATATATAGGTTAATATCTGAGGTATTTTAACAAGTTAATCTCTTTTGAAAATATTATTCATAGTGCCAACTGGTAAGCTGTGATGTCTATACCTGGTTGATTGTTTTTCAACTATTATCCAAAGATTTGCTGTCAGTTTTTTTATTGTTTATGTCTATTTATGCTGTTCTTTTCTTGCACATCAGCTTTGATTTCGTTCCTTGTATTTAGTGTTTATTGGAGTATTTAGGAAATAATGCGTCTCTTTGTATTAACCAACTTTCTAGACTATATTATTGTACATCCAATCTTTAAATTTTTTGAATTATTTTTGATATAATACTTTTCGTTGGCCACGAGGCTATTTAAAATATTTCACAGAAAAGAGGGAAAAGAAGGTGATTAGCGTCGTTAAATTCCAAGTCATGTTCGATAATTAGAAACCTATTTTTCACAAAAGCTGATAATGACTTGTAATTTTTATCATTCCATTTGTTTGCTATATGTAATATTTATATGTATTTTCATAAAATCAGCACACATATTCGAGGAAATAATGTGTATTTGAAATAATACCAGATAGTTTTTAAAACTTATAGTTAGCAGCTTTCAGCCAGAATATGTGCAGTTTTAAATATATGTCACCCCATGCAAGCATATTAAATTTGAAGTAAATACTTTGAATATTAGGGAAAATAAGAATAGTAGTAGAAAATAACTTTTATTTGCGTATCTGTAAAATACACAACATTTTTCTTCTTGTTTTCTTTCCTTTTTTATGGATTTAAAGGAATAAGATGAGTAATAGAAAAGTTTCCCGCCACCTTTCAGTTATTAAAAGACACCGAATAAGATATTTTTCCGATTTCGATATATTTTTTTAAATTTTGAATCGATGAATTATTAAAGTGAGTAGTCTAAAGTTTATAAATATGATAAATTCTTTTGCATTTATATAAATAAAAAAATTAAATTTTAGTAAAATAGGCACAGTAAATAACAATGATCTCCAACTTTAATTGAATAAAAAAAAAACTAAGAAGTAAAAAAGACAATCGTTTAAATATTTGAGAGAAAAGGGAAAACATGCATTGTGTTAATACGCATAGCTAAAGTATTAATGATAAAATATATATTTAATCCATTGGAAAAAAACCAACAAGAGGATTTATTTATATTTTTGTAATTTTATTTTATATAGAAACTTTGATTACTCAAATAAGTTCTTACGTTAACATAGGAGAAAACTGTGTAAAAATCTTTGAAATTAAATTGTATCCCTTTTAATAAAAAAGAAGATTGAGTGTCTGTGTCTGTTAATGATCTACGGGCCGCATTGTTTGACCTGGAGCTTCTAAATTTAGTAGAAGAGAAAGGGCCTCGAAGTGCTTTTTTTTTCCTTTTGAAAATTCTAACTCATTAAAAATGAATCGAATTTTTGGCTTTGGTAACTTCAGGAAATATTTTTGCCAAAGAATTACTTTTTAACCATTTTCGAATTAAAAAAAAATAACATTTTAATATTGTGACCTTTTTATTAAATTCCAATTTTTTAAAAATATTTTTGCCTAGCTTTTAATGCATTTCTTATTGCAATGAAATTCAAACAATTTTAATTGCTTCATCAAATATTTAATCCCGTTAATTTTCTATATTGAATATTTATAATTTGAGAGCTAAGGTTCAAAGATTCTGCTCATAAATATAAAGCAGAGTTATAATATGACGAAAAACAATCTATAATAAGAAAATATATATTTCCGAAAGTAACGCTCTTAATAGGATAACCATGTCTGGAAATTTCATTTTATTCAGAAGTTTTGAGGTGGAAACCTCATAAGGCAGATGACATCCACCGGTCTCGAGTGTCACTTTTGTCTAATGGCTATGTTACTGGGCTATAAACGCTAACTTTGCGAATACGGTTCTCGGTCCTATCCATCATCCACAATGATGACTCACGACTTTAAATAAGCAATGTTCATGGAGTTGTTGTGACACCCTGTACTGGCAACAAAAGTCGTCTGACGCATTAGAAACAACAGCCAACATAACCAACAACTCATATACGCTTGGCACAAATTTATCGTTCGTCTCACTCCCCTCTCACTGGTGAGAGAGTATGTGGTGGAATCCTCATAAGCCAGATAACATCCGCTGGATACGAGTGTCACTTTTGTCCAGTGACTATGTAACTCGGCTACAAACCTTAACGCTGCGAGTTCTGTCTTAACGGTCCTCGGTCACAGCCATTCACCCACAGATTCTTGCAACAATAAATAGAGTGGGTTTAAGTATGTTAAAGTACACGATTTTTATGTCTATCAAGCTAAAAATTATTTCAATGAGGAGATCAAGAACATCAACCTATGTATTAGAGATTGAAATAAAATTAATCAGTATTCTCAGTGAGCTAGCAGGTCTTCTAAGGCTGCCGATATGAAAAATGATAGAAAAACGAATTGTACTTGATTTTCTTTAACTAAATTACACTTCTGCTCTCTGCATTGCATCTACAAAAATAGAGATAACAGTTTTCGTAACATTTACAGCGAATCGTGTGACAGATTTATAAATTGTTAAAATATGTTAAGTTACTATTCCTATTCTAATTCCATGAATCAAATTTGATTACGATGACAGGAAGAATCAAAGCATAAATTTATGACTTTTCCAGAAATACAAAATATACAATCGAATAGGTATTATTTACTGTCACTTTATTCTGAGAAGAAGATCAAAAATTATGTTGACAAGAAAAAAGTAAAAATAAATTTAAAGATTGCGTCATCAAATGCAGATTGTAATTGCTTTAGCTCAACGAATAAATTATCATCGTTTATGATTTTTCTCATGGATAGAGAAAAGAAGCAACCTGGGGAATTCTCGCAAGCTATCACAAAGATGTATTATTGTGATCACAAAGATGTATTATATATGATTGTCTTTACAATATAGGTATTAAAATTTGCTGATTTGAGGAAAGTGTCTCGGAGTACTTGAACTCAGGGTTATTAACCTCCGGACATAACTATAGCTCAGCAAAGAGATTCTTCAGTAAGTGGTTGTAGAAGAAAAATTGTGGATTCGCTTAAAACAATACAATTTATAACAACACATGGAAACGTTAAAATAAAAGCAGTAGTGAAAAACTCAAGAATACATCATTAAAGATTTAAAAAAAACTAGAAAATTGCTTTATTACCAAAATTAGAAGAACTCTAAAGGATAAAAGATCTGTTACTTACACGGGAAACCAATTATTAAAAGTATAAGAAAATTGCGAGGTTAACAAAATTCATTCCTTTGCGTCTAAAATTGTAGGGAAAAAATTTGGATATGACATTTGATTTTTAAATAGTATTTTATGTTAGATAATGTTTTAGTTTAAGAAAGATATTAGCTTTTAGAATTTTCTTTTATGTATCAGAAAATCTCACAAATGAAATAAAAATGAATTACTTATGCAATACTTTTTACAAAGCTATAACATTTTAAATACATTTCAACTTATTATATTTTGAAGATCTTTCAGAATTCTCTTATACATTAAATGCTTATATAGATCCGTTAACTTGAAAATTTTAATATACCATAGTAACTAATCTTGTAACTTTTTTCCCTTTCAAAGTCAAAGATATTTAAAATTTCTTTATATAAATTTCCTTTATTTTTAATTTGTTTATTATAAGCATTTAATAAATACTAATTAAGTATGAATAGATTTCAATGCCAATATTTTCTCACCACAGAATATTATATTTTTTTCCATAAACGATTCTCATTGAATTTTAAATAATTAAAAATATTTCTCTTCTATCTTCTATTGATGTATGAAAATCTTCATTTCAAGATATTAAGTGGGTAAAAAAAAATTCGCATATGTTTTTGAAGAATCACCTTTTTTTCCAATATATTTTATATAATAGAAAAAATATGGTCAATACTTTCTGTAAAGTGTTGAAATCTTACATTCTTGATAAAGATTTCAATTGAGATCCTATATAAAAAATCCATTTGGATTATCTTGTAATAAGAATCCGAAATCATTTAAAAAATTCAAGATATTAATGTAATAAACTTCCATACGTATTTGTTTTTGAGTTGTTTCAGTAACGAAAAGAGAAAGATGTAAATAAATAAAAAAATGGTTGAAAATGTATACTCTAAAACTCAATTATTTAAAATTGATTGCCAATTTAATTTTATTGCCATGGAATGAATTTAAATTGTAGGAGCTACTAAGTTAGCATATCTCTTCATTAACAACAGAGCATTTATAATGATCTATAAGATATTTTGAAATAGTCAGATGATTTTCATTTCAGCTTTCAAGAAGCAAATTAGTATTTCAGTATGTAGATTAACAAACAATGAGATAATTAAAAGACAAAGATTTTGAGAAGCTGAAGAGTAGGTTAGTAAATTTTAATAGTTTAATAAATAAATTTAATATAATACAATTAATAAAAGTAATTAGTTTTATAATTATTAACAATAATTGTTTAATAATATTAATTTAATAAATAATCTAAGATTTTTCCAATAAAGTAATTTTTATATTTGACTTCTAGTTTGAGCTTTATGTTAACTAAAAATTGTAAGCTTATACGCCAATTTAAGTTTATATTAATTAATAAAAATGTGAAAAGATGTTTTATAGGCATAAAACTTTCATCCTAACCATATAAATAGTCATTGTTATTCTTGTGAATAGTTGCTAAGATTTTAAAAGCGCAATGCTTTTCACTGGTTGTTTTAAAATGTATTCAAGAAGCATTAAATTTGGATGGAGAATTCTTCTTCGATAACCCTTTTTGAAGGACTGCAGTCAAGGTATATTGATTTTTTTTATTTCTATTGAAATAGAAAACTCCCGGATAAGAATGTAACAAAAGCTCTCTAGAAATAAAATGAGTGCTTCACGCCTTTTAAGCAATAAATGAAAGAAAGAAAATACAAAGCTCAAAGTTTCTTCTGAGTCAAAAAAAAAAAAAATCTCTGACAAATAGAAAGCAAAATAAAAAAATCGCCTGTGAAACTCGAGTAAGAAGAGCAGATAAATAAGTAGACGAACGAAAGAGAAGGAAGTTTGCAGAATTAAAACAAACGAATTCTATTGCGTTCGCTATTCGTTTAAGAATCAGAATGCAGTTTTATTCTATCAGCAGGTGTAGAAAGTTAACGGAAGACCGACTTGCTTCATTTTTTTATTTACCCATGACGCTGCCGTTTGCTTATTCGATGGAGAATATCTTATCATGCATGTTTCCATTAACTTTCTATCATCCCAAGCGAAAAGGAGATAACGCCATCACCACGTAGCCTTCATTTTCTTCCTTGCGCTTTCTTCATGCGGGTGTTGTTTCGTACAATTCCAATGTGGTGATAGCCGGCGTTCATTCTTCATATCAGTTTGTTCTTGTTCATTATTAGTGGCTATTTCCTTGGTGTCTCTGTGTTACGTTCATCTTCAGAGAAATGTCCTTTCTTAGAGGTCATGTCATATTATGTTTCGTCTTCGTTTTGTGTTGTACTGTGATGTGTCATGTTGGTCGACCTGTGGCCCCAGAACTTCAAGAACTTAGAAAACGATGGGGTGCATCTGATATTATAAGAGATCTGGAGTGAGTAAGTTTCATTTATTATCAAATTAAAGAAATAAATTTTATACTTAAATATTTTTTAAAATTAAGATTAAAATGTTTTCTTTCAATTAGTTATTAAAACTGATAACATAAACAATTATAATAAAAAACAGATGGCAAGTTTTGCCACCTATGTAAAAATAAGGACAAGATTTTTTTTTTATAACTTCAAACTTTTTCTACGATTTTTTTTTTGCTACTGCTATTTGATACAATTTTTAAGAAACGAAGCGATATCTTTTGAATTAGAAAAAAGGTTTTATTCCACCGTAGTTTGTTATTATTATATTCAGTTAGTTATTATTCAGAACATTTGAAATGGTATGCTTTGATTTTGATATAATAAAAAACTATTTAAAAATTATATAAGAAATGGAGAAGCGTATGCATAAAATTTTCTGATCATTTTTCAAATTTAGAGTATTATTGCTGTGAAAAGTAAAGCATCATAATGTATAAATTATTCTGTAATAATTAAATACCGATTTAGATTAGTGAATAACATTTAGAGATCAGGTAATTATTATTCGTCACACTAAACATTATTTTCATTTTTCAAAGGATATTTGCGATTTAATATACGATTTAATTTTAATAAAAATATTTTTATGATGAATAGATGAGATTGTGATCAATGAATGAATGTGAATGTGTGCTCAATTTTATATTATTGATTATTTTTATATTGTGGCGAATTAGGAATGATTTTGTTAGTTGACGAACGCTTAAATGATCCATATAAGTTTTCAGACTATTTGAATGAACTATTGCGATACATATTGCTAGAGAAAGCAGGTTGAAACCCCTTTCGTAGGGTTAGCTGTAGAATAATCACGTGTTTATGATTACACGCTATCTTAATACGTTGTCATAGTAACATTGTATACTCATCTATCTAGGCTTACTTCATCGTTTCTTTTAAGATGTAATTTAAGAATTTTTCTCCCCTTTTTTATAATCTAGATGTAGAAATTTTAATTTTGACTTCACTGATTTTTATTATTAGATTACTTATTCGGTTTCTTTAAATATATTTTGAAGTATAAAGGGAAAAGTATTATACTCGCCAAAAAAATTTAAATTCGATTTTTTGACAAATTTCTTAATTTCTGCATTACTTGAGTTCCGGAAACATTTTTGGATTCATGTCTGTCTGTCCGTTTGTGTACATGATAACTCAAAAACTCTTTAGGCTTGACAAATAAATTTGGTATTTGACCTTTACAATACATTTGTAGATTTCTATCAAAATTTGAATGGAATCTATTTAAAGAAAATCTGCATATCTGGCTGTCCGAGTATAAAGAAACTTGATAACTTCAAATGTAAAAAGATAGATAGATAAAATTCCGTATTTTTATCAGAATTCCATATATTTATCAAATCTGTGAAGGGACTGACTATTCGTCTGTCTGCATTTCCATGTGTCTGCTAACACGATAATTTAAAAAGGTAATAACTTAGATAAATGAATTTCGTTACACAGTTTTAGTATTTAAAATGTGTATCTTTATCAAAGTTTGGACCAAGTTCGTCTTAGAGTTGATCAGTACTTCCTGATGCATGTAAACTGAAAAACGCGTCAACTTAAATAAACGAATTTTGGCATTCATTCTAATTACTAAATTTGTTGTTCTATGTCTTAACATCGGTTTTCTTCACTACATTCTGAAGCCTAAGACGTTTATATGTGGGAGATGGAAAATAAATATCTGTGTACTTTTTTTATTCCCCATCTTGTTGAAAGTTCGCAGTTTTTATGATGAATGGAATAAAGAAGTCTGCGAGAAATTTTTTGGAGACTATTCACCTGGGTTGTAATATTACTTTCTCTACAAGTCAATATCTAGCATGTATTCATACAGATTTTAGGTATTAAAGGTTTTTCAATAAAGTTATTAAGCATTTATTTGCCTTCATTATTATAAATTTGATGAATGAAATATGTCAAGCACAAAGTTCACTCTTTCTTCATCTAGAGCAGAGATTTTTATTTCTTGTATACATAGTATAGAGAAAATATTGTAATCAAGAAAAAAATTTCGTACTCGAGATTTCGACGAATTTTTACGTTTTAGACCTATGATCTTAAAAAAAGCATCTTTGGAAATTGTTCGTTTTCTATTAGCTACCTAGTCACAAAAATAACTCAAAAACGCTTTAAACTAGATGCATAAAATTTGGCATGTAATTTTTGCCATCAAATTTATAGATTTCTATCGGATTTTAAACAAAATACTCTTTGAAGAAAGTTTGTGTGTTTGAGTGTTCAATTATTATTTAGCTCGCTATCTATAAAACGAAAGGAGCGAGATGGATAAAATTCTATAAATTGAATGAATGTCTACAGTTTAGAGACTATTTGCATTTTGAGCCAAATCTAACGAGGAATTGAATGTTTGCTATTCTGAACTCTTGGAACATCATCAGCAGAAACATGTAAACACGGTAACTCAAGGACTTTAATACATCAAATTTAGTATGTGATTTTATTACCACAAGTGTAATTTTTAAAAATAAAATTTTTGTTTCAGTCTGTTGGGAAAAATGTGTCTCAAACACAAATTTGATTTTCGGATATTAATAACTATATAACAGAGATTAATTGCCACATATTTATGCCAAGTAAGATAGATTCAGTGAAAACAGAGGTTAATATCTCGTATATATTTCACAGACATACTATGCAAAGCCTTCTCTGAGATAAAACCTTTTATTAGGGTATATGCGATAAAATTTTGGGAAGACTACTTCCGTTGGTTAAATAGGCGAAAACATTGATAAGTTCTGTGACATGGCTAATTTTTGCCACATGACTACGATATCATATTATAGACTTAAAGGTATTAATTAATCACAAATAATATGAAGACTTAAAATTACCACAAATAATATTAAGAAAAATTAGAAGCGAATTGAATGCTGACGATATCGTTGTTGCGTGTTCTGGAACTACTCATTCTGAAGAATATTTGAGTAATGTTTTATCTCCCGGGCTTTCTTTGATTTATTGACTAGACATGCCACATATACGTGTGGGTTGAAAAAACTACATATACGATGGTTTATAAACTCACTATCTCTTGTTCCAGTTCTATTTTCTAAAGAAATATTATACATTCGAGAACAGTTGAATGTAAGTCAAAATGACGGTGTTGTTCTTAATTTAAATTCAATACAACTATTCCTCCAGTGAATGATTTTTTTAATACTGTGCCTATTAAATTACTAGAAATTGGCAGTCATTTCTGCAGTTTCAGAAAAAAAGATAAGTGTCTTTTCAGACAGGAACTGTGAATTTTATTATTGTCTTTTCGAGACTCAGAAATCATTAAACTTTTTAAAAAGTTATTATTTTAAAAATTAATGGCAAATTCTTGCGTTTGGGATCTTTAATAGGCTTTATGTTAGCTTTTAATTTCAGAAATGAATCATGAATTCATTTGTCTATTCAACATAGTCAGTGAATAAATATTTATGAATTTTTATTAGTATAACTGTCTAAGCCGAAAATTAATCTGGATGGTTTTAAATTTTGTCTTGTTTTGCTGGTACATTTCGATATTTTATAATGTCCTCGTTATTGCTCGTAATGATCTATAATGTCCTAGTTTTTGCCTATAAATTTGTTCTTTCTCCCTAAGTAATTTATAAATATAAATTAGAATAAAATTTAAGAGGGAAAAATATTACAAGGGAGATTTTGATTATTTATAATAAAAACTATATATTTTATATAATTGATTGACTAATAAAATTTTTTCTATTAACTAGCCAATTTTAAGGACTAGATTCTTCGCAATAATTGAAAATGAAATATTTCAGTTGAATAATTTTTTGGTAATTAAGTCTTAATTGTTTTCTCTGAAAATATTTTTAACAGAAAATTTTATGAATCGAGTAAATTTATATGGCTATTTTAGAAGCCTTACTCAAGTATTTTCATAACGGTGTATGCTTCTCTTATTTTCTATAGTTTCATCTTAAATTTGAAGTTTAATTTTAAATTAGAAGCGATTAAACTTCAAAAAATCTAATATTACACCTTGAATTAAAACAGATTCGTAAAGATAAAAAGAAAAATCATTAAAAATAAAATTTTCTATGCACTATCTATAGAATATATATTTTGATTTATGCAATATATCACAGGGTATTCAGTAAGAAATTTCCCTAATTTAATTTAAAAAAAATCAATGTTCTATGGTTAGAAAGTAAAACAGTGAGCTGGATGGGCTAATGTATTTTCATACTTCTAATTCTATTGCAGAAAATATTGATAATATTTAGAAATATATGAACTTTAAAAAAGTATCATCATAGCTGAATTTAAATATTAGCTCTAATTATCACAGTATTCAAAAATGTTATTAAAAGCATGCATTCAATAAATACCAGTTCAAATGTGAAAAAATAAGCCAAATCATGACATCTATATTATTGTACGGGATTCACTTCCTGCAGCTGGCTTGTATATCATGTTAATCCTTGTTCAGAGAAAACTCCGGAATTCTCAAACACCTGTATTTATTTTAAGAGTTATTTACAAAAGAATGCTTTCCACAAGTAAGAATATGATGGTAGTTGTTTCTAATGGCACTTGCTATGGAGAAGCTCACTGAGGCAGTCAGCGATTTTTAATAGATGGTGCATCTCTTGTTTTAAGTAGGGCTAACTAGGACCAAGTAAACTTAGTTACTCAAGCATCACATTCACTTACACAGTCCCTTACTTTTTATATGGAGGCACATTAAACATTTTACAGATAGAACAGACGAAGAACAACCATGCCCGAACCCAAGATGCTCAGGTGACGGGGAAGACACTCTACTCTTGTGCCAGGATGTCGTCAGTAAGAATATGGAATATTTATGTACAAATGAAAATGAGTGCATACAACGTCTCTTACACCTTTGAAACTAAATCGTAACAATCATCAACTGGGAAAAAAAATAACAGGATAAAATATTAGTCACAATGTGGCGGAAGCTTCATAAGCGATTTAACAACCACCGGAAACGAGTGTTACGCTCCGGTGCTATGTTAATCGGCTACAAAATCTAACGTTCTGCTATCAGTCTTACCATTCACCACAATGGTGACCCGAGACCTTGAATAAGCAACCTTGGTACATCTGTTATGGCACCCTTTGCCGGCAGCAAAAAGTCATCAAGGCGAATTAGACACAACAGCCAACATCAGCATTAACAACTCGCACACGCTCTAATATCGTTCGTCCCCCCCCCCGACGCATTGGTGGGAGATTATGTGGTGGAAGCCTCATAAGACAGATAACATCCCCTAAACACGAGTGTCACTTTTGTCTAGTGGCTCTGTTACTCGGCTACAAACCCTAACGTTGCGAGTTCGAGCCTATCGGTCCTCAACCACCCATTCACCTTCAACAGTGATGAAAATGATTCACAATAGGAATATTATACTAACAATAATGAAAAACACTGCTGGAATATTATTTTAAAATACATTGAACCAGTTGGTGTTATTTCTCTGTAATTTCCATATACTCTCTAATCGCAGTCCACGTCTTAATCTTATCCTCCTTCTGCACAAAATTGTGGGCCTTGGGTAAAAGCACGAATAATTTGCATGGCATTGGTGAAAAACAGTTACGAAATACAGAACTTTTCCGTGAATACTGGAATTTTTCTGAAACTGTCGCAAGAATATGCATTTGCGACGATTGTTTGGCCATCCGACTGACATAAAAATTTGATACAAAACTACAGTTGTAGTCGCAAGAGAACATACAGAATTTCATGATTTAAGTCATTACTTTTGCATGCATGCAAAAGTTCAGAAAGACAGACGATCAAACGTTTAAGGGATTCGGTTCAGAAAATATATATTTGATACTTTATTATATATTATTGATTCTTTAGATATTAAACTTGAGCTCCTAATTTCTATGTACCTGTCTTTATGTTTTGTTGTTAGCGGGTTCCCTTGCACTCCAATAGCCAGATAAATTTCCAGTGAATGCATTTCATTCAAAATTTGATTGAAATAACTATAAATTTGGTTAAAAACGTTTTTACATTTTGTTTACAGACAGACAGACAGACAGCCAACAATTAGTTTTTCCCACTGAAAGAAGTCTGAAATGTGAAGATTCATCAAAATCTAGAGTTGATACTTTTTGACGATTTCAATATTTCTTCTATATTCCGCATATAAGAAAATAAAAAAAAATCTTTAAAAGCTAATTAAAATTAGATAAATAATTTTATTGATATCTTTGGAAAGGCAATTTTTTAAATATTTTACCGGTAAGAAAAATACATTTGTACATTAATAAATTTGTAAATTATCTATGTTTAATTATAACGTTACATCCAAATTATTATGGCCACCTCCTTAATACACTGTTGAATCACATTTTTCCTTAATACCGTCTGGGATCTTCTTGGTATTGGTTCTATAAGATTTCTTCAGATTTCATGGTACTGGACCCTGCTACATGATGACCCATTTTATCTCATTTTAAAGATTCTCAAATAGATTTATTGGTGATGGTGCAATAAGTCTGTGTCATGTTTTTCGAACCATCGACAGACAATGCCAGCTATATGATAGGGAGTATAGTCCTTCTAGAAATATACCATTAACATAATAGATTGTATCTTATCTGCAATAGCACGGATACCATCGGGTTAGGGAGTAGTGCTAGCTTCGTAAGCCAGATAAAATCTACAATACACTGGGCTTTAATGACTGGGAATTTGACATATAACGAGAAGTTATATATAAAAATACCAATTGTTCTGCATATGCGGCTGGCAAAATAATAAGTGAATCGCAAGGCTAGGTGTGGACATTTGAAGAGAGAGAGTGAATATATTAGTGTCCGGAATTCATCATCTGATCCTGGATTAAAATGGCGTTGACATTTAATCCATTTGTCTCAAAATATTTTTCGTGTAGCTTTAAATGAGATATTGACATTATTTAAGTGAAGTTCATGCTTTAAGTAAAAAAGCTTTTCCAAAATTTTGCTCTTTTTCCTTTTTTAGACACATAAAGCAAGATGTTCAAAAGATAACTAAATTACAGGATACAGGAGAAATTACAACCAATGAAGCTCTTTTTTATTTTCTGAGGTAAGATTACTTTGTACTATTTCTTACTCGTTTTTTCTATTTCTTCAACTTTTACATTAGTAATAATTTTTCCTTTCTTAAATATATTTTTGGTTTTTAGAAACATTTTTTTCTTGCATTTAGAAAGCACATATGTAATTATCAATATTTTTCGAATGGTAAATGATTAAATGAAAATAGAACAGAAGAAAAAAGCAACAATCAGAAGGGCAATATTAAAAATACATAGCACTGATTTGATTCTGCAGTATTTTTAGCTCAGAGATAAGTTAATATCTTATTCTAATAATAACTGCCGTAATTGTGACTCCGCCTGCATTTATTTGTTGTATGTAAAGAAAGCAAGGATGATATAACTTTATGTCGAATATTTTTTTATTTCTTATTGTCAAGCTTTTAAGATTTGTTTCGAGCTTTCATCTTGAATTCGAATAATAGTTAATTAATAAATATTTAAGGTTTTGGATAAATAAAGCCAATTTGTTTGTTATATATATATAAAGTTTACTTGAAACCTACAATCTAGAACTTGGAAACATAGAAATATTAAATTTTCAAATAGATACTGTTTACTTTCTAAAATTTTAACTTCAGAGTATACAAATTTTAAGAGAAGACATTTAAAAGACTTCTTCGGTCCTAAATATTTTCTATTTCTTTGGTTTAATGCTTGATAAAATAATACATGTATATCTCTTAATATTAACTGCAACGTAAAGAAGAATACCAATATTGATGAGATTCAGATACGTCCAAGCGAATAATTTTCACCGAAAAAGATACAACATGTAATGTTTAATCAAACATTTGCGATCTAATACCTTGAATTTTGAGGAATCAATATGAAGTAATTGTAAACAGAAAAAAAAATCCCAGAAACCTAACTATTGCGAAGTTAAAGAGAATCTGAAATTCTGGAGTTTATCAAAGATAGAAGAAAAGACGTCTTGGCATGTTTTTATGATTAGATGAAGTAGACTTCCCCATATTTTCTCTCTTACTCAATGATTAAGATTATCCCAGAGAACAGCTTTCATGGAATTGGAGTACGATAATTATGGCTTGTTAATCTTTGGCTTGAATTTAGCATTGTTACTAAATCTATCTTGTGACTCTTGGCGAGTTTTTTGGCGATTAATCCCTGGCAAGCGGTTAATAGTAGTTCCTGAAAAACAATTTCGCTTTTTAGACGTGTTTTTTCAAACCGATTAAAACTAAAAATTAAATCCAAACTACTTTTGTAGTCACAAAATCCCATAGAAAATTTGATATATTTAAATCATTGCGATTTTGCGTTATCGCGGTTAAGTTTCTGTAAGTCCAAATCAACAGAAGATCAATCTCTTGTTGAAATTGATCAAAAATTAAAGGGAGCCTACATTAAAGATGTTAAATCCGTATACTAATTCTAACTGTTTGATCATCTTTGTTTAGTAGTTATTGTCATCATCATCATTCTTGGCTAGACAGCCCAAGGTGGGCCAGTACCTTCCTCTGAATTCTGTCCCCAACTCAATTTGGGTTCGAAGAAAACATGTTCCAAATCCCATCTCCAAAAGGTGTTTTAAATTGACTCTGTAGGATCTACCGTGAATTTCAGTATTTATCGTGTTAACATATATTCGGATTGTTGAATGTAGAGAATTACTTAGCACGGAGTTTGCTCAAAATTTGATAGAAACCAACAAATTTGTTGTAAAGACTGTTTGCCAAATTTCATATGTCTAGCCCAACGGGTTTTTGAGTTAACTTTGTCACAGACGGACATTTTCCAATTTTTTTCGAAGTCAGTTAGGTCTCAAACGTGGAGATTCGTCATGGATCACGTGTTCAAATCTTTTTGACGATTTATATACTTTCTCTATACTTCGTATGACAGAAAATAAGTACTAGTACAAACATGAAAAAAAAATTATTTACAATGAAACGAAGGAGGAACATCAACTGTAAAGCAGTCCTCGCGCTTTCTACTTGGGTGATCTTCGTTTCACTTTATTAATTTTTCTATTAATAAAATGAATTCTCGTTACAGGATGCATGATTTCGATGACAATCGAAAACTAGATGGTCACGAACTGTTGGCAGCTATGACTCATGCACTTGAGCACCAGGACACCGAGAAACCAATGTCTATAGAGGAAAAGGAGAGTAAGTGTTTATTTCTATTATTGAAGATTTTCAAACTTTGAGGTTGCGATATGGTATTAAAACGAATTGTTTTCTTTTTGATATTTCTTATAAAATAAATTACTGCAGATTTTCCAATTTTGATTCAGGAATAGTTACATTTAAAATTTAAATGATTTATGTCCATTATGTTTATAAAAAATATCGAGTATTTTTCGTGATTTAAATAAAAAAAATGGGGAGAAGGTTGCAGATAAGAAAATCGTAATTAAATTTTTTTTCCATTCATATCCATAAAAGTTTTGGAAAAAATGTCAATGTTGTTCTAATTATTGATTGATAAAACCATAAGCTAAGTTTTTTCCATCTAACTTGTTGAATTTTTTAAATGTTATTCTGTTAATATGCATAGGATAGATATTCGGACGGCAGATTTCACTTAGAATTTAATAGAAATTCAATGCTTGTATGAAATTTCGTTCGGCTGATTTTCCGCTTTTATTTATCGCGTTCACAGATTTTATAACATGATTACTAACTATATATATATATATATATATATATATATATATAGAGAGAGAGAGAGATAGATAGATAGATACATAGATAGATAGATAGATAGATAGATATAGATAGATTCTGGCGAGTTACGAAATCCCAAATTTGAACTTTTTTTTGCCTTTGCTTCATATTCTAGAAAATAACAAAAGTATGTTTACTTGTGTTTGCTATTATGATCCCCTAACTCCATAACTATCGTACTGCCATCACGTTTTTGAAGAATCCGCATTCATAGAGAAAAAAAAAATGTTCGATAGCCCCATTGACGTAGTCTGTCTAAGTTTAGATAGAAATATACAAATTTTGGTGTTAAGAATACATATCAAATTTCCTCCCTCTACGTCATAACTTTTTTACTTTCTCGTATGCGAAGTGTAGAGAAAGTATTGCAATCGGGGGGGGATGAATTTTGACAAATCTCCACGTTTTAGAAATCCTTGATTTCGAAAACCATATTTTTGGAATGTGTCCTTCTGTTTGTGACAAGGATAACTCAAAAACGCTTTGAGCTAGGTGGATGAAATGTGGCACATGATCTTCACATTTTATTTGAAAATTTCTATCAAATTTTGAGCAAAATCCGTTTATAGAAAATTTGTCTGTCCGACTGTTTGAGTATAAGTTAACACGATAACTACAGAAAAGATAAAGCTAGATTGATAAAATTCGGTATACATATTTTGTATCTGTTGTTAATACATATGACACTTTTATGAACCCACTGATAGATTTAAGCCGAATGAGCGCCTCTTGTTTTTGAACTAGAGCCAACTAGGGGCGAGAGTGTGACTTAGCTACTTCATGCGTCACTATTGCTTGTGCAGGTCCTTTTTACTTGGAGGCACATTCACACACCTTTCAGATGAACAACTATGCCCGAACCGGGATTCGAACCCTTAACGTCCAGATCACGGGGAAGAAGTGCTATCTTTATGCCAGGATGTCGGCAAATTTTTCATCTTCAGTGTATATACTTATAAAAATTTTGAGCCAGATCCAATGAGATATTGACAGTCCGGTGATCTGTTCTTTCAGAAACATGCAAACGTGATAACAAAAACTCAATAATTTAAGCACGGATATCTCAAAATTCTCATTTATATAATTTAATATGAGAACTCGTCACTACAAGTGTAGCTCTGTATCACAATTTTTCTTTCAATTGGTTGTGAGAAGCGCATTTAAAATACAAATTCGATTTTCGGATACTTCATGACATGTATTTAAATTCTCATAATTTTTTTCTCTTCTAAACACTAGGTATGCTCGGGCACTTAGAGTTTAAAAACTCTATGAACCCTCAACATATTGGCATTTTTAAGTTGGGTTTACTGACAAATAGAGCGAAATACAGACTCCATAATTTCCAAAATGTGTTTTTCAAATTTGAGGAAATCTGAAATATGGAAATTTATCAAAATTTTGAGATCGAATTTTGTGACGACTAGGAAATATTCGATGCCTTTCTACTAACGGTGAATGAGTCAAATATCACCAAATTTAGCTCCAAAATTAAATTAGTATTGAACCCATGGGCGCTCTTAACTTACGAGAAGAAAACAAGCATCTATTTACACAGTTTAGACTAAAAGGTATCAAAATTGTTGATGTTAAATATAAAAAAAAGTAATAACCAAAGTTTTCAAAATTATCGCCAACAAATCGCCAATTCTTCACCGTTAATTAATAAGTATCACTCTCTATGCATATTTTACATGCAAGAAAGTACTTTTTTTCAAATATTGTAATGTTATTTTTTGTTTATAATTAGTAAACTTTCTTGAAATTTTCAAGTCTTAAAATGGAAATCCCACTATTAATGGAAATCCCATGTTTTTTTTAAACATTTGGTCATATGCCTAGGTTATAATTATACTTTCCTTTCAGATATCGTTGACAGTTTCTTCGCCTACGATGATAATAATGATGGACTTATCAGTTATCCAGAGTTAAGGAAACACTTATCAACTGACGAGACTGCTGCTCCACCAGAGGAATAACCTTCCCCCTCCACAGAAAATGGAACTATAATTTCATACCTACTTCAAGTATATTCCATTATGTTTGTGCTTCATGTTTGAATACATTGAGTTTTTTACAATAAAAATATCGACACATTTTTTCGTGTTTTTAAATGCTGTTGGATTGAAATTAATCTGAAACCAAAAAATACTTATGTATCCAGTGTATTTATGTATCCCAATTTTTCGTTGTGCCGGCTAGCTGGCACAGAGGTAGCGCGTCTGCCTCGTGTTCTGGAGGTCCCGGTTCGGGCATGGTTGTTCCTTTGTGTGCTATCTGTGAGATGAGTGAATGTGCCCCCCCCCCCTGTAAAAAGGGGCTGTGCAAGCGTATGTGTGTGTGTTTTCATCTTCATATGAGCTAGAAGTCAGACTTCTGCCCTCGGGTGCTCAGGGGTTCATACCCTCAGAAGCTACTGCACCCCTCTTTCCGCGGTAAAGCGGACACGATATCATCATCATCATCAATTTTTCGTTGTTATTAGTTTGAATAGAATTCATTAGTTTAAGAAATTGAAACATTTTTATTACACGTTAATATTCGTTTAATACTTTGTTATTTATGTACATTTAAAATTTTTAACACACAATATTGAAATAAAGTCTGAGTTATTTCCATAAATTAAAATTATTATTATAGTGGTTTTCTAAGGAACTGCCCGGTTTTAAATACATTATTTTTAATCTTCACAAACACAGCTACACTATAAAATTCTCAAACACTTACTACTACAATGAAAAATGGGTTAAAGAACAGTATAGTGGAAGGTTTCCACGTTTTTCAGCCTGAAACAGTTGGCGTCAGCGCAAAGGCTACTCATGGAAAAAGGTCGATTCAAGGTGAAGACCTGGCGTTCAACTGAATGGCTTCTGCAAAACACTACAAGGGGGCGCTCTCTGCTCATGGGGAATAAGAAATGCTACATTATATATATTTTTAAAGCACCCTGTAATAGTCAGTACATTTGATGATACAAAAAATTCATGTTCATTAACTGTTAAAAGGTTGCAAATTTTAATATTATTTAGCTTTTTGAAATTCCTTTTATAAATGCAAATCCCAGAGCATTATTTTAAGAACTTTCTTAAATTTTAATATAGTATTATTGGTAAATCTGCTATCAGTCGAAATAAAGCTGTTTGTTTAACAATTTGTATAGTTAAATCATGAACATTATTACTATTTTGTATCTAATTATATTATATAATCTGAAGTGTTTTAAGCATAGGACGAATTCAAAACTCTTTCAGTAGGTTACACTTACATTTTTTATTAAATTTAAAATTACATCTATAGGAATAATCGTTAGTTAATCAATATTTAGGATGTTCGCGCGAAAATTTAAAAAAGATTTTATTTTCCGTAATCTTTTACCACGATGTATACTTTCAATTACAAAGTTTCATTAAATTATTTGAAAAATTTATAAAAACACTTAGGCCTATGTTTCTGTGGAAGTTGATAGTAAAAAATTATACATCCCAAAGTGGAAAATTCACAATTAAAAATGTTTCTATTACTTCCATCTATAAATATACAAAGGTTCACTTTTCTATCTAGAAAATTTGTAATTATATGTTTATTTTTAAATTTAAAGTGACTAAGCACAAATTTAGAAGAAAATATTGATTTCAAGAATGCAAATTTATTCAATACATTAAAAACTGTCAAATGTAAATTTTTATTTAGTTGTAGATTATCCAATTACTATGACATAAAAGAAATTTGCTATTATCTTATAGTGTTATTCACTTTAATTGATCAACATTTGCCACTTTAGTTTTACAAAGATATCTCAGAGAAATATTGAAATGCCGAGCAAGATAAACAACTTTTTGTTCGCATTTTTATTTTTTTCTAAAAGAATTATATATTTTATAAACAAGAAACATTTCAGTTTGTTGAGGTTTATGCTGTATGTTATTTTAATGCCAGCCTAATTGTAGAAGAGTGTAAACGTCATTATCCGAATTCCTTATAACCTCTCTAGAAGTGTATTTACATAAATGTTCTGCGATTATAAAATAACATAAAATTTACTTTCCTGGAGAGGATTATGCGTTATTAATGTGATGCAGCTATCGACATCGTGGCTTATTTTTTTAAAAATAGTATCTAGCTAATTTTATACGAAATTTTTAAATTGAGCATATATTTTTTTAATGTTCAAATAATTTAGAGCTTTAAGTAGAAAAGTTTTAATATTTGGTATTACTTTAAGTGATTTATCACACACATATATCCTAATATCCTTTTTGAGGATTACAGAAAAAAAATATTGATGCACCATTGCCTACAACAAATTATAATCATTCTAATGATACATGTTTTCATCTTCTGCTGTAATTGATTAAATTTCAGAAATTTTTTCAAAAACTTAACAAATTAAAACTAAAATAGCTGTAACCAACAATCCATCCTGTATCCATTCAGAAATGTCGTTATCGTTTTTTAACCGCTTAACAGTTTTGCCCGTATGGCGTAAGTGCCTCGATTTACTAAATTTTGATAGCTGTAAACTAAAAATAAACCATTCATAATGATTATAATTCACTATGAAAATATATTCAATACATAGATAAGTAATATATTCAATAGATTTCCATTTGAATCAAAATAATAAAATATTCCCAAAATAGAAGGTGCCATCTCTTTAGATAGTAAAGAAAATAAAACAGTTAAGTGATTTAAGTTTTTTGAAACAGCTGAAACATTTCTTCCTTATTTGACTCAAGAACAGACCAAAATTATTTTTTTTTAATTCACTGTTTTGCTGAGGAGTTCATGGATTTTCTACACAGATCAGGGATAGGAAGCATGAATTCAAAAATTCTCTGGATTATTATTTACGTCGCGTGTCTTCTATCTTCAAAATCTTTTCATTTGTGGAAAACTATACATTTCTACCGCTGTTTGCTTCCGCTTTTTCAGTTATTGTTTCTATTTCCTTCGCCCGATTTTTATTACATTCAGTTATTAACACAACATTATTACTGCGTAGAAAAACAGAATAGAAAAATCTTTTTTGTGTTTTTTTTGTCATATTCATGTGGGTACTACTAATGAAAATTGGATTTTTTCTTACCATTCATGTTAAATGCAATGTTATGTGGGTACTACTAATAAAAATAATAAATTGTGAATTTAAGTGCCTACTTAGAGGCCATCCTAATCAACTGATCATGGTTCAACACTATGTTCGATTTAATTCAAATTAGCCTTGTGTTGCTTTAAAATGGAATTCAAATATAATGTAACTAAACTAAACTCAATCTAATACCTTCAGCTGCCATGGGAAATATCGGGTGATTCCTACTAAATCTTTAAAATTATTTATCATCCACGGCCATATGCGCGTTTGGAACTATTGAAAATATTTTCAACAATCACAGAAAAATATAATATTACTGGGTTATTAAAAAACTGTTGGAAAATGAATGAGAAATTTGCTGTGTTAAATTAAAACAATTATTTTTAAAATCAAGATTGACTGTAATTAACTAGAGAAAGTACGAGCATCATATGCATGAGCCTAATTTATAATACGTTAAACTCATTCAAAAGTATACTAACAGTCTTTATATTTATTAGAAGGGAGTAAATAAATAATTGATTGTGTATGTTTTATTATTTAATTCTAATTATCTTTCATAATTTCTTAGGTTGTCATTATTAAAACTGGAAATAAAAATTTATTGTCAAATAATTGCAATACCATTACGAATTAAGAAATTTAAAAATAATATTCACGTGGAAAAATTCATGTGGATGTTTAATGAATGCATATAATAATAGCATTCTAAAATGCTCTGATAAAAACTGTATCCTTTTTTCTTGATAAGTTCGAAACATTATTAGTTTCAAATCTAAGCTGTAACTTATAGAATAAAACTTATCCTTCTTTTGATACTTGATTTCTTTTAAAACAAGCCATGGTAAATTTTATTAATTAAAGATTCGTTTAGCGAATTAGAGAACAATATCTTGAAAGCCAAGTTTTATGAGCAATCAAATCTAATTTTAGTAGCAGATATCGGCATTAATTGAATTTACTTGATTTAAATTTACACATTAATTGTTTATTCCATCCATAGAAAAGCCAGGAAGTAAGTCAATCCATATTTTAAAAGATGTTTCAATAAAGTTGCTACTGATAATGTAATTCTTTTAAATAAGTACTTTTTTATGTTCTCAACAGTAATGTATGTTTATCGCAATCTGGGTCAAATGGTATCAAAATAATTTTTTTTCATGACTTAGAATAAGACGAAATAAAAAAAAAAACAAATTCTAATAAAATAAAAGAGCTCCTATTCGAATATGGAGACCTATTTATGGAACTGCCAAGATATCAAATTCCAAACGCATTTCCTGGTGGTGTTATTTGAATCATGGGGTTGAATTTCTTTCTTTTTTTATGAGTAATCGTCTGAAGTTTCTTAGAATCTGCCAGATATAGTAAAAATTAATTTTACTTTGAATACAGGAAATATTTAAAGATATGTTTCTGAAAAAATAAGAATTCTCCTGCTGAATGGCGCTTTTCCAATTTTTTAATCTTTGCTGAAAATCAGATCTCTTTTTTCAGAAATACGAAGAAAAAACATTTCTACTGGAACCACCAAACGATTAATATTCTCTTCTGTATTAATGAAAGTGACACCATTAATTTTTTATATGTTTTTTTTTTAAATCTAAAACTGTTTTTATATTTACCTTTTATATTACTGGTAAATGATCTGGGTAAGAAGATAATTAAGCCAAAATATTCCTCGAAGAATAGATTTTTAAATTTGTATATCTATAAAATTTGTATTTGGACAATATTCTAAAAGTTTATAAAAATATATGACTTGTTAAGCAAGCTCTTTGTCAAAAAACGTCCGATTTTTTTAAAAAAAATTGTGTTTATTTTATCAGTAAAAAACCAACAAAGAAAATCAACTTATAAAATTTTACGTATATCAGGAAAAAATACTATTAGTGCAGTTTGTTACTTTTTATTTAAATAATTTTTTTGAGAACCATATAAAGGTAAGGGTGATTTTGGCTTGGTAGGGTATACATTCGGACATTTTTATGCAATTAAGATGTAATGCTAATCAATAAAAGAAATTAATCAAATTATTGAGAGTTTAATTGAATGAGTATATAATATTTAAATGAAAAAAAAAGCTTATTATTCATGCTCAAATTTATGAATATAATATGACGTTATCTGATCCCTTCAGAATTTTACATGAATATATCTACAATTACTATTATTCACAGTTAATATTATACAGTTATTGACATTAATTTATCTACAGTTATTAAATTATTACTTATTCTAATAAATATATAAATTTTATTAATTTTTTGCTAATGATTTAAATATTTATAATAGGATGATTTACATCTCGAAATCATTTTTCATTAAAGACATATCGAAGATTCTCTGTTGCAATATAACTGAAGTATTATTAAAAATATTTTGAATTATTCAAAGACCCAAAAAAAACCTAAAGAAAAAAAATAAACTCAAAGAACTTTTTTATTAATTGGATTTAATCTATTTTTTTCACTGAACTTTAATATATCTTTCCAGATTTATAAATTCGTTTTAAAAATGGTAAGTATTAGTATGCAAATAACTTTATGCAAGCAATACAAACGGAAAAGATATGATAATTTATATCTATCTTAATGCTAAAGTATGAAATCTGACATTTCATAGAATATGATGTTATATTTTGAAAATAACTGTATTCTTGAAATATTTAGGAATTATATAAATGATTTAATAATACACTTTAACGATATGGTATACATAAATCGCGTCTTCACACTCATGTATATGCAATTAATACAACAATCAAGCAACATTGTCTTTCAAGATAAATCTATCATGAATATTTCGTTTGATTGAATTATCAAGCCCAATTTTATAAATACATTAATAATAACTTCATTAATAAATCTAAAGTTATAATTTTTACTAAACAATTTTATTACTCTTGTTAAGATATGTAGTTGTGAACCATTAATGCATTAAATGCTATCTATATTTAAATGGATACTATTGAATATTGTTATAATCAATAACCTAAATCAATTAGGAATCTGTCAGCTTCCTGGCTCAGAGGTAGCGCGTTTTACTCGTGATCTGGTCGCCCCGGGTTCGAATCCCTGTTAGGGCATGATTGTTCTTCTATGTACTAATTGTGAGGTGTATGAATGTGCCCTACTGTAAAAAGGGGCTGTGCAAGCGAATGAAATGAGTGTGTCGTTGTCGTACTCTTGGCCCTAGTTGGCACTACTTCATATGCAAGAGACGCTCCTTTCGGCTTAAAATCGTCTTCAACGCTCTTGTCCATGGTAAATGCCATTAGTAACAGCAACAATTATTAATCTTAACTTAATAATGATTTTAATGTAATTGAACGAATTTTAAACATGTAAAAAACAGATTTTTCAATTTTAGCGTGATAAAATAGGGAATACTTCATTATCACTTTGAGTATGTAATGCATATAGCTTTGAAAAGAATTAAATTTATGAATTAACTTTTGAGAATTAATACAATAAAAACCTTTCTGAAAATAAAATGGTTTTTTTAGAGAGAAAATGCATCTTGCATATGAAATAACGTGAACTACTGGTTCACAGATTCGATGCTGAAGACTTTTTTACAGAAAAATTCAACGATATTTTATTGATTATCATTTATCTTTAATTTTTCTAACTGAATTTAAGATGTATAATTTCATAGGACTAAAAAAATTATTCTTTTAAATTGACTTCATATTGAGAGGTGGTTTTTACAAATGAAAAAATAACGAAGAAAAGATTGCTTCATACTTACTCATTAGATGATTATACTTAATTAACAAATCAGAGTATGGTGATTCAAAATCCGATTTTTCTAGCTTAAAACACCAAAATTATAAACAGGAAATTCATGCAATACGATAGAAATTTCCCGTAATTTTCAAAAATATACTACAAAAGATGGCCACTAAATTACCACTTGACCGAACAGACCTGTATCATCTTGTGTCTTTTTCCAGTTAATGAAACAAAGCGAAACATTCTTTTCGAATTTTTACAGATGTTTTATTTTCGTTTTTAGAACCAAAGATCACAAAAGAAGTTTACAATTTGGAAATACAATGAACAACGCGTATTCCTCCGCATTTGAATGGCTTGTTTTGTGGAACTCACGGTCAAGTGTAATTAACTGCTTTTTCTCCCGTTGTTATATCATTTCTATAAAATAAGGCGAATGCTAATCTAGTTTTGATTCGTTCGTAAAAGTTCCGTACCAAACAGGGCTTATGGAACTTCGAGTTAACCATTGCGTTCCACAAATCCAAATTCAAATGAGATTGTCGGATTGAGATCAAGATGCATTGGGAAATCAATGTTGTGACATCAGTTACACTGCTGGCATTAATACAAGGGCATGGAGTTAAAGGTATGCATAAGTGTTTGAGTTATTTTCGTTGTTGTTCCTTATCATAACTAACTTAATACATTCAACTCTTTGAGTCTCTGCTAATAGAGTAATATGGCATCCGATCTGGTAGATAAAGTTAAAAGAAAAATACTAGACTAATTACAGGCAAAAGTAGTTTTGCTGTTTACCTTAAGGTGCCAAAATGGGTAACAAATGAAAGGTTAAAAGTCTATTTTTGACCATAAATCTCAATATTTTTAATGTTTTAACTAAAAGCCTCTTCTATATTTTCAAAACAGAATTTATTTTATTTTTACTATAATAAGAAATGAAACTAAAAGTATTTTGATTGATCTCATTAAAAATGAAACTGTACTTAACATTCCAAATAAATATTTTTTAAATGTAAGTTATTTTAAAATTAATTTCCTATCTAATTTCATTTCTTTTCTATAAACTAGATATTACTTTGGAATATTTGTGGAATGAATTTCTTTGTTTTTGATGTGATTGTTACAAATTTAGATAATTCTTCATTAAAGTACAATGATTTAACACTAGAGCTGTAATTTCTACTAATTAACTGATTAAAAATATTTAAAACAGAGTTTTGCTAGATATAAACTGATAACAGTGTCCTCAAGTTAATTAACATAATAAAAGCCAATTAAAAACTGAAAAAAACATCAGAATTTGCTGATATCGATTAAATAATCAGATCTCAATATATTTTCATCAAATTAAAGAAAAAGACAAAGAAAAAATTTTCAAAATTGAAAATTATTAGTTTTAAGGAAAAAAAAAGAATAATCTAACTATTTTGGAAATTTTGAAGAAAAAAAAAAAGATTTTTCTTGCTTCATTCAAAATTGAAAACAAAAATTTTAAACTTTTTTTCCAGAAATGTCAGTTTTCCAAAAGTTTTCCTTTTTCAAACACCTTAAAATTCTAGAAAATGACCTTAAAATTCTAGAAAATGCATAAGTCCGGAATTTTACATATATTTTGTTTATAGCAACATCTAAGGAATGGAACAAAATATAAATACAATGATGAAACCATTATTAAATCCTGCAATTTTCAAGTTTGTGAAATGATTTAAAAAATTGAAAATAATCTACGCAAGGATTCTTGTAATTTGCCAGAATTTTAAAGCCCATGTAAAAAGGGGCTGTGCAAGCGAATGTGATGAGTGAGTAGCAGAAGTCGTACACTTGGCCCTAGTTGGCGCTACTTCAAAACAAGAGACGCTCAATCGACTTAAAATGTGACGATCGTCTGCACGTTTGCCCATGGCATTAGTAACAACAACATATATAATGGATATATAATTCCTATTAACTGCTTTTGATTAAAACTATTTGAAAATTTTTTAAAAAAGTTTTCTCAAATATTAAAAAAATAATTAAATTACAGAATATTTTTGTATATTAAAATGTTACATAAATGTTATTTGAAAATAAAAAATAGTACTTCAAATTTCATTGTTAAAAATCAAAACGTATTTGGATACCTTAATCATTCCAACTGATTGTACTTAATATAATTGAATGACTAATAAAATTATAATCTAATGATTAAAAAGAGAATAAAAAGTCAAACAAAATTATATTATTGTTACTTCTTTCAATCTTGCCAACTAATTTTAATTCGTGCAATTTGATTGAATTATAGACACAACAATAATTCGATTATGAAAAAAGGTTATTTCATTTTGCATTGAAATTTCCATGTTGGATTGAAATGTATTAGCATTAATTAATAAACAAGAAAAACTTTATGCTTCCCAGAATCAGAAAGACCTCTAGAATTCGACCTTAATCCATAATTTCTTAAAGATATGTGGAGTTAACTTCATAAGCCAGATAACATCTAGGATGCTGAAGTATGCTTTTGGTATTTTGGTTATGTTACTCTGTTACTTGGCCTAGCGTCGCGGGTTCGTATCACGACCTTCACAATGCCACAGATATAACAAAGTCTGAAAAAAATATCATAAGAAAAACCATAATGCTTTATATTGGAATAAAAATAGTGAAAAAAAATTGCTGAATAAAACTAAATGGATATTCTTGTAGTATAATGGCCTTTTTACTGCCTCTATTTAATTACGGTAATTTCTGATTTGAAAATAAAATCATCTAATGAAATATTTGTTTGTTTCAGAAATATTTTTTTTTTAAAAACTCTCCTTATGTTCTAAAAGTGCTTCCAAAGATGAATTTTGAACATTTTAGAAGTAATTATATGATTCTTAAAATTGCTTCAAAGAATTTTTCTTCTATGTTCGTTATAAAATTGCTCGGATGAAATATAAGCATTTTAGCATTTTATAATACAAGGATACAGACACACACACACACACACACATATATCGAATATATTTCAATGAATTTAAATTCGTTTCAAAAAGTTTTGCTTGGGATGAATGTAAACGTTAAAAAGTGTACATGATCAAGTAAATTAAAAAAATAATTGAGTTTGGTTTCATAAGACTAATATAAATATTGAATTTCGCAAAGAATATGAAAAAAAAAAATATGCAGTTACTTTAAAGAATGTCAAAAATATTATCAAATCCTTTCATATCTCGCAATTTTGTTTTAAATATTAAACACATGTTATTCGCACTTGCTCCATTAGGTTAATACAGCGTTGAATTTTGCAAAATATGTGAAAAAAGAATATTCAATTGCTTTAAAGGATGACAAAATTAGGATCAAGTTTGCTTTCTGTCACGTTATTTTATATCAATTTTTAAAGGCGTATTATTCTTTACTATTCACATGTTATCAAAAAATTAAATATTCCAATTTATTTTCTTGGCAAAGGATTGTGAGTTCTTAATTCTTTACTGTCTTTAAAGGTGTGAGTCAGGAATCTTCCTACGTTATCGAATGTATCCGTGATATAATTCCTCCTCAGGTAAGTCAGATTAAATACATCTTTTATTATTTTCTTTAATAATCAACTCAATTAACCAGATAGTTACTGAACAGATCTAAGCAGTCTTTTTTATAAATCCATCAGCTGCATCTTTCTAATCAGAACCAGTCTCTAATCAGAAGTGTTATTTAATCTAATCTCAAACAGGTAAAGATAATTAATATTTGTAAATGCCAGTTTTAATATTCAAAAATTATCATGCTTCATTTGTTATGTTGAACGCTATATTGTACTTGATGATAACGAAAACTATTTCTTACGCATTTGAAACAAATAAAAGCTCCATATTTACATTATTTTTTGTATCAGAATAATAAAAACAACAAAAAGATTAAAATGAAATCTGCTATGCATATTTCAATGTATCACGTCAGAACATCATTTCTCGAACGGCCAAGCACCACGTGCTCGTGCCAGTTAAATTATATTTTTATTCATTTTAATCGTTTCGTTGAATGAGTCACTTTAGTATCGCAAAAGATCCAAAAAACTTTGTCTCGCATTGATTATTTAAAAAAATATCACATTTTCTTATTTATTTCATTTCATATAAACACGAGCTCAAAATGACATTTTTAAGGTTTTATTTGCTTTAGTCATTAACTTATTTTTTTAAATCATAGCTTCTATAAATGCAATGGTTATTAAAAGCTGATTTTTTGAGATGCTCGTGCAGATAATAAAATTTTTATTTTTCACCTTCGATTTTTTTTGGGTGCTAAAGACCTCATACCAAAAACATCATGTTCTGACATGATAAAAAAGAAATTCGATTGCATGCTTGGCCAACAGAAAATCGTGACATTATTTAAATTTCCCAAACGACATTTTGTGATTAATTAGGATAATCGATACCTCATTTTTAAATAAAATTTTGTTTTTTATTAAAGAAATTGGAGTGTTGTGTTACAAAGAAAAATCTGTTGCAAAAATTTCGGTTGCAGTTTAGTTGAATTTTATTCTTATAAATATTAGAGTACGCTCACATATATGTACATTCTTCATTGTTTTGAAACATTAATTGAATAGAATTACAACTTCACAATCTATACCTGAAATGATATGAATTGAGTTGGAATTTGCTAAAATATCTATTCTTTTCATGGACATATAAAATACTCCTGTTGTTTCAGATCTATAATGATTGCTGTATTCGGGAGAACAACTGCACAGTGTCCAGACAACAGAACAGGGCAAGTATCATATAATTTAAACTGGAATTTCCAAATTTTGAATTCGCATATAAATGTAGATGATAAATCATTCCATTTTGTGCACACTGAAATACCTAATATACAAAATTTATTTTCAAAATATAAAAGGCTCAGAATTTTTTAAATGGAAGGGAGATTTTGAACTGTTACCCAAGCCATTCGATTAAGTATATTTCATAAATAGAAAGTGGTAAAAAGTCCATTTGATGTTTAATATTCTTTCGACATTAAAAATGTTCTATTTTGTCGATCGATCGAAATATATATATTGATCATATTAAAAGATGTTTTATAATTAATATTATCGGTGTGATTATTTTTTTAGTTTCGATTTGTCTTAAAGTATCCCATTATTGCAAACAATTTAAGGAAGACAAAATTAGTGTAAACTGAAATAAAATCATTAAACATTTTTAAAACTTTTAAAGTAGTTCATAATAGTGATAAAAGTATTGCAAAATGGACATTAAAAATATTAAGAATTAATAAAATTAGAAAAAGATTGCATGGATATAAAACTGATTTCAATAAAAACTTTATTTTTTACATTTTACAGTGCCATAAAAATAGTTTATTTCTGCTAATATACACTTTTAACTCATTGAAAGAATACTTAGTTTTCCAATTAATATTTAATTAAAAATCTAGTAAAAAATATGGAAGTTTTTTCATAACAACCATCTGGTACCCAAAAAGTAACTGCGTGTCATATTTGATGGTTCTGGTTTAAAATGCTGGGGTGTTCTATATACAGTAGGAAACTACTTTTGCATTGTCTATATCTTGCATGATGTTTTTGTGGCTAATACCCAACTTATAAATATTACCATATAAATTGTTTGTGAGTATGTTTAAATCAATCCCGTTAATTCCAATTTATAGATCTATTATTAAGTTACAAATAGTAAGAAAAAATATTATTTAAAAAGTTTACAAAAAAATTAAAAATCCTAACTCTAACATTTGTGTGTATAAGTTCAGTAAACAAATTATTTATAGTTAATTGTTTTATATCTTTTTAATTAGACAATACGGAATTTTTAATTTCTCAGAGTTTCTTGCAGTAAAGAATCAAAACATTTGTTCTTCTATATAATCTTTCATCAACTTGCTTTTTTATGACTGCATGATCTCTGAACGAGGCTTCTCAAAGAATGACTTTAAAATAAATATTGAACTAAAATGAAAAGGGACACGCATAATTGTTTAGTGATACGGTCTTACATATTTTATATATGATGAATAATGATGTTAATTTTCTTCGAATTATCTATATAATTATTAGGTTTAAAAAAGGGAAGTTGCAATAAGGCGTTTGTACCTGAAGGTTAACCCTTTGCACTCCGAAAAATAATTAGATGCAAAATTATTCTCCTAATACAAAGTTTTGTTTATTGATATGAAAAATAAATATATATAATTCTTTTAAGTCGAATTTCTTTGAAAAATTAATCTACATCTCTTAACCATTATGTAGGCGTTTTTAACAATTCAATTTGAAAAATAAATAAATAAAACGGCAAAATGATGCACAATCTTGAATGGTGAGTCAGAGGCACCATAGGAGTGCAAAGGGTTAAATATGGAACACATAAATACCACTGATTTATATTCTGCTTTTGATGATTAAATGTTATTATGTTCTCTTAATAAAGTGGCAAAAATTATAGAACAAACAAGGCCTTCTCCTTCGTGGTTTAGATTCATGACTAAACAACAATTGATATCCTTACAAAGTGTACACATAACAAAGTGAGTGTCTATTTAAAATTCACGTAGACTGCTACTAACATCGTTCTCCTCTTTCCAGGCCATAGACTGCATGAGCAGAATAATAATGGTGAGTATTCGAGCAAAGTGCTCTCTTTGTAAAGAATTTTCCCTGCGTGTGTTCTTATTTGAGTGATGTGATTACTTTTACTAATATCTCGAATGCGCCCACCGTGGAAATTATTCTAAGTGCTTCATTTGCTTGGGGAGCGATAACTACCGTTTCGTTTCGCTTAAAGGCCAGTTTCCGAAATACTATCTAGGTCAACGTCAAGCGATAACTTCGGAATAAAATCTCGAGGGTCTTAAAAAGGGCCATACAAAGAGATTTTTATCGTGCAATTATTTTCAGTTTCGAAATGAGATTAAGCTATTGCAGCGAAGCTTATATTATTAGTTATATGCATATTGGAGGAAATGCAGGGTAATAAACAAAAAACTCACTTACAAAGTATTATTAATAAATATTCCGCGGAGAGATTATTTATCGCTAGCCGCCTTTGGTGATCAGCTGTTTGTAGCGAATTAATTTTAATTACATTTCTTATAATTTATTAGATGATGTGCACGATTACCCCAACAAAAATTAATGATCGAAATTGCAACAGGTATTACAGTCGAAGGCCATTACATTAATAATGTTACACCTATTCTGTTTATTGTGTGCATGAACAACTCATTCTTTCATACGCTTATAAATTAAACATATTATAAATTAAATAAAAAAATAAATTAAACATCTCTCATGGGGAGGTCATATCAAAAATGACGATGAAGAACTTCCCGTAGGGTGGTTGGTTCTCGACACACTAGTGGGTACAGAAAAAGATAGGGGTTGACTACTTCCTATCGATGATGGGACATAATTCCTAAAGGAAGGGTTGTACTGTGGCCGGTGATGGCTTTTAGATCAATAATAATATAATATATTAGTCGCGGTGATTCTGTCATTCAGATGCTTTCGGAGGGTCGGAGTAGCCAGTTACGGTTATAAATTGAGCAGATAATAAATATTTTTCTTTTCCTTTCAACAATGTGAGAAAATCAAACCATTGTATATTTAATAAAATAATGAAAACAATTTCAATCTCAGTACAGCAATTATCGATCAAAGCGGTGCTGAAAATTTCCAAAATTCCAGAAAAAGTACTTAATTTGTATGATTAAATTTTGCTAAATTTTTAATTTATTGAGCATCAAACATTTCAAATCAAATGCATATTTGAAATTTCCTGATGAAGTCGATATCGTGACATCATAACATCATAAAAACTTCAGTTACTTTCTTAAAAACTTTCATGTTAGCCCAATTACCTGTAAGTCAGCTTATCAGATTATTTAAAAATTGATTTCACTTTTAAATTTCTCATGTGAACTGGTGATCAGCTGTTTGTAGCGAATTAATAGATAATTTGAAGAATAGCAAAGATAATTTGAAGAATAGCAAAGATAATTTGAAGAATTTTTCTTCCTTAGCTTTTGAAAATAGAAGAAAATCACGCTATTGATATTTGATAAAGAGTGAAAAATAGTTTGATATTTGATAAAGAGCGAAAATAGTAAAAAAATTCCACTGTTAAAATTTTTTAAAAAATGCTTTAAGAAATTATTAAAGTTTTTAAAAAATTCCACAGCAATTTAATTAATATTATTAAAAAAACATTAAATTTTTTTGAAACGTATAAAATTTAATTTAATATCATTGAAAAATGCAAAAATTTTCGTTTAATTTTTAATTAATTAAAATTTTATTCAGAATTTCAAAAGAAAAAAATCGTCTGCCTATGGTTGCACATATTTTATTCTTTAAAATGCATATGTTGAACAAATAAAATACAAAAAATGCTGAAAAAGAAGTATTTCGGCATAAGATATTTAATTAAAAACTAGTTTTTGAACTTTAAATTATTTTGATTATCTGGTAATCAATTTTTTAATTCTTTAAATTGATGAGAAAGGGAAAATAAAATCTTTTAGCTTTAAAGCTTTAAATGGCAGTTCTATATTTAGAGGAATGATTTATTGCCTACATATGAAGGGGAATAAGTAATATCATCGATCATTTTTTATTGAGGATACAAAAAAAATTCTGGATCGAATGTCAGATTGAAATTATTTGACAAAAAATAATGATTAATATTTGGTACTTTACTTCGCTAATTATTCTCATATTATTTCAGAGGATATAAATTTTAATTCAAACAAGGTTTTGAAACGTAAAAAGTAGATACGCGAAAGAAACATTATATAAAAAACATTTAAAAAAAGGCTATAACACTTAAGTCCTTTTAATTTTATAATATGTCAACATTGTTTGATTTGGTATGAAGTTCTAATTTCTTTTTCTTTCGGAAACTGAAAAATAATTTTTCCATAATAAAGAAACAAGTTATTCTCCAAAACTGGACAAACATTTTCAAATATATTAAATCACAGTCCTATGGTAGCATTCGGACTATACCATCATGACAGAATTCAGAAACTGAAGGTAGAATCCTAATAGCTGGCACCAACTACTGCCTGTTAACTTTTCGCTGAGGTATGTTTCGTCATTGGTGTGGTGGCAACTCAACCCTATATCATTATTATTCCCATTAGGAAAGGAAAAAAATCTGGCTACTTATCGGTTACTACACATCTTATCCATGTATTTATGTTGCTCCCTGGTAGAACCAAACATATTAGACGATGCCTTGTATATAAAATAATTTATGTTATTCAGTCTACATTTCGGTAATTTCTGCATGTATAATGCGATTGCATTTAGATTTAATTTATTAAAATAGCTATAAATCCGGATTATTAACTCTCATAAATAATATATTAAGATTGGATTTAGAGATTTTATGAAATTTCTTTCCTTTGTTTCAGATGCTACAATTTTTAAAAAAATATGAACAATAAGATGCTGAAAATTATCTTACCAAAATTTATGTTAGATTTATATAATAATGTTTAACAAATTAAAAAAGAAAATTTTAACATTTCATTAAAATTTCATTAAAATTTTATTTGATTTCACCATATTTTATGCGTATTATTAATGATTGGAAAAGACTGGATGATATTTTTAAAAGATGCAATGACATGGCTGACAATAGCAAACAAATTTTGCTCATTTTATTCCATTAATTTCTGAAGATACAATAGTAGTGAAATGGGAGAAAAAAAACCCGTTTTCTAATTTCTGTTCTCATGTAATATCTCAACAGGCTACATTAAGTTTCCCACCTTTATCCTTGAAAAATTCACTCATCAAATCATCTTTACCTTCTTCCTTACTTGAATCTATTTTAATCTATTTCGACGAATTTTATTAACTTTAATAGGTACATCTGATGTAAGTTAAAAGTTATTATGAGAATGATTTATTTTAGATGCACGCAATATGAATAATGAGGATTAAGCCAATCACTATCATATCTAATGTCACATGGTTTATGGTCCTATAATGAAAAGCATTAGCTTGTTTCATGTAATTAAGCTTATGAGCAGCAAAATTTAAACAACATGCATGATTCTTCTCCGTTTTTTTCTATATCCGTGCGAAGATGGGACTTAAAATAATGGTTCGTTCCCTGTACACACCGCTTTTTATTATTCATTCATTGTTATATAATTTATTAAAAAATAATGAGTTTGAACATAATCCATTGAAGCACTTCTTACCACCATTTAAGTGTCCCAATTATTAATAATTATTTGTGAATTTTTGCCAAAATCTTATATTGACCACTATTTTTTTTATTTTCAAATTTCAATTAAAAACATTCTTAAACACCGTAAAAAGTATATTAAAATTTCGTAATCAGTGTTCCTTACCTATTCGTTTTTTTTTGCGAGCAAAACGTGGCATTTCGATTCTTAATATTTTAAAGATTTATTGTCTATTAGGTAGAAACAAAAAATAATAATAATAAAAGTGAATAAGTTAAGTGACCTATTAGGTTTAAAAAGAAAGTTTTTGTTTTTGTTACTTTTTATTAAATAATTACAATTAATATAAATAATTTATCAAAAAATGGTTGATTTTTGCATGAACTGAACTCGCAATTTTCACCTTCACGCGAAAAATACTGAAATACCTGCATTTCACCGATTGAGCTACTACCTTTTGATTTCAGTTTTCATTACATACTTCTACAACTATTTAAAGTATCAAAAATTAATTAAAGTATATTAATGAATGAATATTTAAAAAAACTGTATTAGCATCAAATGTCATCCACTACAAGTATTAAACAAAGTTACTTGACATTGAGTAGATGAATAAAAAGTATTTTATTTATAATTAAAAATTTGAACAAGATATATAAATATATAGAGGAGGAACGTGAACTAATTGTATGTAATGAAAAAAATAAGAAATGTGAGCGTATTTTTTCTCATATAGGATCTTAAAGGATTTTATACAATAACTTATTCTGGTAAGGTGACTTTCGTGCTTCACAGACAAATAGCACTACCAATTCTACAAAATTTCAGACTAAATTTCTTGTTTCATTTTTGGTAATGTGAAAAGATATCATGGACGGGAATATTTGTCATGCAACTGAATTTCCACCATAAACTCGATCCACAAAGCACGGATGTGGGTGTACGTCGTGAAACAATATTTAAATTTTAAAAATCTTTAAGGGCTAACCAAATAATTCGGGTAACAGTTTTCTAAACTGGGTATCTGGATGTGGTGTAATTTTCGTCTCGGTCCATCTGCTCGTACCGCAAAGAAATAAATTTTCCCTTTCAGCAAACGATAAGCAACGAAGACTTGGCTTTAGCTTTGAACAGCTGTTCTGTACTGAAATCGCTTTCATCTATGTGTGCACCTGCCTGTCAGATATCCATTCGCGACTTTTCTAGCGGAACAGTTGATTAATTAAACACTGAATGTACGCTGATCGGAAAACAGTTCCTTAAAACTGCATTTTTTAAACATATGAAGGCATATTTTTATAATATTTGAATGTTTCACAAGTACAACGAAGTGTACCTGGATAATACAGAAACCAGAGAGTAAGCCGAAAATGAAATAATAGAGCTATTGTGTGATTAAATCTGATGCAATTTAAGTATGTCGTGAACCAAATGTTTTTTCCTTAGTATGGTGCAAAATTTAAAGAGGGAAGTGCTGGTTCTGGTGCCATTCTCATCAACTGGCCACAGTTTAAACTTGCTAAATGTGCTCGCAAAACATCCATGTATTACTTAAAAGCTGGACGTCTATATAATTAAACTAAGCAAAACAAAAAGAAGAAAAAAATGTATTTAACTAAGAAACAGAAAAGCTAAGGAACTAAGTAAACACGAATTATGTATATAAATATATGCTATATAGTTACCTTAATTTTAAAAGTATGTTATTTTCATATCTTAATTCATTTATTATTTTGAAATTGCGAATAATTTTTTAAAACTGAAATCAAATTTAGCCAAGGGAAATAAATAAAAGAATTATATTTGAGTTTTTATAATGTTTAATATTAGTGGTTGTTAATATGCTTTGGAATAGTAGAATTTTTTGCAATTTTTATTTTAAAAACCAATGTTTTGAGATTTTTAAAATCCTTTAATTTTGAAATCTATAACTTGTAATATTTGAACCAAACATGGAAAACTTTTGATCATGTCAAATTCTTAAATAATGGTAAATAAATTAAATTGAATAATTATAAATGATTAAAGAAATAAAGACTGCTTCTTTTAATTTGAGAATGAGAGCACAAATATTTCATTATGTGAAATATTCTGTTTCACTTTTCTTATAAAAAAAACTCTAAAGTATAATTTTTCTTATTATTTGTCATTTTTACACAAAAATATTATCTTGTGGAACATGATGTTGTTTTGGTTTGAGATTTGTGAAGCCTCAAAATGCACGGGCAGAAAATGAACGATTTATTGCTTTTGATGCATCCATTTTTCACTTTTAGCGTTATTAGAAAATAATGCAGAAGGTTATCGCATTTGGTGATTTAACGCCAAAAGTAATCTAAAAATAGAAATTTAATTTATAATTCAAAAGTTTAACGCATTCGTTGCCACTGACGCGCTGGCGCGTCAGCATGGCGCTACCTCCCATGCCGGTGACGCTCTGGGGCGACAATCGAGTATGATAAGTAAACTGCTTTAGTTTTATAGTTCGGATTTGGAGGTTGAACGATGAGGTTTTTGTGGCACGTTAGTGAAGTATTATTTTTACTAAACACGAAAATAAAAGGTTTTTTCTTTTTTTCTGGCTTTACTATTAAAATATTAGCAACGTTTTTAATCAGTAAAACACTTTTTTTAAATTCGGCTTCTGAGGATGGATATATAAATTTTGGTGGCAGCGAATGTGTTAAGTCAATGGCAATGATATTGCATTTTTTGTTGTTAAAATATTTTTATCATGTCAAAACATGATGTTATATTGGTTTGAAGTTTTTGAAGCCACAAAATGAACTGGCAGAAAATCGGTGATTTATCGATTTTGGATCATCAACTTTTTGCTTTTAGGGTTATTAGAAAATGATATAGATGGGTGTCACATTTGGCGACTTATCAACAAAAAGTTACAACTTGGCAAGAATGACAGTTACATGATTGATCTGAACCTGTTTAAACTGGTTAATAATTTCAATTAAGAGAAACAAAGCTTTAAAAATAATAATGTTCAATAATGTTCTCACATGATAAAATAAAATTTTAGATAGCGGATTTCAATTTTGTATTATTAAAAATAAATGTATATATACAGTCTGGGATCTGCTTAAATAAGAAATTCGGAATCTTCATATGACAGAAATATTTGTTTATGTAGCATATTGTCGATATATACTCACAACACAATTCAATGAACGTAGATTTTATATATATTTTTATTATTGTCTAAAACTCTTTTAGTCGAATTACTCTTCATTTTTCACGGATTCCCGAGAAAACGGCCCCGGTACCACGGACATGAGCTTCTCGCACAACAGAAACAGCCAGTTCTACGGCGACATCTTCGAAGCCTTGGGAGAAATGTGCAGAAGACAACCGAGAGCGGTAAGCGAATGATTTTTTATATATATAAAGCGATGAATAATTTGTAATTAACACCACATAAAATCCATCATTAATTATTAAAAATCGTGAGTTCCTCCCCATATATGTATTGATGGAAAGCATTGATTTATAATTACTGTGTACAATTGGTATTTCATAAACGAGTCTGATAAAAAATTAATTTTATTCAAAATTATTATTTTATATTTTATATAATGGAAGGAATAATGCTAATCGTTAAGCGATCTTAAGTTAAATTGCGGTGAACAATTTCCATATAATGCAATAAAACAAGTAACACAGGTTTTAAAAAAATTCAATTCCTACTTAGATCAACAAAGAAAAATGTTATTTTAATTACTTTTTATTAAATAATTACAATTAATATAAATATGTATGTACATATGACAGAATCTTAATATTAAGTTGCAAAATAAAAAACGAATTTCCTTGCATTTTCCATTTTTCTTCCCGAATTTAGGAGGTCAAATCTCAAGGTTAGATAAGATATGTGACCAACAATTGATGACTGAGATTTTAAATAGAAAATTGAACCTAAAGCTCAAAATTTATTCAATTTTATTTTTCGAGAAAAATTATTTATTCCAACCACTGAGCCGCAACTGCTAATTCACTCTCGAAAATCATTTGGATAAAATGTATACTTAAAGCAGAAATTTTCAAAAAAATCATTGTTTTTTCGCAAGAATTGAACTTGCATTCACCTTCGCGTGAAAAATGCTGAAACCTCAGCATTTTACCGATTGAGCTACTGCCTACCAATTTTAAATTTCATTACAAACTGCTAAAACTCCATTTAAAGTATAAAAAATTAATTAAATTTAATGGATGAATTATATTTAAAAAAAACTATTAAGATCGAGTGTCATCTATTGTAAGTTTGAAAAAATGTATTTGAACTTGAGCGGATAAACAAAAATTATTTTATTAACGATTGAAAATTTGAAGAATATATAAAAATAAATATATACATAGGGAGAGTGTGAATTAATAGTATGGATTGAAAAATAGCGACGTAATAATGGCATTTTAATTAAGCGATGTATAAGTAACCCGTACAAAAACAGTGCTTTCTGTATAATACAATACAATTGTACGCACGCAATGCACTTAATGCTATAGTTTTATGTGCACTTATCAGGAATGAAGATTTTCATGCAATAAAATGCAAACATTGCGGCATTTCATAAGATGTGGCATTTTGGAATTCTGTTATAACCATTCGAAGCATTATGGTGCGTATGAAAGAATTGCAGAAGAGTTGAATGTGATCTAAGCATGATTCATATTTTATATCTTATCTTTATTACGATATCTTTAACAGCTTATTTCATAATGGAATAAGAGTCAGAAAATAAAGAAATCCAGAAACTTCATTGTTTATTCCTTGTCCGGGAATAGTAAAGTTTTTGACAAACAGTTTGGTACAGTTGTAACTAAGAGAACCTCTCACTTTCGGATTCAAGTTCATCTCATTGAGTCAAGAGGCAAAAACGCAGAGAATGCAACAAGTTTATAATAAGCCGGCGTCCTGGCATAGGGGTAGCGTGTTTTACCCGCGATCTTTTCGTCTCGAGTTCGAGTCCCGGTTAGGACATGGTTGTTCTTCTGTATTCTATCTGTAAGGTGTGTAAATGTGCCCCTCTGTAAAAGGGGTCTGTGCAAGCGAATGTGATGAGTGAGTAGCAAAAGTCGTGCTCTTGGCCCTAGTTGGCGCTAGTACAAAAACAAGAGACGCTGATTAGGCTTAAATCGCTGACTACCTCAGCGAACTTATCCAAGGCAAGTGCCATAAGAAACAACAATAGTTTATAATAAAAAATTGGATTCACAATCCGCATTTATTCTTCTTTATGATTCAAACACATCAAGTATTCATTAAGAAATTTTATTTAAATTGAAATGTTTTTCAATTATTCTTTTCTGATTTAAGCACACGTTACACTAATGACATAAATTCTAAAATGTTATCTGACGGTATGTGATATTAAAATTTTTCTAATTTGATAATACTATTTTCCAAGTTTTTCCTTATTGTATTAATTAATTTTTATTGAAACTAACTTTGAAATTATTTTATAAATATTTGTTAAACATTTCCATTGTACAATAAGTTTTAAATTCAGTCAACATTGATTAATCCTGATTTACAACAACTTTTCTGAGTAAAAGTTGAAAACTATTCTTTGGAAATAAAAATAATTCTTTTCTTACAAAATAAAAGTAATTCTTTTCTTAGCAAATAAAAATAATTCTTTTCTTAGCAAATAAAAATAATTCTTTTCTTAG
>JAOUZG010033182.1:715495-778395 GCA_026289955.1 Argiope argentata
ATAAAAATAATTCTTTTCTTAGCAAATAAAAATAATTCTTTTCTTAGAAAATAAAAATAATTCTTTTCTTAGAAAATAAAAATAATTCTTAAGAGCAATTCATAAATTTGTTAGGAACATTATCTAAGTTTCTCAAAATGGTCATTTCTTTTCACTTACTTTAAAAAACCATTAGTAAATTTTCTTGCGAAGATTCGTAATACGATTGCCAAATGTATTTCTAGAAATAGAATCATTTACGATCGATCACTGCTCTAAATATATATTTCTCTCATTCGTATGAAGGTTTCTGATCTGAAAATCGGATAAAACGAAGAAAAATAAGCGTCATTAAGTGTAATACATTTAGAGTTTAGTTAAAATAATGATATTTCAGAAAATGGTGGCATAATCTATACAGTTGCATTATTAGATTTAGTAGTATTCTTAACCTTAAGCATAGAAATGAAAATGCTACGATTTTCCTTTTAATAATAAGAAAAAAATAATGAAAAAACAAAAATCACACAAATAAAATGATAATTTTAACAGAATATTACTGGGATTTCTAGAAATACAGTAGGCGATTATTGTAATGAAATATATTATAAACTAGCCGCCTTTGGCGACCAGTCGGTTCGCCAGGATTAATGCTCGCTAAAATTTTCATATAATATTTTATGTAGCTGTGTCTCATAACAGGTTTTTCACCAAAATATTTTTAAACCAAACAAATTTTGATAATCATATAATTCATTTATAGTATTATTTTCTTCAGATGTTCTGTTCATTGTACTAACCATCTTTCTCTTTCTATCCGAGCTAGGATTGCCCCGGAATTGATATTTTACTTAAATGGTGGAGGGAAAGGTCTAAAATTCTACGCTTTTATAGAATAAGGAGATTCAAATTTTCATGAATGTAAACACACTAAACAAATAAAGACGCAATTGGTTTTCAAGAGATGTGAAAGTTTAAAAACAGCTTGGAAAATGCCGCGCACAAAGGAAATAATGGTGACACACACACACCCTTCTTTTTTTTCTTTTTTTTTCTCTCCTTTTTTTCTTCATTACTTTTCTTTCGCTTACCTTTTTTTCGCTTTGTTATTTTTTTTCTTCCCTGCCCAGACTTTATTTCGAGCAGGCATAGATTAAATATCCATACAGACTAATAATAAAAGCAACTATTTTCTTTCTTTTTTAAACATCCCGTTATCTATAAATGAAAACCAACTGACTTCGCGCATTTCTTTCTAAACAAATCATAATTTATTACTTCCTGCTATCTTACTCAGTTGGTGTGGGGGAAGGAAATGAAGATTTTTGGCGGGAAAGTAAGAAAAGTGTCGTTTTAACTATTTTCCTCGCAGTTTTTTCATTTTTTCTCTCCATAAGAACCATCCTCGCGTCTTAACGAAAATATTAAAATAAAAATTAGCCGAATCGGTCGAGCCGTTCTCTAGTTTTGCGCTTAGCAAAGCATTTCGAGTTGCATTTTTATTAATATAGATAAGGCTTTAACAGTACTTGGTGGTGAAATGTTTTTAGATTAAAAAAAAAACTCTTTACTGAGAACAAAAATAAAATTCATGTTCTTGGTGGTAAAAGGTCATTGATTAAAAAAAAACTTTTTACTGCGAATGGAAATAAAATTCATAAGCATATTTATTCCATCAACATTTTTGTAATGCATTGATATGTCTGAATATTTTCTACTGAAAGCTTTATAAACTAATGCATAAATCTTCTAAAGAGTATCATAATTTACAATAAAAAGTGTGTAGAAAATGGATTTTTCCTCTTATTTTGAGAACTACATCGAATGCTGAATTTTCTCTTCCTATAATCGATTATCCTAATTAGAATTCCTATAATCGATCGTAATCGTAATTACAAATTTTATCCTAATTAGAATTTTTTGTATTGATATAATGAAAATGGAGAATTGAAGCATTACGTGATGAAAATAATATATTGAAATTAAGATTATAAATTTAAAATATCCATAAAAATGATATATATTTTTTAATTTTAGAAAGTTTAGGCTTCAAAACATGTCACAAGACAGCTGATGAGTATGAAATATGCCAGCAGGATTTCGGAAAACAGTTATAGAATAAATTGATTTGAAGTACTTGATCATAAACATAAATGCTATAGAATGCTAATATTTAGAAATAAATTGTTACAGATACAACTGAAATTAGTAACATAAAGGTATAATCATTATTGTTTTTCAATGATATTTCTGAAAAATAAATATTCTTTTTATTTATAGAGACTCCAGAATTGTATCAGAAATGAATTGATCAAAGTGAGTTTATAAATAATTATCCTTATAAATTAACGTGCTTTCCGCTTTCAAATTTATTCATGACTTTTATTTAATCTCTGAATGGAAAGTCTCTTATTAAATTGTAATTAATATAAAGAAAAATAAATTAGGCATTTTTACTGCTAATTTTATTTTAATATTATATTATCATTTTTTAATCTTATATCTTTTTACTAGTTATATCTTCTAATATTTCAAAATGAAAGCTAGAAAACAAACAACATTGCAAAGACCATCCCCAGATATAAAAACAAACTTCACATTTCTAAACTTATTCCACCCTTCATTTAAAGAATGATGCAATGTTAATTTATTAAAGTTATGAATTGTCTATTTGTGAATTAAATATATATCTCATCAACTTTTATACGAAGGTTACTGGAAGTTCCAATATAATTTAGATATTCCGTGAGCTTATAAAAGCCTACTTTTTAAATATTTTCCTTCAAGCACGTTTAACTTTCTGTACACGAAGAAAAGTCCTATTTTTAAGCTTTCTGTATTAAAGTTATTGGGACTATTTCTGATAGAATATTTAACTACTAAAATTAATGCCTTAATGTCTATTTTTTCACGTACTTCTTTCACTTAGTTTTCTCTTTTGAATTTCCACATATCGAATTACTTTAACCTAATAGATAATACTATTAATAACATCATTAAAATTTACATTTTTGCGTTGCTCGTACTTCGAAGCTCTTTTGCTGCGGCCACCAACATCAAAGAATATGGCTGATATTTTCATGAATTTAATAACTTTGAAACACAGGAAAGACAGATTCAGAAATTTAACTCGGTGCGGGTCAGTTTCAGACGAGTTACCATTATTATTATTATTATTATTTGCACTTGAAATAGATTGGATAATTTCAATTTCGGTTATCGAAACAACTTTCTATCACTTTCCATTCATAGTGAATAAAAAAGTTTTCAAACAAAAGTATGCGATTCTAACTTTTATTTAGTTCAAAATTTTGCATTTTAGAGATGCTGGCCGTGATTTTCTTTCAATTATTTTATTGCTACTTTGATTTTACATTTGAAAGAAATTATTAGAGTAAATGTCCATTATTTACAGCTTTTCCACTTGGCAGAAAATCCGTCTTTTACGGAAGTAAAATTTTTTAATTTTACATTTTTTCAAGAAAATATTTCAGCACATATTAAATCGAGGTTGAAATGGTCAATAATTGGACAGTTTATTTTGAAAGTAGCGTAAGTCTACTTTTTTGATGAGATATCACGTAATTTATAAATAATTCAGTGCTATCTTTTTATTTGTATCTAACTTGCTCAATTCAGGAATAAATTCAAATAAAAGAAACTAAATAGAGATTTATTATTAAAAAATGTGCAAGTTCAATTATCAAATACATATTGTTCGTTTCAGAATCCCGGGACCAGCACTTTTCGACAATTGTACTTCACTAAGGGATGGTACACAGGAATATGAGCATTATTAATTCCTTTCAGTTCTGAATTTTTAAAATGGGGAATGGTTAGTAATAATAGGAAAAAAATGAGTACAGAAACCAGGAATTCGCAGCAAATGCCACCATGAGGTTTGAAAAGAAATGAAAATTGAGAATTTAAAATACCGCTGTGACAAATGCCACAGGGAGGGGTCGAAAGGGTTAAACCTGTGAAATGTAAACATTTCCTCTCTTCAGTTTTCTTCTCACCCCATTTTTTTTAAAAAAAACTTTTTCCGTCTCATGCACAAAAGCGCGTTGGATTCCCGAATCCGAAAATGAACAATAGGTGGTGGGGTCACGTAGGTTATATTTGTTCTATTTCCTGTGTCGAAGATAATTTTTATTTTTTATTTTCTTCCAGTAATGGATAATTTCATATTAACGTCAAATAAGAATACAGATAAGACGAAATAATAGTTGTATAATAATTGACGGCACTTTTCCGTTAGCCGGGCTCAAGCGAAAAATCCCCCAAAAATATAGAATTCCGTCACATTTTTTGGTGATTTTTCACTTGCTCTCGGTTAACGGAGAAGTGACTCATTGACACACAAAATAAAAAAAAAAAGAGAATAAAACGAAATTTGCTATGCATATTGCAGTGTATCATGTAAGAACATCATTTCTTGAACGGCCAAGCAACACGTGCTGGTGCAAGTTAAATAATATTTTGATTCATTTTAATTGTTTCATTGAATGAGTCACTCTAGTATTGCAAACGATCATAAAAACTTTGTCTCGCCTTATTGATTGTTAAAAAAATATCACATTTCCTATTTATTTCATTTCATATAATCAAGTGCTCAAAATGACATTTTTCTAGGTTTTATATACTGTATTCATTAACTAATTTTTTAAAATCAGAGCTTTTGTAAATGCGATGGCAAAGTGTTATTAAAAACTGATTTTTTGAGATGCTCGTGCAGATAATAAAATTTTTATTTTTCGCCTACGGATTTTTGTTGAAACCATAAAATCTCATTTCTAAAACAATATCATGTTCTGACATAATAATAAGTGATCGAAAAAGATGAATTAACGATATATATTTCTGTGAACTACACATCACATTTTACATGCTTCCAGTCATTAACTTTGTTTTGCTATTTCAACCAAACCACTAGTTATTGATTTTAACTTTTTTCTTTCATAAAAATTGACCACATATACATGTAAATAATCCAAATGGCACATTTAACAGCTATGTTTTTTCAAATACTATTTCTAATCTTCACCAGATTGGATAATTTATATTAATAGCAGCAGTACTGTTTAAATGTGTTTCAGCGATGCCGGTACAGCATGTTGCAAGATCGTTTCACAAGTTCTCCAGGAAGATGGAGTCAAAGACGGACGGACATGGACATGGGTTTTAACGACAACTATGGTCGAATGGAGCCACGCCGGAGAGGTCAGTTCTTCACCGGGGGAGGAAGACGGCACCCTGACGGATTCTTGATGATGGGCAGACCCACCGATTACACCTCCGATTCTCGATATTACACCTCAAGGGGAAGTTACGGTGATGACATGGACGACGAAGAGTTTGGTTATTCAGACAGTGATTCAATGCGCTTCAAATGAAGTAAATATATATATTTCTTCTATTAATGACCTAAAGTTCTTTGAAAAAGCAGTTCATTTCAGGGAAATTTCGGGACAATTTTTTCTTGCCTATAACTTGATATCTAGCTCATCTGTTTTTAAGACATGAATCTGTAGTTTGAAAAAAAAAGAACAAATGCCGAAAATCTTTTTCAAAATCTGTATTATCGCAACCTGTGCAAAATTTAAATGTACAGATATTGTTAGTTATAGCAAAATAAAAGGAAAAACGAGAAACACATACTGAAATACTGATTTCAAAAACCTCGTTTGAAAACACACACACACGCTCGAGCGTGCATTCAAATGAACACTAACACACAAACGAACACGTATGTAACATAGTCATACTTGCATAAGCACACACACAAGCACAAACGAACACGTATGTAACATACTCATACTTTCATAAGCACCACGCACGCACGCACACACACACACACACACACACACACAAATCGCATAAACATATATTGGGATTCGTAATTTTCTCTAAATGCTGACTCAAAGATTTTAATTCATTCTACTTATCATGAGCTATAATTCATAAAATATTATAACGAGTTTTATATCAAATTCGTTATTATACGACAGCTGCCTGATAGGATGGAAATTTAACTAAGATTAATTGATTATCTGATAACTAAACTTTGGAAACATTAAAATATTGTTTTGTAACTAGTGTAGCAGGGAGTGAACAAAAATTCGTTTATGAAGTTATGCTTTTACAAATACAGAAGTCAAATAAATTAGAAGTAAAAATACCAATTGATTTAAATTAAGTATACGTAATCTGCAAATTATTGTTTAAGCTCATATATTAGTGAACAGACTGTTCCTCATTTATTAAGATGTGCCAAAATTGCACTTAAAATTGGGTTTGACTGAAAACAATATAATTTGTCCTATAAATATTGGTAACAATTATAAATTAACATTCACAAAAATATGATAGCTATGTATTATACGAATACTATTTAGATACAAAACATCATATTAAATCAAATTTTTCTAGAAAGCAGGTATGGGAATGAAAGAGCAAAAGTCATTTTTAATTTTTAGATTTTTAGTCTTGATGTTTTCGAATTTTCGAATACATAATCTCACAGATCAAAGAGACAAGAGCTAGATTTAACCCTATTAAAAGTGAAACAAAAGCACCTGTAAGATCATTATAGCGTAAAGGCTTCCATTCTGAATAATCCACTATCGTCTTTTCAGGAGAATTCACCCATAATCTAAAAGTTTCATCAGTGATAATTTTCATGTAAAGTCCCGCTTGATTAATGCGAGTTATTAACTCATTTAGTTCCCTTTTGTGGCAAAAATGCTTTTTCATCGGTATGGCAACATTGTCCATCTTGAGAGAATCAAGGGACAAAAAATCTTTCTTCCACACTTCTTTACCCGCCACCATTTGTAGAAGCATTCTAAAGTGAATCGTTGCCGATCGTAAGTCAATCTGCGGACTTTGCATTAATGGATAATCTTTTCTATACCAAGAATTACGCTGAACAGCTTCACCGATAAATCTCAAGTGTTCTTTTTCGTTATTGACAAGAAAATCCAAAGTAGATGAACCTTTAGAAACGAAACATTTATAACCACTTTCAGCCACCGCTTTTGAAAGTTCTTCGAAATCCTGAATGGCGGGCATATCTTTGGGAACGGTTAACAGCGATAAAAGAACTGCAGAATAACTAGAAGAGAGAATAAGAGCAAATATTAACCAAGAACAAGCCAGTATTCTGTATCTTAGAACATCATTGATGGAGAACAGGGGTTGTTTCAGCATCGTTCCCAAGAGTACAAGGAATGTTTCAGAATATGGGCGTTTAGTTCCTGATAAAGCCTGGAATAGAATGGGCATCAACAGAAGAATGACGACTATGAAAACCCAGACGGCTGTGTCAAAAGGATGAACAAGGGCTGTCGACATAGGTGCCATGCCAGGTTTCTTAAGGGCAAAAGTCAAATCGTCCGTTGCATAAACTGTACTGAAGTCTACGACTTTGGTTCTCTGTTCTGTCATGCTGATCAAATTGATGGAAATGTCAGCTTCACCTCTTTGGAGCATTCCAATCATACCTGTCCATTGACCATTGGGCAACAGGCGGCCCCATTCATGGTCCTGGACCATGACGAGTTCGAATTTCAAATCCAGGGCTTTCAGAATGATGTCCAGAAAAATTCCTTGAATTCCTGTTAGACTGGCGTTTTCTGCCTTGTTTATGTTCACTTTCAGCTGGTTTGTAAGAACAGTGGCTACTCGAATCGTTGATGAGCAAGACATAGATGAGGGGGGGGATCAGACACTACAAATCACAAATGTGCTAATTTCTGAGGGAGGGAATTCGAATTTCATTCCCTTAAAAATGGAGAACAAAGTCGATCAATGGCAATGAATTAAGGATTTTCAGAAGTATCTTCTGAAAATTTCTTTATATTCTAGCACTTTCGTTTTGTTTGCTTTCAGCTTTGGCAAAGACAGCAACAATGCTGCTTTATTGTAAACAGGCCACAAAGAGAAATATATTGAGTTTTCCAAACATAGTGTTAAAAGTAGCAACTGAATTGGTTTCTAAGGCCAGCAGCGTTTACACTGTTACACAAAAATGGTTACTAAAGGATTATAAACAGTGTCTAAACATTCATGAGCTTTTACTGTCTTAAGTGCTGAATTATAACTTGGTAACAACATTTCAAGGTGAAAGTGATAATTATGTATTGATTAACTGATTTGGGGTGATATATTTTTGTGGAAGAGTAACCAAGCTTTCTAGCTCAAAAGATTTGCATATTGACTTTCTATATATGTAAAACAGTAACAAATTAAGCTGCATTTCTGTATTTCGTGAAAAATAAATAAATAAAAATAACAAGCATTTCTACCAATACATTATACTCACTTTCCACTTTATTTTATTTTTTAACTTTTCAACTTATTCCTCATTAACTTTTGTTGAATTTTTTTTTATTTCAGTTGCTTTTGAATTTTATTTATGCTACAAACTGCATTCAAATGTTTACGATCTTTTGATTAAGCTTGACAGCAAAGAAGATTGATCAAGTTTTTTTAAGGCTTTAAAATACATCATTTATAAATACAGAGTTTTCCATGTAGCAAAAGTTTTTGCAGATATCAAAGGAATAGGGAAAGTTTTAAATTGCTTTTATTATAATAATGTGATAGCAATTTTATTTATTCTTAATTTTTTTAAGATATAAGGAACAATTTTTTTGCATATAAAATTTTAGTATCAAAAAATCTGAGTTTAAATTTTCGTTCAAAAGGGCAGTAATCTAGACGGTAGTAATTAAATTGTTTTATTGAAAAAGCTAATGTATAGTTCAAAAGAGTTGTAAACTTAGTAGTAACAGTTAAATGATTACAACGCGCAAAATATTGACATAAAAACTCAAACGTTAATTCCCTATCTATCGCGAATATAACGTACACCTATTCTTTAGATTTTCTTGTATGCTTCAATTTATATAATCTAAATCCGATAGATGGAGGAATATAATAGGACCTTATGGATGGAAAATCTTTTAGAACAGATCCTATAAGTGGAGGACTCTAAGATATCGAAATACGAAGTTTTCAGAAAAGAAGAATGAAGCTTATTGGAAAATACAGTCATGATGTGGGTTTGAATTATTTCTACTCTGATGATGGCACTTACTTTCCGTGTAAATGTTGGGGATGTTGAACTGTGGATAGTACTGGCTATTAGGGCTCCATCATCAGGTTTAAAATATAACCGTGACGACGAAAATTAAACCACCACGAAGGAATTCTACAATGTGTTAGTTACTTTTAACAGTTAAATGAGAAAAAGCAATCATAAATAAGTTTCTTCTACTCCAAATGTTAAGGCAAGGGTGAACTCATAACTTTTGACCAAGATCAAATGACTAATTTCCCTTTACTAATATACATTCTACATTAGCTTGTGAATTCTGTATTATTTTACCAAATTTTCAGTGAGTTTTAAACTCAAATTTCAATAAATGCAATAATGTCTCCTTTTATTACATAACCTCAAATGAAAATTTAAAAAAATTCTTTTGTGCTTAGCAAGATGATACATTTTTAATGCAATAGAGAGTATATATTAAAATTAATATTTATCTTGTGGTTGATAATTGATCATCTCCACTATTAATAAAGATGAATGCGGGTGTGTTGCGCTATTTAGACTATTAGGCATAAAATTATCAAATTTTTTGAAAGCAAGTTTTTTGAAAATGTAATTAGAATATTAATATATATATTTAAAAAATTAAAAAAATTAGCGTTTCGATGTTGGTCAATTTTTTTTTCTTATTTTTGGACAGTTTTAGAAGTATTTTATTATTATCTTTCTTTGCCTCATTTTCATCCGTAGATTATATTGTCCTGAGATTCAAACTGCCTTTATTACTACATCAAATATTTAATTTTGCGATTTCTTCCATTGTTGAGAGCGTCAGAAGCATTCTGTTTTATATTTGTACAGCTTACATGATGAATAAAAAAAGCCAAGTAACAGTACTGCGAATGCCAGAAGATAGATGAAAATAGCAATTCCCTTATTATTAGCATTATTATATCATAAGATAGGTTTCCATTAGAAAAATGCATGCGATTTCAATTCCATTCACTCACATCAGCATCCCGTATTAAATAACCCCCAAAGCTGTTTTTGGGATGGACCAAGAAATTCTCAACTGCGATCAGATGATGAGGACGATACTCGAGCTCTCAACCTCCTCCCCTAATTTAAACACTCCATCAGCGTGAGAAAAGTTAGTCCAACGGATTTAACGTGAAACAGACCCACTTACACGATTGTTCTTCGTTGGAATTGGGTCTTGAACCTGAGACCCAATGGTACCGGAGCCAAAACCTTACCAGTGGGATACCGCGGTCAAAACACTCACATCAAAATGAACAGATTGCTTTTTACAGTCACATCACTAAGCAGATTGTCCTTTTTTCCCAAAGGACGGGTGCTCCGAGAAACCTTCCACTGAAGCTGAAACAAGTTCAGTTTGGTCTTGAGGGGGGATATAGTTCGTTGTTTGAATCATGAGTATGAGTTTGAATCATGAGTAAGTTTAAATTGAAATGCAAACAACATCTCTGAGGAATCAGTTAGTCCTTAAAGGCGATCAGCGACCATAAAAACATGGAGTCACAGGAATAGATTTTGGCGCCAGCTGCGAATCCTTTTACAAAGCTTTTAAATGAATTAATATATAGAAATTCTTGTTGATTAGAAAAATCAAACCGATTTTTGTTGCCAGGTATCAAACTATAAACGCATATATTTATTTATTTTCAGATTACAACCTTGGAATGATTACTGGACTTGATGAATGATTTAATGATAAATATCTCGGCACCATTTCAAGAACATATCGGAACTCATCTTTTTATATTTTTACGCACATTTTTTGTATCAATAAATAATGGCATGAGCAAAGTGTTGTATGTATTCTTTATTAAAAATATCGAGTTAGTGACAAGATATATTCTTTGAATTAGACTTTTATACGGAAATTTTTGAAAGATTATATGAAGATGTTTTGATGCAATAATAATAATAAACCATGCAATTAACATCAAATTAATCAATTCAAATAATTAAAGAATTCCAGATCTTCCCAATTTTAAACAATTACATTATCTTTTATTGTACATGTGCTTTATAAATTGGCAATCAAATCATACTATTCATTTATTTTAAATATCCCTACGTATTTCGAATTTTTTTCCTTTTTCCAATGATCAAATGTTTTATATTCAAGTATGTTTCTCAAGGATTGTAAAACCAAACGCCAAAATTCTTACAATCTGGGTCTAATACATAAACAAATTGAAATGCAACTACCACACATTAAATCCCAGAAAACTTCTCAAAGACTGAAACTATTGTGGGATACTTCTGCAATATCTTTACATCATTCGGCGTCATACAAGAAATATCTATTTTTCTATTAAAGCTTTCCAACTCTTATTGACATCAAGCATGCAATGCAATTATTAACTACCTGATCACAGTTTCATCAAGTTATAATAGTTTCATATGTATGTAAGAAACAGTGGAGCAAATGGTTATGAAAATTCTCACTCAAGAACGATGCGAAGATGCAGAATTTATTGTCTAGGAAAACGTGCATTAAATATGCACAACATCAGCAACAAATTCACGGCGAATTAACTCTATTTAATCCCCTAATTTTGGGTAACAGCAAAGCTATAAAATGCCGTCAACGAGAGAAAAGACGCTCTCTCAAGCTAAGCCGGGTGGCAGCAAAAAATCGTCTTAGAAAATTGGCTCAGTTCTACATTATTTGGCGATTTTTTGCCTTAAAATCATTTTAAGAAATCTGGCTGAATTCTACAATATTTGGGAATTTTTCGCCGCCTCCGGGCTAACGGAAAAGTACCTTAATATTTATAGTCCAGACGCTTTCAAATTTCGAAACAAATTCATCAAGTGATTGACCGTCTGTGGGTCTGTATTTTAAGAAACATGTAAATGTGATAATTCAAAGATGCAATGACTTAAATATATCAAATTTGGTATGGAATTTTTCGAGCACAATTAAATGAAATAGTTCTGTATCAAATTTTTATATCGATCGGTTAGGAAAAACGCGTTTAAAATACAAATTCGATTTTCAGATGGTAGGAATGAATCGCCAAATTTTTAACGCCAAAGGCTAATATTTCAGAACTATTGGTGACCAATGACATCCAAGGTATCCTTTGGAATAACACCTTTATCAGAAAATGCGCTAGAAAGTTTTGGGAAGACCACTGCTACAAGTTTAGTATTTATTATTCATACATAAAAATGTTTAGATCTTTATAAATATGTCTTATTTCATCTCTCATCTCTATTCTAAATATATTTTATATTATATTACTATTGATAGTATAGCCGGCATCCTTCTACAGAGGTAGCGCGTCTTCCTTGTGATTTGAACGTTCCGGGTTCGAGTCCCGGTTAGAGCATGTTTATTCTTCTGTGTTCTATCAGTGATATGTGTGAATATGCCTCCCTGCAAAAAAGGGCTTAACAAGCAAGTGTGTGTCATTTTAATATGCGAGAAAGTCAGAATTCGGCCCTCGGGTGCTCAGGGGTTCATACCCTCAGGGGTTCCTGCTCTGCTCTTTCCGTTGTAAAGCGGACACATCATCATCGTTGACATTATATAAGTATAATAAATGTCGTCTGATTTAGCAAAGCATTGATTAATACGATATTTGTCTGGAGGCAAAGGTGTAAAAAATAAATTTAAATTCTAATATGCCAAAGATTTTAAATCCATATCTCATTTCTTTTAGGTGGTAAGTCAATAAGCGGAGAACTTTAGCCTTTCCTAGAAATTTTATTCATTTAAATTCCCACAACTGGAGCCCATAAAAATTCCACCCAGCAAGAATTTCACCCTTTCCCAGACATTTTGTTCATCTGAATGGCAACGCAACAAAAATAGCCGTCAGCTTCACAAACCTCCATGAGTTGCAACATTTCTAGGTATTGCCCTGGCGTGCCGGGTTGTTACACTTTCCGGTGCGCAACATTCAGCTGCGATTGGTCTAATCAATGGGGCTTCGGAAGCGATTAAGACTCGCGTGACCACTGGTCAGTAATGAGCTTCTACTTGTGGCCATCTCGTGCACGCGACTATTCACTTCTCCGAAGAAAATTAACGATAAATATATGGAGGGTGTATTGGAGAATGAATAGGAGGGTGAATAAACTTAGACTGGGCAGAGGAATTGTCAACGTGGTAACGCGATCGCAGGTTTTTTTCATTAATTTCCCCCTGATGGGATCGGTAATTTGGTTAAGTATTTTTATGGATGGTAAATGGGATTAATTTATTAATGGATGCAGGGGCTGAGGGAATGTTTTTTTTTATTTGGTAGCCGATATATCATTTTCAAATGCGTTTAGTTACTGATTACGGTTGAAAGATAATTTAGGAACAATAATGACTGCTTAAGGAGAATGCGTTATTTAAATTATTTATAATCCATGTGCATTTGAAAGTTGAATGAAATTTCAACAAAAGTAGAAATTACTTTTTATTTTCTTGTTTATGTAGTATAGAGAAAGTATAGAAATCGTTAAAAAATTCTGACTCGAGATTTTAACAAATCTCTACATTTTAGATCAACCCGAAATTGAAAAACAAATTTTTAGAAAATACCCGTCCGTGTGTGAATAATATACTAAAAAATGTTTTGAGCTGGACGAATAAAATTTGGTTTACAGTGTATAGTGTAAACGAAATTTGTCGCTTTTTATCAAATTTTGAGAAAAATCTGAGGAAATCTGTCTAATTAAGACAATTCGTAAGCATTCAGAGAATTAATGATTTGGAAATTAAATTGTAACTTTAGGTGGCAATAAATTACCAAGTGTGACAATCTTCTGCATTATTTTCTAATAACCCGAAAAGCGAAAAATAGATGCTTCAAAAGCGATGAATGGCCAATTGGTGTCCTACGCATTTTGAGGTTTCAAAAACCTCAAACCAAAACAGCATCATGTTCTCACATGATAAAAATTGAGTAATTGAAATTTGGAATGCGTTTTTACTTAAAAATGTAATTTTAGAAAACTTTAGTATCAAATGGTTAAAAAAAACGGCTTGAGGAAGAGTTTAAAATTCCTATTCGTGTTGTTTTTATTTACTTTACAAGAAACACTTAACTCTAATAAAGGCAGTTAAGGAGCATAAAAATAAAAATATTAGCGCACATGACGCCCATGGCTTTCCCAGGGTTCACAATTTTATGTTTAAGTTGGAGATTATACTTTTATTTGAGAAATACATGCAAGTTTCAGACCGACCACTGTTGCTGATTTATTTAGCACTAGCAATTGAGCGAAGATTTAAAATTGTTCTTTTAAAAACAGAACATTTGCGACGACCTGAACTTTAAAATAAACAAATGCAAGGAATTAATAAAATGGGGCACTAAATATGCCCAAAACGAATTTTATGAACAAAAAATTACACAAATTATAGATTATTACTTACTTTTCTAAGAAGAAACCGAATGTTGCAAACTATCGGAGACAAACAAAAGGTTAACATAACTCGAGATTAAAATAAGTGAAAAAAAAGTTTTTTTCGCCGTCACTGTGGAATTTTTACCAAAATTTTTCTTTGGTTTTTTTCCTATTTTTCTTTTAACTGTTTGATTCTAAATGATTTAAATCTATTGTGAGTACTATTTTAGCAGTAATTTTATCCAATCGTGTGATAGAAAATTTTCAAATATGCTATTTTTGCATCTTCTGAAACTTCTAAATGACTCATACAGTCCTAGTGTTCTAACCTTAGTTTATTATTTGGAGCAAAATATTTGCAAAATAACCAAACAGCGCAAATTCCTGCATGCCAGCATTTTTTCATGCGTAAGTCTTAAAAGATTCATTAACCTCCAACCAGAAACCGAACTATTTTTTTTTATTAATTTAGGTGCATTCACATCAAAATCTAAAGCAGTAGTACTTATATCCACGGCAGACTAGGAAAGCTTGGTTCCCTGAAAATTTCATACGGCATAAACATATTGTTATAAAATTTAATTACAATAGAATAAAATACTTTATGTACAAAATCACTCTATAAAATGCTGGCGTCCTGGCATAGGAGATCTCCATTTCTCCCGTGATCTGGGAGTCTCGGTTCGGGCATGGTTGTTCTTACATGTTCTCTCTGTAAAGTGTGTGATTGTACCCCCTGTAAAAAGGGGCTGTGCAAGTGAATGTGATGAGTGCGTTGCCAAAGTCGTCAGTTGGAGTTACTACAATACAAGAGACGCTGATTAGGTTTAAATACTTCAGCGAGCTTGTCCATGGCAAGTGTCATAAGAAACAACAACAATAACTTTAGCAAAATCCCTTTCGTATAACAGAACACAGTGCGTATGATTTTTTTGTGCCGTCATTAACGTTTTGAACTCTTTTTTTGAGGGGGGGGGATTGCGTGTGTCTCCACTCCATTGACTGCTATTTCGATTGTGGGGTGACTTGACGAACCGACGTTCATCACCTGTCACAACTTGGTTTTAAAAGTTCTCTTCCTCTTCACTGCGACGTGTGAGAAGCGCCAATGCACTGCCAAGTCGTGTGATTTTGCGAACGTCATTGAGCATTTTTGAAACCCATCGGGAACTCGTGATAACCTGAACGGTCGGTAACGATTTCGCACAAAATAGTCAGCGAAATTTTCAAAAAAAGCATCTTCAAGAGCCTGGAAATGTTGTCAGTGTGAAAGGTCTATTCTCCTGGAATTTTTCATCAACTTTTCTTACCAGATCCTGGTTGATAACAGAAGGCCGATCATTCCGAGCCTCATCGCGCCATTTGTCCGACCTGTATTAAACATTCGAAACCCTTTCCTCATCATTCCATCTCTCATTGTATCTTCACCGTAAATATCTTTAACTTAACGATCGATTTTTAACGTATTGCCATTCCTTGCGTTCAAATAACGAATTACAGCATGCCTTAAACATTCTATATGCGTATAGTGAATTGAAAACATAACGTAGAGCAACCAAAATAGTGTTAGATGTCAGCCAGTGAACAAGGAAAACTAATGTGCATGCTTAAATACCTCAGTGAGAGCCGATTTCAACTTTGAGGCGGCGGTACGATGAAACGACATTTATATTCTGAATACGTTTTTTTTTTTTTTAAATGCGAAAATCTAGAAGCTAGGTTTTATAAATTAATTAGCAACCAGAAAGGTGCTTAGTGAAAGAAAGTTCAAAGTGTTTTTAAGGAAGAAACGTTTGCTTTCTGGAGTTCCTTTAAAAATAATAAATGAGCGTTTTGTCAAATAACTCTAAATAAAATTTTTATGTTTTAATAAAAAGTAAAGGTTTTTAAGAACGCAAATTTTTTAAAAAATATTCCCATATAAATCATAAAATTTCGTTATACATGTAATTACAAAATAAAAGTTGGAGATAATTAAAACAAAAGATAAAATAATTCAAAATATTTTAAAACGCAAAGAAGAGAAAATGATTAAAATCAATAAAAAAGAGAAATAAATTAAATAAATAAAAGAAAATGATTAAAAACAACAAAGAAGAGAAATAAATTAAATAAATAAAAAATGATTAAAAATAATAAAAAAGAAATAAATAACTAAAAGAAAATGATTAAAAACAACAAAGAGGAGAAATAAATTAAATAAATAAATAAAAAATGATAAAAAAATAAAGAACTGCAGTCTTTAAATTTTATGCCAGAAATTAGCTGCATTCCACGCTTCGTATAAACACAAATATCTTTTAAGCTCACACGTCGTTCAAAAACCGTTTGGTATTTCAACAAGCAGCAGCTGATGTCCTCATTAATTGAAAACTGCTCACCTTTTCCCATAAATCCATTTCAGTTTCATGCTTCGATGAGAACGAGAGCAATGAAGCTCGAGTGGTGGTTACCCACCTGTTGAAGTGTCTGATATTATTTATGAATGAGAAGAGACAAGGCATATTTTTATGGCTCGTAGAAAGTTAATACTGTATTGCAAACTTGCAAGTTAAATTTGAAACAATATATTTTCCAAGAAATTTTTGTAAATACCTTGTACCTTGTGATACCTTTTTAAATTGTTTTTTTAAAATAATAAATATACTTTTGAAAATTACTGCAAAAATACTAATGTATTTTATCGTATTAATAAGGGACACCCTGTATATCGTCTTTGTTTAAATCGTTGTGTTCTATTTATAATCTTGAAATGGCTATAATCGCAAATAAACGACAAACAGCATTCGAAAAGTTATAACTTTTCATCAGGTCATGAGAAATTAATTTAGCATATTGCCACATTTTAAAATTCATTTTAAAATGTGGCAATATGCTAAATTTTCATTATTCATTAAAACAAGATAAATAAAGGCCACCCAGAAAATTTAAATCAACGCAATAGGAAAGTTGAATTTAAAAAAGTTGTGAAAATTATGTTTGAATGCTGTATAGATTTTATGAAAATGCTTTCTTTTTCAATTTCTCCTTAAACTATTCAGTAAGTAATCAGAAGAGCAGTTACCTAGGCGTTTGAGGTTAGAGAAAAATTTTGTTATAGAAAAAAATATACATAAAGTTTAGCTTTTTCTTCGCTAAATCAAAGATGGATAAGCCCAAAGCGTATTAGAATTATGCTTAATTGCAGATAAAAATAATTTTTTTTTGGTTCTGATTGTCGCTAATTAGATGATGGATTCGATAGATTAAGACAATTTAACTTAATACGAAGAATTTAGTTAAAACGATAAAACACATTGCGGCAACGCTGTTGTATAAGGGTAAACGTCAGCAGTGGACTAGATTTTTATAGACGGAATAATAAATCATACTTTTTACTTTCAATGTTTTAATATATAGTTTAAAATTATCATTCCAACTTCAGAATATTACAAGCATCTTTTTTGAATCAGTATCACAGCCCTAAACATATCGCTCTTAAAGCTCTTTCGTGGAAGCCTATTCCACCGAAGAACCGTCGTGTAAGGGGGCAGTTGCACGTTCAATTCATCAGGGTCAAACGTTATCCAACTAGTGTGGTGAAGGGGTGCCAGTACAGGTGTCAATCTCGTCACCTGTCCGCGATTCAAAATTACGAGGTCCGTCCTAAAAATAGTCCTAGTGTTGCTTTACAACGGGATGCTAATATAGCTGAATTAAAGTCTCTAGTATTTCTATAATTTCTTACAGAATTTATAAGTTAGATAACGAAGACACAATATTAAATCGAAAATCGAACTAGTAAGAGAGGAGTAGAGGAACACCGATGCAAAAATAATAACGGCAACAAAACAACAACAACTTAGTGTCCTCTATGCTCAAAGATTTAAAAGTTATTATAAACATTGCAAAATATCCTGTTATTTAATTAAAATATCATATTATATTTATTAATATGAATAATAAGACTGTGAGAAGATTTTTGTAAAATAACCGTTTTTGATAGTTGATTTTTAAAAAAAATGTTTTAATACATTCTTGAAATATTCCAAGTCCTTTTTTTTTTAAAAAAAAAACAATAACAGATATAATCATAAAATTTTCATTCTGAAATATTAATTTTTAGTTACTGACAGAAAAACATTTCATTAAAATTCTTAAGTACATGAACACGTTAGGAACTCATTGCATTGCAATAAAAGAAACTTTTCATTTCAGAAAAAAATGGATACACGAATAATAAAAGATTAATTTATGCAATTAAAACTAAATATGAGAAATACTAAACTTAAATATATAACAAATTCATATAATAATATCTATGGTACAAATATAATGTGTCTAAAGAAATAACCATTTGCAAACCCCGGAAGTGAAACTGCTTAAAAATTCAAGTCTACATTTTCTAACCTACTTAAATGCGTGCTAATGTCATGCTTATTATTTCAACTTTTAGCTATTTATTAGAACACTTTTTTTAATCGATTAAGCATTTTCCATTTTTGCGTGTCGTTTCGCGGAGAATTTTGTTTGCAATCAGGGACCGGATATTTTATTTCCTTTTGCTCCACTTCGCCACGAAGGCTGTCCCCCCGAACTCAACCCACAGTCCTGTCCGCTCCTAATTTTCCGCCAGTGAAACAGTTTCCTTACATCGAACAGAAAACGAAATCACGCGATTCTTCACCTGGATTGCTTAAATCATGTCCCCGTGACTTTCGTGTTCAGGAGCCCTCAGCAGACTCCTTTGGGTGGAGCCTTAACAAGAAGTGTGTCATCGAATTTGGGTTTCCACACTTTGAAATCGATGTCCACCAAGCTCTATTCGAAGATGAAATTGTAAACAAATGAACAGATGACGTTACTTTAAAAAGGCGCCATTTTTTCTATAGGGCGCCTTGCAGAAGTTAGGCTTTGGTTGCAATCGACGAAAGAAAACAAGTCATATAAAAACAAAAGAATTTCAATTAATAGGAGAAATGTGAGAAATGACTTAATAAGTAGCCTTAACTCTAAACGAAATCATTTCGATGGTGACCAGTTCTTAACATATAAAGGTTTCTCTGATGTCTTAAAGGATTCTTCCACCCTTATCACCTAAAATTTCGTCATAACAAACCAATATGTACTTTTTATTTATGGTCTTGCAGCTAGGATACTTTCTTCTTTAGAGATCATTGTTTCTAAAACTTCTAGTGCTTTCTTAATATAGCCAAAACTTCAAACCATTGAATATTTATTTTCTTTTTAATCTAAGCATAGGCTTCTGTAATAGTAAGATAGAAGCTTTTTTATTACAATGGATCTGGGTTAATATTACCATTCGTTTTGTAATATTAAATTCCTAGGATATTACACCAAACCAAAGTACCATTATTACGTCATTTAATGTTATCAAATTTGCAACTCAGAATTAACATTTTCTTCATATTCAGTCAGCGTTAATGATTGACATTCATAACATAACGCCATCCTGTGCCCCCGGTGCCTATAACGCTAAGTTCTCTAACCAGCTGGATGAGCACAAGATGGGTGAAAGAGAAAGAAATTTTGCCCATGGGACAGGGTTCAATTTCTTTTGTCTAGATCACAGATGTCTGGATCAGTTTAAATGGATCCCATCTTTAGCTTGAAATTTTCTGAATAGCTATAAATCGGGTTTAGATGATTTAATTATGAGAGTAAAATGATTGGGAAAAAAGATAAAGTGAATGTTAAAGGAAAGATTGATATCGATTAAAAATGAATCATCAAAACGCCGTGGCGCAATTGAACTTTACACTGTCTCTTCTTCATAAAAATTTGAAAATTGGCGAGTTTTCCGTGTTTAGGGCTAAGATATATGTTTTGATGCTACCGATGAGGGCAAATATGTGAAGGGAGGAATTCGCTTGCCATCCAGAAGAGCTTACAACTGTAGTTTTCTCTTATAGTTCGAAAATCATGCCAATAAAATATTTAAAAAATGATAGTTTCAATGCTTTAAAGTACCAATTATATAAATCAGGAACAATTGATATTACTCGGAATTTTTCTCAAATTAATATCTTGATACTATCTTTATAATTTACCATGAAAATTATTAGAAACAAAATTTAGTTTTAGAACTATTTTTTTTATCAAAATGCACAGTAAAATGTTAATATATCAATAAATTATATTTTTTATCAGAAATCTGAAAGAAATAATACAGAATGCAACAGTTTTAAAAATGTGTAAAATTTTATTTAAAATTTGCTTCTGACAATAAAGTTCAAATTTTACTGTACAATGAAATCACACGTATTGCTCAAAAAATCATCATGTATAGAATAAATAGATTTTGAAGAATGCATCCCACAATCATGTTCCTTTTTTTAAACAATATTTTATATTTACATTTGAACGAAATAATAGCACAGAGCAATTTACGAATCCCAAAATGCGTAAAAGATAATTGTTTAAAGCATGCAATTGTTGAAGGTGACATTTTAATTAATTGTAAACAATTGATAACTTTAATAAGATATCCTTTTTTAAACAGAATCGTAACCAGATTCTTTTTTTTTCATATCTTTTAAATTCATTTACTGTATAACAGCGCACGAGGAAATGTAATTAAGTAATATCAGGATTTTAGTATTAAAAATATCAATATTGATTAATAATACAGAAAAATCTAATAGGAACAAAATATTTGAAATACTGCTCAAGCTATGAAATGTAGTCATATTCATATAAATAATTTTCATACTTAATATTACTAATAAGTAATAATCCAGCTATAATCATAATACAAATTTCTTTAAAATTGGTTCTGACAATAGCCCTTTTTTAAACCATGTATCTGAAGAATCATATATCTGAAGCTTCAAAAACTTCTATGTACTTCAGTATGAAATTTGCAAACTTTGAATCTAAATAGGGATTTTAAAGAATTACTCAGCCAGAAGGTTAAATAAAAAGAAAAATGAAATCAAATTTTATTCCCTATTAAAGCATTTAGGTTAATGGAAATAAAATTTCAAAATGTTAAAATTATCTCAACAAATTCAAATCACCAACTAAAAACTTGTGATTAGTTTTAATCTTACAATTAAAAATCTACCTCGTTAATTTTTATGAGTTGTTCAATAGATTAGAATTTTGCTAGATACCCTTTTTGAAAGACAACTGAGATTAATTATTTCAATTAAGTTACGCAATGGCGAAATGAATTTTCAACATAAACATTTTGTAATGAAATAATTAAAGAAATGATAGAAAAATTGCAATGCAGCTTTCTTCTAAATGAACTATTGCTTGCTTCAAATGATCAGGTTGTACAACACATTTAAATGGTCTAGTCCAGCAAACTGGACGGAACGCATTAGGTATATGAACTCTTAATGCATAAAAGAATAGTTGTTTCCCCAACTATATTACTGAAGCCAACTTCTTAAAAATACTATTTTCTTTCTTTCAAAAATCTATATTAACAATGTACAAAATTTTAAGATATTTTTTTGAAAAAAATTCCCACCTACTGCATTTTAATAAATAATTATAATAAAAAAAGGGGAAGCGGAAAACGTGACAAAATGATAATGGGGGCAAAAATATTTCCATTAGTAAAATGACCATTTAAAGAAAGAATGAAATCTTCATTGAACGATAATTTGAGTTTTTTTTTCACAATCTCTTCATCCATCTACTTACAAATTGGGCTTTAAAAAACACTAAAAGTATGCAGACTGATTTAAGTGAACTGGATGTGTCCCAGAAAAACTAAAAATGTTTCACAAGAATCCCAAAATTTTATTTCATTAAATCTCGCGTGATTCTTATAAATACTTTTCGGACTGTGCCAATGCTCTAGAGGCACACAATACGAGTCAAATATGAGAAACAGAATCAACATGATTGTGCATCTTTCTTGGCCCTTTTTAAGGTGTGGCATACGGCCTTTCTCTCAGAAGAAATTGCTCATCTTTTGACGGCGCAACTCCAGGCAATTTGACAATACGAAATCGTTCTAAAAACACCGCCATGTGTCATACATGAGTCCTCCCCGAATCCGACTGATGGGTTATTTTTATTCTGCTCAGCACGAGTCCGATGGCCGAGCAGCAAGGTCCGATGCAAGCGTCCAGCGCCGTCTTCAGAAACATGCGGACTGCGTGGCAGTTGATGTTGAATTGTCTCAGTGCCGGCGATATGCACCAGACGTGCTGGAAGGTTATGCAGGCGAAACTACAGCCCACTATCAGGGCGATGGGAATACCACAAATGAGAGAGAGACACCTGTAGCAACAGTTCCTGGAGCCGGTGAAAATGGTTTTAGAGTTTCTCCAAACACATGTTGGAGAGTATGTACCTTCCGGTTCGGCGATAACATCATCAAACTCCACCTTTAAGAAGAAAAAAATATTAATTTTGTATAAAACATTTCTTTTTTTATGTTTAAAAAACAGCAAAAACTTTACTAGGTTTGTTTAGATATTGGCGCATCAGTAAAGCAAATGTATGCTATTGTTCATTATTCCGTAACAAAATAGATTTCAATTGCTGTAAATAATCAAAATCCTTTTCGTATACCAGAAGATGATGCTTGATATAATTGCATAAAATTAATGCTTCTTATATGTTTATCATTTGAATCTAAAATTTCATTCAAAAGAGATTAGAGCGTATATTTCATTCTAAATTTTATGACAGATGCCTCTTCTGATATGAGTTTTGTTAAATTATCACTATCAACACATTGTCTTGTTTCTGGAACATCCGTCTATCTAAGTTTCTCTTTTAAAAATAATAAGTTATATTTACCAGTAATTCTTATATTTATTGTATTGAACAGTACGGCGACTGTATTCAGAAAGGATTTAATGAACTGTTCCAACAGCGAAAAGAACTTAAATACTTTGACTGTTTTTGAAGCACTAAAAACACACACTAATTGTTGCAGAAATGAAAATTATATTGAATGAGCATTCCTTAAGAAATTTGTTGAAGGCTTGGGAGAGTCTTTAATTTTAGAAGAAAAAAACCTTTTTGTTTTCCCTAAATAGTTAACGATATCATGATACGAATATTCTGCAAAATTAAGATATCTCAGATGAAGTTCATCTCCAAATTGTTTAATTTATCAATCAGTTTAAGACCAATTATGTTCCCTAGAATTTCTTTATTATAAGCAATTAAATGTGGGCCAATTAGGGTAATTGGAAACGATTTTTTGGGCTCAACCTATTTCTTAGGTTTGAAATAAGTATCGTACGGGATGGAAAATTATTTGTAGTTAATACGAGTACATAATTATGTTCTAGAGGACTTTTCATATGATTCCTGTTTTCAAATTAATTAATCAGTCACAGTTATAACAATTTCCCAATTACCCCATATATTATAAGGTAACTGGGAAAGCCTACTTGGTTTATTTATCACAATAACGTATTGAAATGAAAAGTATAAATATATTTGAAACTACTACGTAATGTCTCAGACTTCATTTTACATTTCAGCCCTTACTGCTTTTATGTACTATTTTTTTTATTATTATTTAATAAAAATATATTCTTTGTAGACTATAGCACCTGTATAATACCTCCTCTTTGAGGTAAATTTTGTCGGTAACATTCTTAAAATTAACTTTCATGTAAACAGAATTGCATGGGACACAAGAAGGTAATGTTTAAAATTTAGAAACGCACTTTCAGATGAGTCAAGAATGACAGTCCAATTTTCAGATAGAAAGCATAGCTCTTACTTCAGAAGGTTCAATCTTTTTTTCTTCCACGTCATTTTATTTTATCTAATATTGACGCTATTTGAAAAAAAAATCTACATAAGCTATAGAGACTTTAGGAGAGCTTATACGATTTTCGAAAATTATCAGCAATTATTAACACCAAAATTTTTTTTAATTTCATTGATCGGATACTTTCAAAACCTTCGAAACCAACTGCCTGCGATCAAATCCATCAGTCTATTCGATTTCCGAATATAAGATCTTTATACAGATGCTTACATCTTAATTGATATAAATATGCAAATATGTCGAATAATCAATCATAGACGATTTGAAATAAGTGACTTCTTCTATTTCCATCTTTTTTTATTGAAGGGATTTAGGCGGATGCGGATTCCGATAGGCCCGAACTTGCAATCTGAGGACATACTCTCCCAACGGTAAGTTGGTGGTTAGACGAGCTGATGGTGACTGCTCTATTTAATGTGCCTGAAGACTTTTATTGCCGGTTAAGGACGCTTATGAGTTGATGGTGATATTTGAGTGCTCTACTTAATGTGTCTGAAGACTTTTATTGCCAGTTGAGGGCGCCATAACAGCTGTACGAACTGTGTAAGAAGGCTGATCGCATCCAAGTCACTATTAAAGTAGATGCGGATAGCCCTAGTCCCGAACTTGCTATCTGAGGGGTTGTAGACGAGTAACATATCCGCTGGGTCAAAAGTGCACATAGCCCCGAAAGTTGTTATCTGGCTTATAAAGCTTTCACCCCAAAATCCTTACCTTCAAAATCCTTTCATTTCATCACTGTTTCTTTTTCGATATAATTTTTCTTGTTTTTTTTCATCAAACATCAAATCGATCTTAATAATGTTCATTCGTGGAAGATATATTAAGTAGTTTTCATAGAAAATTCTATTTGTTAATTTGGCAAAAAATGATAAACATTTTCAGAGCAACGGGAAATCCCCGCATTCTTAAGGGCAACACTTTCTTCTTATATAATAAGTTATTTCAAATGCATTAAAAACATAACTTTTTATGACTATAAAAACCTATTCTCAACTATCCTACAATAAAAATTATCTCGCTTAATTGAGAACACATTTCTGCTTCTAAAAGGTCAAAAAATTTAAACTGAATCTTTTCATAAACTTTAAGTTTTACAGATCGAAGAAATATATACCTTTTCAATTTACAAATAATCAATGCAAAGAGTGAATAATGATATTTAGTAAAGCTTGAGTTTTGCTTTTTTAAACACTATTGCAGCAAACAAACAGTAGAAAATTGCATTTAAAAACAAAAAAGTTTTATTCGTTTTTTCAGAAGGCCTACGCATACGCTCCTCTACTAACTAAGACTAAGACCCTTCTTGATTTTAATTAAAATAGACATAACCTTATGCCTTATTATTACTTAGTTTAAAAAATATCAAATTTCTATGACATGCAAAAACAAAATATTGCATACTTATTTTTTCATAAATCCGTTTCAATTATTAAAATTTATGACAGTAGTTGAAATATTTCAAAATGTGAAAAATTCATCCAAAAAATTACAATTTCAAACAAAAACATTTTTTACATGCATAAAAAATAGTTAATCTGCTTTACGTTTTTTTTAACTTCTTATTAAAACTTCGTAAGTGCAAAAAATGAGAGATGAAAGTTTAAAGAATAATTATTTAAATCTTATTCTACGAAATAAATTTCACCTTTTTTTGTTCGAAATAAAACATTTTATTTTTTTGCAATTAAATAAGAGAAATTATTTATTGCTGTTAGGTATTGTTGGTATAAATAATTGAAATTTGTGAATTTGGATGTAAAAACAGCAGATTAACTATTTTCATCATGACATTTCAAAGTAACAGTTACAACAACAAGAAGCCGAGCAAAAGCTTGCAACAACAAAGATGGTGGACGTCCAGCAACAATCCAAGAACAACCAGTTTCATCGTCCCTTGATTAAATAGTCAAGATGTGATCGATCTAAAAGGCGGGTGGAAAAACAGCCAAAAACACAACAGAAGCGGGATAAGTTACGCATGCATATATGACATGAAATTTTTTGAAAAGAATCATACTTTGTTTCTTCTAACTATCGACAGGATTTTATATGGACAGATATGTGGCAACTGTTACTTTGAAAATTAAAATTATGCATTCAATTAAAAAAATATCTTGGATTTATTATATTTTCATTGTGATTGTTTTAGATATGCAGTGCAGGGAAAAATTCTACTTTGGAAAAAATGCGCCAAGATTAATTGCATTAAAAACAAACGAATTAATTTTCTTTTCCTTAACACTAATTCTTCAGGATTCTTTCTTATCTTCCAAAGCAGTTTTATTTTAATAAACAGTTACCAGAATATTGAATTGAAAACCAAAATCATAATTTCTCGTTTTTCTTAATCCAATTAAATTTTTGTCTTTGAATAATTTTTTGTTTTTAAAATACTTTTATTTATCTCGATTTATTTCATGTTTGTCAAGATGGAATTTTGCAATAGGTTTTTCATTCATTTTCTCTTTTAATTTTAAAATTTTGTACGCATTTTATGATCTTCAAAATTTAATTATCATTTAATCCAACGAATTTGTTTTTAATTTTGTATTCATGATTCCATCTGATGGAGAGTTTGATAAATAATAAATCAGGATCAAAAGAAATAGTTTTAAAAATTCTATTGTTTAATACACTAATAATAGTGTGGTTTTAAAAATGATTTTTACTTAAATTTATTTTTTTAACATAGTCTTTATAAAATCGCAACTTTTAAAACTTTTTCTTCGTAATAAACAGCTTAAATTTAATATTTTTTGAAGATTTAATATGTATTCAGAACATATTTTGCAGAAATTTTAACAATAAAATTCACAATAATTGTCAATTAAAAATTGTCGAATCATATTTGAAACAAGTGAAATCGAATAATTATCTTATTTCATGAGTGTATAGATAGGAAAAATTCTATATCGTAATCATCCAAAATATGCGAATATTGATTTTTAAAATTAAAGTTTGTAGCAAGTATTTTATTATGTTTTTTTTGCATAAATTCTCAGAATTATAAATTTTAGCAACTTTCTTGATATAAAATAACTTAATTCTAAATTAAGGCAGTTTAACTACTGTAAATACATTTCATGCTTTTTCCACTTGCAAAAATAACACACAAATAGCAAAACGAGAAGAAAAGGAGATAAGCTCAGCGATTCATTTACAAACGAGCAACTAATCAAAAACACCGCAGGTAGCAGTCAAATTTAAAAATGCATGCTTTTTAGTTTTAGAGGCTGTCGTGACATATTGCTTGTATAAATAAATGTATATAGTTACCTAGATTATTCAACAAAAAGAAAGTTATTCTTTTAATATTACTTAAAATCTTATTTTGGTTCTTAAAATGTTATGCTTTTTAAGATGTAAAAAAGTTTTTTTTTTTAAATCTAGATCTTAAAATTACAACATTAGCTAAATAACAAAAAAACTTGTTAATTTGATCGTAAATATTAATTGAAAATATTAAAAAGTCGACTACGTTAATTGGGTTTTATATTGCTATTTCAATGTTTTAACAATTCCTAATAGGATTTTACATCATTTTATTACGAAAAATTAAATATTTTCTCATGAAAATGAAATAAAATTAAGGAAATGGTCTAAGTGATGCTCAAAATTGAAGATATGTACATATATACAAGTATATGTATACTCCTTAAGCCTTATTCTGATAGTTTGTGACTTTTAGGGATATAGTCGTAAATATGTCAATTGACCCATTATTGGACCACTCTTGCATGTGGATGTCAGTCCGGACTTTTCAGCAAATTGTAATAAACAGACAGCAAAGGATCCGGAAAAACGTCAAGAGAGGGGAAAGAGGGCAAAATGCGTCGGTCTCAAAGCGCGTATAGGTTATTAGAACGCGGCTTAATATATATTTCTTAAGCCGTGTTGCAAAGCCTCGTGCGTCTACAGACACGGCACACTTTCCTCCCTTGACCTTCCCTTGCGGTCAGATTCTTAGCGGTAAATTAGATAGACATCAAAGAACCACAAGAAAGAGGCAAGGGGGGAAAGTGTGCCGAGTCTGCAGACGCACGAGGCTTTGCAGTACGGCTTTATATGCATAGAGATGTATGCATTGGTTTTTTGGCCACGTTGATATGTCTTTCAATTGATTTCGAACAGTGTAGTGTCCTGTCTTAGATAAATGTAAATTGTGAAACATTTATGTGAAGTGCATAAGCGAGAGGATGGATGCAACACCAAGGGGGGAAGGAGCGGCATGCAGAGAGGAGGGCGACGGAAACTAACGGTGGTAAGGTAAGGCCCGGGGGCGGGAGACGGCGGCGTTTCCTTCCTTTTCTGCTGCTTTAGGGGGACATCCACCATCCGCAAGTCGTCCCGCAATTGCTGCAAAATACATCAAACACAGTTAGTATCATCTTCAGCAGAATTCCGCTGTGAAGCAATGGAAGGTAATATAAAAATAAACAATATTGTATTAACCCATCAATGACTAAATGTGTATCATAAAACTGTAGAACAATACGAACTATGATTATCATTGTGTTATTTTTATGGCATCACAAGAAGATATATACATACTTGCTCTTTAGATATATGTTAATAAATAATTTCAGAAATTTATAAATTATTTTATATAACCCTGAAGAGCAATTTGCGGACAACAGTATTTTTCTAAGTTTTCCAAATGCAAGTAGAAACTTTAAGGAATAATGTTGAAAGAAAATGTCAACAGTATAAGGCAATTTAGGATGCTGTTCAGCAGTTACTAAGATCGCAGGCAAGCCAATCAAAAATATTGCTAACCGAAATGCAAAATTGATTTGTGAAAGGTTAAATTTTATAAATAGTAAAATATCTAGATTAAAATGCGCATTTATATTGAATTATTATTAAACAAAGTGAGGTTAAGGAATAACTTATTTATAATTTATTGGGATATTAATTATTCATGTAGATAATTGTGCTATATTTTTGAAGTATTCTGTTTGAAGTCTATTATATTTATATAATATATTAAAATAATTGTATATTTTATTTCCAAGAAAGGAAACTTAACTAAAAACTATGTAAACTTGAGAATTTTAATATTTTAGTTTTTTTTATCATTTTTACCTTATTAAAAATAAAAAAACACATATTTTTATTAAATTATTAAAATAAAAAATTATAAAAAATATTAAATAAAATATTAGAAAGGGACCCCCGTTATATAGTGCCTAGGGCCACAAGAGATTTAAACCGTCATTGAATGACACGGATATATGCAAAATATTGTACAATGTTTTTAAACTAAATATTCCATTAATCAATAAATGCAATTAAATAATACGAAAATATCTAATAAGATGATCATTATATAGATAAGTGTTTATAGATGATTATAATTGTTTTGTCATTGAATGAAATTACAGCAATAATTATAATAAAATACCTTGAACTATATCTGTATATACCACTACTAATAATCATACAATATATGATACATATTATATATATATATAATATTAACAAGATATAATAAAAACATATACTACAATAGTTAATACAGAACATAGCTTGTTACCTTTTTTACCTGTTTTTTTTTTCAGTTTTACTTTTGAAAATTTTATGCAAGTCATTTATATTTACACTTTCCTTTATTATAAAAGATTATTTTTCTAAAAGTGGGGAAATAAAAATAATTTCAACCAGAACTTTTGCTTTTTTGTTTAAACAATGGGAGTGCCAGAGTATATGAGTTGCTATTTATGCAAACCGTAAGTTTCAAAGTGAAAACAATGGTGTTGTTGAAATATAACTAAAGTTCATTTAACCCAGACTATCATCACTTATGCATATAATATATATATATGTTTAAGTGAATGTACGGTAATCACAATTTTAAGTTTCAGACTAATCGTTAAAGCATGTTTTAGCATTTTAGTAATAACCAGTAGTGCATTTTATTTCAAAACAGAATAACGTATAGAACATCATTATTTGGCTGCGTGCCATTATTTGTTTAAAGATACAAGCTCCGATTTCCTGTTATTTCTATACTTTGCTTATAAAATATTTCAAATTAAAAAGAAACAGTCAGATAATTTTTATGGCCTTTTTGAATCTGTAATTTGATCGATGTTCTAATAGTACATTGAACCATAACATTTATTAGGGAAATCAAAATTTGTTTACCAAAAAAAACCTTGAAATTTTACCCTTCATGTAAACAAGAGGAGAATGGCTATTATTTGAAATCAATACAAAAGAACACAAAAGAGAAAACAAATAATTTAACCGTCACGAATAATCGAATCGATAAGTAATGGAGAGCATATCCATTTAAGTATTGCAAAACTTTTTAAAACTTAACAGAAAAAATACATTTTTGGAATGATCTTAGGAACCCAAAGAAATATTTTTGATTGTAAAAAGAAATAAGTCGAAAAATTAGAGAGCAAAGAATGAATATATTTGCTTATGCGTTTCACACTTTTTTACAGTTTTTAAATACAATGCATTAATTGTGTACCATAATAGGTTCCATTTCTTTATTTTAAAATGGAAATTTAGTCAAATTTATGATGACATTCTGTAATTTTCTAAACTTTCTACTTAGTTTTTTTAATGAGTATTATGGAAAATTCGAGAGGTTTGCATTAAATTTAAGTTAGCGAAGCAATGCTGCCGAAAGCAATCTTCTTTCAGACACAGTTCAATTGCACTTTTAAATTTTCTTTCCTTCGAAAATTTCGCGGCCTTGGCTAAAGAAGTTTATATCTTTAGGAATTTCGTATCCCAGATTTAATTTCACCAAAAAATATGGTCATTCTAATTTAGCATAAGAAAAAGAGTAAAATTCTTTTATATTATTATTTTTATATTAATATTAATCATTCTCCACGATCAGGTAAAATGGAGTGATTTTCATAAAAATGAGGAAAACAAAAACAATTTTTTTAATTATTACTTTTTTTAATTTAATTATTTTCGACATATTGATAGTAAATTTTAGACTAATACAATGTAATCTTAAAAAAACTACAATTTCTCGTATTCGCTACCAGGTGACGACACTTATATAACACATTTGAATTAAAAATTAATTAATTGACAACTAAGCACTGGGAATAATAAAACATAATATTGTAGGAAACCTACTATGTTAAAAACTTCCATCAAGCTATATGAAATGATTGAACAATTAATCTCAAAATTTAAAAAAAAGGAATAAATAAAGTTAAATAAAAATATATAAAAATATTTTGTTGTATATTGTAAAAAAGTATTGGTACAATATCGTGAAATTTAAGTGTTGAATGAACCAAAAGCCTACATTTCTAATACAGCTGTAACGTTATGGGACATGTAACGTCTAAATAATCATGTACATAATAAATAGAACTTTTTTAACAGTTTTAATGCTAGACAGTTTGTAAGGATCATGATCATGAAATATATCTAAATGGTTTATCTAAACTCAACTGTAGATAATATTCTTATCGGCTAGTTTAAAATAAAATACAAAATGAAAAATAGATTCAAATTTTAAAAAAATGAAAAACTACTTTTATGAGAAATAATGTAATGAAAAGAGCGCCAGAACTTTTTTAGAAAGCATAGCTAAAATGTTCTAATATAATTATAAAACTTAAAATGTTTTTAAGACGAAAAATGTTGATATCTTTATTTGTAAGTATTAATCGCTTTCATAAATGTCCATTTTTTAAAAGATTAATAATATGCAAAGTGATCTAATGCTTCGTATTATTCGAGGCAGCTTCAATTTCTAATTTTTCTGTATTTTTGGTCTAAATTACCTTTTTTTTTACATTTAGGTGAATAGTTTTTCATAAAAACTAAGAAAGAGTGAAATAGTCTCTCTATTGAAATAACTAGTTTCGGATGAACTTTCTTTCTAGAAGAAAAATAGGTTTAACTTTATTAGGTGGACACGGCAGTTAAATATTGAACTTCTTTTAGATGGTTTAAAAAATGCTCGTCATTATTAACTTAGTGTTAGCATGACATGACCAAATATCTTGATTAGAGCTCTCCAGCTTTGATTTGTTTTGACTTAATCCTTTCATTCCACTTTCTTTTTTCTAAAAACTTTTAGAATATCTAAATCCACATCTGAAACTCAGAGAAGCCGATGACATATTTTAAATGAAAGATTTTGCACCAAATTTTCTCATATCATATATTAATTAGAGTTTAAGAAGTCTTAAAATATTTTTTAAATCTATGCATTCATCTGTTTTAAAATACCGAAAAACGTGAACAGTACGAGAATCTCTTCATCACTTGCATTTACTGATCTGCTGTATTAAGTTAAACTGCCTGAAGTGCTATCTTAACCTCCGTCCGCAGACTGAGGATTGTTAAATGATGTGATAGCTTTGTAACGTTCTCAGTTAATTTTTTTTTGTTTGTAAACTTGCAAATGATTGTTTTCTTTAATTTCCAATGATTTGTATTTTCACAAGATTAAATAAATAAACTAATCAATATAAGTTTCATAAAGTAAGTCATGAAAAGATTTTCATTTTATTTAACCGTTATTATGCTTCCAATTTAATTGTTGGTCAGGTAAAATAAATCCTCTTAAAATAAGGCAAAATCGACTGCATGATAAAAACCTAATGTCAAAATTGAAAAAGAATCTTAAATGCGAAGATCAAGATGATTGATTTGAATAAACCATGAAGCCAGTTCCTAATGTTTCACAAAATGAGAATGTCCGAAAGAGTTTTTTCCGACAATTATTACGCCTGAAAATGAGCTGCAATTAAAAATAAATGTGAATTTTAATTACTTTCAGATGAATAATCAATAAAATTTAGATGAGACATCCTGAGACAACTTTTGAAGAGAAATAAGGAGCAAAGATGGTAAAATATTTGGATTTAGATCTAAAATAAAATTTCTGTGTGTATCTTTACGAAAGTTTTAAATTTCTAACATAAATTTAATAAGAAAATACGAATGGTTGGTAGAGATTATTATGGAAGTTTATAAAAGCTCTATTAGAATCACGGCATAGAAGATTTCGGCCGACGAACTTGATTCGATAAGTAAGGAGTGATAAATTACAGAGTGGAAGGTTTTATTAACCAATGTTTTAATATTTTATTATTTCAATTATTATAAATTAGTATCTAAAAAGATTTAATTTTGTGGTGTATGAAAATATATTTCAAATATTATAATTTTGGTTACAGAAGTAAAATACTTTCGTTTATACTCCAAAAAACTGTTTGTTTTTGTTTATTATCTTGTCTCTATTTTGTTATACTCCATATAACCCTGAATGGTTAAATTTTTAAACAATACAAACAGACATATATAATAATAGATGTAAAATTGTCAGTAATTTGTAAAATTTAAGTATTTCTTCAAAAGAATTAGTATTTTTATCAGTTATGATTGATTCTAGCAAATAATAGACCATATAAAAATATCTTTAATAGCACGAACTACCCTCTAATCCATTACATCAGTGTAAAAATGCCTTTCTAATAGGAATAATAACTAATAAAATCCACAGTAAAATAAAAAAGTAATTAATCAAAAATGAGATTCCATTTACAGTATAATTTTCATGTGAAAATAGCATTATATTCCTATCTTTCTAGTTATCTTTCATAACAAGTGACCACAACAAAATGCTTAGAATCTCAATGATTTTCTGCGAATGTGAACGGAGAACAGCCTGAGTAATGAAGACAGACGAATAACACCAAACTAATTAACTTGTCGACGCAGCTAAGTCCCAGGAGTAAATTATTCGCTTTCAGGCTGATTGTTATTCCAAGGTCTTAGACCTTTGATGCGTGGCCAATAACCTTGAACTGGGGTCCAAAGCTTTTATAGTAATTATAACACCACGATTCGTTTTCGGGGCTTGGCTGTGGTACATAATGTCAGCCGGGAATTCTTCATAAAAATAATGAAGCGACTGCAATTTTACACGAAAGCCATTAACAACACTCAGTTAGTAAATGTGACCTTTGCGTAATAATTTAATTCCAAGCCAAAGCGGAAAGGTTTATGTTCTGAAGTGACATTTGCGTGCCACACAGGACGATGACGGTAACGGGTTGTTTACATATATATCGATCGCATGTTGTGAACTGTGATTAACATATTACGTGAATAAAAAAGTGAACGCTGCAGAAACGGAAATTTAATAATTAATCAACGGCTTACCCTTAGTTTCTGTAATCAGCATTATGTTAAATATTTTACAGATAGCATCATGCTAAATATTTAGCAATTCGGTATTTAGCAGTAGAAGCAAGCACAGAATCAGGTATTAGATGGATCTATTTCAATTCCAGCCTTCTAAATTATATTTAAAAAAAACTTAATTATTTGGAATATGAAGCTAAAAAATTATCTCGTGTTTCACTTTTAAGTAAATAATTCATATAAAAAAGAACCCTAAAGGAGATTAGTTTGATTTATTGTTTAAAGTCAAGGCCGGCTATCTGGGGAATGGGGCGGATGCTATGCACATGGGATCCGCAATTGAGGAGCCTCAAGCATAATCAAGTATTAAAATAATGTTCTGAATAGAAATAGAGCAATGGAAAAGAAGAGAGGAAAAAATTTTACTGGAGCAATCGATGGATTTTGAAATACACTTACAGTCGCTCCAATCCAAATTCGGACATCAAAGAAAAGATACTAATACAGTCAAAATTTGTAAACTAAAAACGATAAGAAGCATACTTAACTGAATTTTCAAGAATATATTTATTATAATTATAAAAAGAAATAACAAAAATTAAAAATTAATTTATTTTAAACAGAAATTATCGTAAGGAGCAAAATAAAAAATGCACAAGCCAAGCTCGGACGGATATTTTTGTACGTAAGTCCTTGTTTTTTATAACCATTTTAAGATGTTTATTAATTGATTGCACAAATTTTTCACAAAAAAAAATTGGATTTGGAAATAAGAAATCCGTTATTATTTTACAGCCATCTACCGAGAAAATAATGGATTCCTTTCCCTTATTTTCTTTCCATACTTAATTTTTGAAAATAATAGAAAAAGAAATCCATCATTTTCTCTGTAGATGGCTGTAAAATAATACTGGATTTCTTTTCCCCTATCCTAATATTAATTTTAATATTTTCTTATTCCTGCAACAAAACTCTTTTCAATTCAACTTTATAGGAAATGGCGTGTTTCCTGGGTTTTTTTCTTAAGGTATTCCAATAAATTTCAGATGAAATTTATATCAGGGCTTTTGGATGGAGTGTCTATAAGGTGAGGACAATTATGTAAAAATCAGGAACGCATTCGATAAGCTTTATGTTTCTTGATCATTGTCCTGATAAAGTCGCTATTTGTTGCCATACAGAAGTTTCAGCACACATTATTTAAAAATTTTCTTTAAAATGTTGAAGTATACATTCTGATCCATTCTTCCTTCAATAGGTTTAAAATGTTTTGTGTTAAAAGCAGACCTATACAACACAAAGGAGTTTTTGCTAAGAAAGTTGAAGGTATCTCTTATTCCTCTATTTGCAACAAGTACCGATGGGAGAAACACAGCATCGAGACAGGTTGATTTATTCAAAAACGCAAGATTCGGTGTTTTGTTTTTCTATGCTTTACATTATTTTCGAGAAGAAATAAATCTACTCGACTTATAGGTGACTATAAGTAAAGAAAATTGACAACTGTAATTCAAGATCATGAGTGTTCTATTAGTCACAATTCGTTCATTACTTAGAAAATAAGTTAAATTTATGCTCTACTAATGATAAAACAAATCAAGTTAATATAAATAAGTAAACAGAGGAACTTAAATTTTATTTCAAAGAATTGTAGACGTGATTCTTTTTTTATCGTGTAATAATAATCAAATTCTAGGGAATCATGAAATAATAAGAACACCTACCAATGGAATTTTTTAAAATTTTAAACGAGTTACTAAGAAAGTACGCCTCTGTGTTTATGGATCATATAAACATAATAAAAAATTCCAAAAACATTCTCGGGCCCTTTCATAAAGAAGGCAGGCTCTGTTTAAAGTAGTAGTTTTAAAGTAGTACTGTAGTAGTTTTTCAAACTTTTTACTATGCATAGAATATGGTTATAGATCTTTCAGGGAATAATTTCAGTTCTATAGAAATTTCTTATTGTTGTAAAATCAAAATTATCCGATCCAAAGTACAGGAAGGCAGAACGAAAACCAAATAGTTGGTGTTCTACAGATATTGTCAATCTATCTCGCCAATACAATTTAAAACATCTTTCTATAAGAAATCTCACGTATTTGCACTTCTTACTACAGTCAATAAATAAATATTTGTTATGTACAAAAAACTTTAAATATATATTAAAAGAAAAAAAAAGAAAAATACTATACGCAATTTAATAAAGATTTTAGAAATTTCTAACTTTTATGAGGTAATACAGTTATTTCCGCAATTTTGCGCATTTGATAAGTACATATAATTTAAAATTAGCTGCCCATTTAAAAAAAGTTTCTTAATATCTTAAACTCTGTATTAATTGAAACTTTAACTTTGCAGTTGCACAGGTTTTAACTTTCCGTTGGAATCAAAAGTCAAGGTTTGCAAATTTCTTTGGCCTTCATAAGACAACCGTTTTCTCACACTTTTTAAAAAAACATTCTTTCTGCTTATCTACATGATTTGCCGTTTTATTTTCGTCATGGCTTAAAAAAAGAAAAAAAAATTGGCAAAAACTAAATATGGACTTATATAATTTAAATAATATAGAAGTATGTTCTTAATATTCTAAAGAATATAAAAGAAGTTTTTGTTTTGTTTTCTTCCCTGAACTCCCGTTTACAATACAATTGAGACAGTAAAAATTTCTAACTTTGTGATAAAAAAATATTTTTTAAATAGGAAAAGCAATATAGAAACCAATTAATCGAACTAGAATCAATGAATTCAAGTAGGTAATCGGTAATCTATTGCAATTAATTGCGTGCTGCTACCTCACTTATAAAGATGTGGATTGCGAGGTGGCTCTCTACAAGCCAGACTGGCCGATTGACAGTTTTGGTAGCATATACTATTGGGGAAAAATATGCACAAAGCGTTTTTTTTTTGAAATTTTGATTAAAATTTTAATTAAAATTTAAGCTAAATAATGGATATTTTTCGCTATAATTTCTAAAGACATAATTGCACAAAAATGGTTTTCTTACACAGTTTCAAAATTTAAAAAGAATCTTTTTGATGATATTAGTCTACAGTGCAAAATATTTCTGAATTTTGGCAATTTTTAAAGAATATTTTAATCTTTAGTTTATTACAATAGACTAAATTGTCGTCCTGAAGTTTTAAGTGTTTTTACAAATATTTAATAGCTCTGTTTGCTTCTATTTTTGAAAGACCAGGAAAGAATATTCTATTTAGTATCTACGTAGTTTCCAAAAGGAATAAAAGCTCAATTTGCGTTATTGAGAATATTAGAAAAAAACATTAACCGCACCTTTGCACTACTGATAGGGCTTTTATATCATGAGATTGATCTCTATTAAGAGCAGCGATTATTAGAACAAAAATAGTAGAATATATATAAAACTATTGAAATAGCATAACTTATATATGACAGTTCGAACACAATTCAAGCAATTTAATTAAAATTTAATATAAACAATATCCCCGACGAACTAACTGGTTGCCAAAGGTTACTAATCAGTAATCAGATATTTTCAAATTAGTTCAAGCAGTTTATACTAAAATCGAATTATTTGTCCCGATTTGTCCCTCTTTTCCCTAATCTCTTGAGTTTCCGAGGCAAAACTTTAGAAAATCTGGACACATTAGAAATAATTCATACATTTGTTATTACACTTAAAAAAAGAAAGTAAACTCGTTTAAGAATGCACTTTGATTGTACAAAAATAAAACGATTTAAGAGTGAGTAATACCGTAATAAGAAAAGGAACAACTTATCTGCCTCCGACGCTAATTCCTTTTTGTGATCATTTAGCTCAAAGATTTTGCGGTTATGCAATTTTAATGCACTCTATTAAGGGATGTAAAATTTAATATTTTTATCAATTTATACATTATATTAAAAATATTCCCATTTTCTAAATTTAGCTTAAAACAAAACAAAGTTATTTTCAATCCTAAAAGTGATGTATAGTTATAAAGCCTAATTTCATATCAAGAGGATGCCTTATATATTATTGGAAATTATCTCTATTATTATTATTACTGCTAGAAATAAGTCCCTCTCTTTCGACAGGAGAAAGATAAGGTTCATGCCACCTCACAAGAGACAAGACCATTTTCAGAAGTTTAAAAAGTGGTCAAAGTGGGAATCGATCATTAAATTTAAATATACGGAAAAAGAAACTTTGCAAAATCACAAAATATAAAGACAAACAACTACTTAGAACTGAAAGATAAACAGCATCAGCCCAGACAAATAACTGAAGGGAAACTCTCCCGAACAAAAGCATCTTAGGAGGAAGAAGACGATGATTCATATTGTATAAAGTATTTTGAATTCTATTCAAATCTAGTCGCTTCAAGGTCACAACTTGGAATGAACTCATAATCCTACTGTTTAGTTTCATAAATTTTATATTTGTAAAAACTACAGTTCAAACAATAATCAGGCTATGCTCATTAGAATAGTTTATGATATAAAATGCGTTAAAAATAAAGTGTAAAACCTTTTGTCATTTAATAAAAATTACAAAATAATAAGAATATAAAAATATTACATTTGATTTATTATTGCAAACATATTATATGTCATAAATATGTTTGCAATAATAAATCAAATGTAGTGTAATGCCAGTCTCCATTATAGATAAAGATGTTATGATATACGTAGAACAACAATGTTAAATTATCTTTGTCTAATAGTCTTTAAAAATTCTTATGGATCTTCAAAAATTAGTGTTAATTAAGTTTTAAAAAAAAGTTTCGCAAAACTAGTTGCAATAGAATCACTGAAAAAATTATTGAAAAAAAAAAGGTAATAATTAATCCCTATCTATCCTGCAGATGCCATACAAATTTTTGATGAAATAAAGCAAGAAAATGTTCTAATAATTCTAATTGATACTGACAAATAATTTAGTTTTATGAAAAAATAAACACAATTTTCATTCTTTTGTTTCAACAATGGCTATTAAAATTTTTATTTAATATATAAAGAAATAATGAAAGCTTAAATTTCGTTTCAGTAATAAAAATTAGCGTTTCAAATAATGTATAAAATATTGTTAAAAAACTTCTGTAACGTCTAAGTTAGCATTCTTTAAAAATAATATTTAAATTTTTATGATGGTTCAAAATTATTTTCTGGTGATTTATATTTCCTTTCCGAAGTAATTAACGAACAAGCTCAAAATTTTTCTTAAATTAATTTAGTTAGAAATTTAAATAAAATTAAAAAATTTTGCATGTTTTAAAACATATTTTTGCCCAAATTTTCAAGTTCAAAAGGATTGTTTTCTCAAGTATAATTTAATTGGAAGTTATAAGAATACGTTTCAAGAATATTTAATTTTCGAGACTTGCTTTTCCGCTTCGAATTTATTGGGCGTGGTATTATATTTTCTATTATTTCGAATTAGTTTCATCAATTTTTAAAATTTGCTTTAAAAATGACTTCAAAACAGCATATCAATAAATGTTTTATTTCTTTAACTTAATACATAAAAAATGTTGATGTTAAACTTCCCTAAGAGACAACCGTGTTATTACTTTTTACACAGATGAATCACCTATTATTTGTTCCAGTTTATTTGTTTTTTTAAATAATCTCGAAAGCTTTGGTAACAGAAAGTTTACCAATTCAAAATAGATATTGGCTTTCTTTACGAAGCACGTTTCACTCACGGGATTTGAACATCAATGGTGCTTACTGTTTTGAAATCGGTTGACAGTTTTATACGGGGTAGAGGAGGGTTAATATTTTCATTCGAGATTATGCGAAGAATAAAATTTAGGCAAGATTACTTTTGTTGATTGAAGATTTAATTCATACATAACTTTTTTTGGTAAAGAGGCCAATTACTGAATATTTCCTTTTTTTATTTTGATCAACATGTTGTTTTTATTTCTACATATCGTAATTACAAATAACAAAAGAATTTTCCAAACAAAATTTCCGAGTAAACAAAATTTATCATTTTTGTTTTATCTCGTCTAAAATATAATATATTTGTTTTTATTGTATGGATATATGCATTCAATTTGACGATTTTATTAACATGATAGATGTCTTCTTATCGGTAAATTACTGCACATGCATGATTAAATATTATACAAAAATATTTTAAGGGTAGCTTTGTTGGACCTAAAGTAGTAGATATTCACCAAGAAAAGTATTTTCGAAATTTTGATCAAATTCTTAGTTAAAAATCAATCGAAATTTTTACTTTTCATCAAGAACTTCGGAGCTTATTAATGTATAAAAGTAATTTTTATTTCACTTTAAAATTCAAACATATTCTTTTTGATTTTAAATAATACCAATTTTATATCTTGTTTTATTATTTTTAAGGGAAATTTTAACTGATGCTTCAAAACAATATACTTATCCATCTTTCAGTGATAAATTTCTTTTGAATTTATATACACGTGTATTGTGCAAATTTTAAATGCAGTTTTTAAACAATAGTTCTGGCTGCTATGCAATTAAAATAAATTTAGGAGACTGAAATAAAATTAATAAAATATATTATTTGATTCGTATAAACTACGATGACTCAGACTTTATTTGGATATTAATATTTTTATATTATTGTAGTAGATTAGACCTGCTTTATTACGTATTCTATATTCCCCATCCATGAAGATTTTTAAGATTAGTACTGAAAGATGAGATGATAATATCACAAAGATGACTGTTGAAGAAATTATCTGAAAAATGATTGATTTTTCTTATTGTTTTTCGGATGCTACTAATACAAAATTTAAAAAAAAATCCATCATGGATAATTTATTCCCATTCACTGGGGCCTTTTTTCCATATTTTATAAATTTAAGAGCAACCTAATACTTTTTACAGGAATCTAATATTTAAAATTTTTAATTATTTTTGATAATCTGCTTTAAATAATTCTTGCTTATTCTTTTTGAGAAACAATACACAAGAACAGATTTTTATTTATTTAGGATTTTCTCATAAACTAGTAAATTTCTATTTATTTACGATATTTTCATTAGAAAAGGATAGTTCTAATTACCAAACCATTCACCTGTTGCTACATCTCCTTCCCTCTACCTCCATCATTTTTATTCCTTTTCCTGCTGCTTATTCTACTCCTTCATTTTATTTCTTAGTTCAATGCTGTGTAGGTATAGTTCGAGGTGTAGGTATAAAAAGTTATTCTTTTTACTTTTAGTTTACGTTGCAATTAGGAAAAATGGTGAAAAAATGACATAATTTCCAAAGAAAAGTAAATTAAAAAGTTTTTTGTAGCTAAATTTGGGATATCTATAAGTAAAGAAACAACGATGAAAACTTTTAGATGTAGTGTAAGAGTGTACTTTGTAATCAAATCGAAGACTCAACACAAAACTTCGATCCCATAAAAAGGAGAGCTATGTATTTGAAAAAGCAAATGCTTCAATCACTTTTAGTGAATACCTAAAACAAAGCTGAAGAAAATTATACTCCTACAGCCTGCCATCAAAAAACTAATGATAAAAATTTTGAGTTCAAGATAGAAAAATGAGACTGAAACTTGAAAATATGTCAAACTTATATTAACCATCCCACAATGAAACTAAACTTTAAACTTTTTAAGATGATAATAAAATATTAGGATAGTATTAGCTTAAAAGTTCGTTTTCTTCCACATCAAGTCTGATTTTATTCTATCTGAATTATTATTTTTAAAGTTCATATACAGAGCAATAAATTTCTCTAAGACAAAGGAAATAAATGGTTATAAATATCAAGGTATTTGAAATATCAGCTTCATTTTTAATGTTTGCTGAAATGTTGAAGAGAGACGATTCTCAACAAATTCAACAGAAGAAAAATGAAGAGCTATGGAGGAAATTATAAAGAAAAGACAGATTATAAAAAGAAGACCGATTTTCATAAACACATTCAGCTTTTAAATTAAGATATGAATATACAATTTGTAACACCATATGGTAAAATAAAAAGGATTACGATTCGAATTATTTTGCCCAAAATATGAATTTTTTTTGTTGTAAACTATTCATGATTTAAAAAGATAAATCTCATTTCTTGAAATGGTACTGAAAATTACAAATATTAGCAGTAAAAATAAAAAGAGATCCAAGAAAATATTTTTCGAAAACTGATGTTATTAAATTAGAAAAAGAAGTTATATAATTAAGACAGAGCTCACTAGACATCAAAAACACTTCCCATTGAAAAAAATCGGATTCATACCTTTTGAATGCCAACCCTATTGTGGTTAATTTTGGCCAAAGTTGGAGAGTTTCATTTATTGGAAAGTTTATTTTTTTCCATGAACGTGAATATCAAGTATTTTATGGAATCAGCAAACTATTTTATTTTTTGAATATGTTAAGTGGAGATACCTAAGAGACACTAACATATAAAGGCTTTTCATTGCACAGTTTTTTAAAGAGAAAATGATGCTGAATGATCAATTTTTCACTTGGTAAATTTCTGTGTTTTAAAAAGAAACTTTGCATAAATATTACTTAATAAACAAAACAAATATAACCATTTTCCCGAAGTAATAACAAGCATTACTAAATGCCAAAAAAATCATGAGCTTAGTAAAAAAATCTCTTAATCTGATTTTTTTATTGCAAGTGTTATTGAATTTAACTATTTCAAAACTAAAAATACAAAAAATAAAGGATTCCATTAAATAATATTTATATATCAAGACGAAATAAAGCAAACAAAATTACCTCAATAACCCCAATAGTACAAATAGTTGACAAATATAACAGTGAATATGTTAAATAATGGAAATGATTGTTAATAGGAATCAAAAACAAATAAATACATTTTCAATCAAAAGGACTCCTTTCTTGAGGATATACACAGGTATTAAGAATTTAAAAATTAAGATATTCTGCTAGTTATTTTGCGTATTACAGATATTTTCTATTTTTAAATGATGAAATTTATTAAAAGAGTAAATATCTTATAATTTTAACGATGCTCTATTATGTAATTTTGATTGGACTTTAAATACATCTTGTTTATTTCAAGATGACGGTGATTTTAAAGACCAAAATGTCACATTTGAAAATATATTTTCTGACAAGAATAAATATCATCTTTAGTACAAAGATAATTTTGTAATTTATTTTTTTACAGAGAGAGAATTTAGTACTTCAAATATATGAAATATATGAAAAAAATCTTTAACATTTTAAAACAACAGAAAAAATAATTCCTATTATTTTAACACTTATAATTGAGGAAAAATTATTAATAGCATAATAACTTTTTAAATAATAATTTTTATTAATTACATGATAGGTTTTAACAGTATTTGCAAAAAGTTGCATCATTTCATTATCAATGTGTTTATAATAGATGAAAAATTATTACTCAAAAGGAATTCATAAGAAAAAACGCTTCACATTATTCTACATGATTAAGTTTTAAATATTGCTTGCAGTGTTAATAGGTAATTTTATACAATTCAAAAATAAACTATGAATAAAAATTTCCAATATTATTTCACTTTGTCTTAATTGTTTTTAGTAAAATAAAAATCACACCCATTGTATGAAAATATAATTATTTATTAATTGAGAAGAAATGGCGGCATTTTTTTGCATTGTATTTTGAAAGAATTGATTTAAAATTATTTTTGTTAATTAATGATGAACTAAATTGAAAAAAAAATCAAGAACTTTTTCTATTTATTGTCTTAAATTGAATTATTGAAAACTCCTTCAATATACACGGAAATAAAAGATATCATTTCTGTTGCTAATAAACTTGGTACTAATCCGTAACATGAATAATCAATCAGAAAATGATAATGATCATTAATAATAGTGAATGACAATCAATGAGAAAATAAAAAACGCTCATCAATTATAATAAATGACAATAAGAAAATAAAAAAAAAGAAAATTTTTCCGATTTGGGGTTTTTGGAAGCTTAATCAACATGTAAGCAATTTTTTTGAAAACTACTCGCATGAGTAAAATATTTTCTTTTTATAAAATTGAAATTTTTTGTCTTTAAAAAGTATGTTAATCAAAAATACTAAAAAGTGTGTAAAAAGTATTTAAATTTTAGCAGAACCGTGATCAAAGATAATGTTTCAAAAATGTCAATAAAATATTCAAATCGAAATTCCACTGGTTACATTATTATTCAATTTGTTCAAAATATCACTCACTAAAATTTATCTCAAACACTTCTTTTTAAAAAGCAAAGCACCCTTTTAAAAGGCATTTAAGGCATCAAAAAAGTTTGCTTTATACAAAGGGGAAAAAGAAGTTTATGAATGTATCTAAGAAAAAATAGCCATCGTGATATCAACATGAATTATTCACTCTCTTAATGCCAACAAAAGAAAATACTCGCTTCTTGAATGGTCATAAAATCCATACAAAAAAAATCAATTGTCATTTTTAGCCGAGAAAATCAATTTCACAATGTCTGTACAATATCAAAGGAAATTCGAAGACACCCACCTGCAAGTACTCATTGAGGCTGTTGGGATCTCTGTTTACCACATCCATGACAATCGTGGTGGAGGCTTTGTTGGCCTCCCCACCGAAAATCGTCGAGGCCGCCGTAACTGAGTTGCCTGCAAATCCCTCACTGTGACCGTATCGTTTTCACACGTTATTCCTAACGATCTGTCCTTCTCAGGTGGTTGCAGCTCCCCATTTCCTTTCTTACAAATCGTGCGCCGGAGTGAAAGCTTACACGGACCAAGAGTTTTTAGTAAGTGAGAGTTGCCTTGGTTACTCTGGCGGTATACAAACCCATTCACGTTAGAGAAATGTTTCCAATTTTTTCTTCTTCCTATTTCTTCTTTTGTGTCTCTGGTCGGATCTTGTAACATCAGCGTGATGATACGTTTCCGTACAACGGAAGGAATCATATTTTCAATGGTTTGACAAGTCTTTTGTTTTTATTTATGAGACGTTTCGCAGAAATGTCATTGAAAAATGTATGATAATTAATGGGCAATGTATTGGTAAACGCAAACTAGAGGATCTTCATATCAGTTTCGAAGTTTAAAGTTCTAAATGTATTCATGCCTATTGCTTGTCTAGATCCTGCTCGGTTAAAAAAATATTAAAATGAAATCTGCTAAGCATATTTCAATGTATCGTGTCAGAACATCATTTCTCGAACGGCCAAGCACCACGTGCCTGTACAAGTCAAACTATATTTTTATTAATTTAAATTGTTTCATTGAATGAGTCATTTTAATGTTGCAAATGACCAAAAAAACTTTGTCTCGCCTTTATTGGTAAAGAGAAAAATCACATTTTTCTATTTATTTCATTTTATATAATCACGTGCTCAAAATGATGTTTTCCTAGTTTTTATTTGCTGTATTCATTAACTTATTTTTTTTAACTCAGAGCTTTTGTAAATGCAATGGCAACACATTATTAAAAACTGATTTTTTGAGATGCTCATGCTGAAAATAAAATTTTTATTTTGCGCCTATGGATTTTTGTTGACGCCAAAAATCTCATCCTATAAACAACATTGTGTTCTGACATGATAAAAAGCGTTTTAGCGCAGACAGCGAAAAAGGTTATTTGAGTTCAACCAGGAAATGCTTGAAAGTAATTCTGCATCTAGACGAGCTATATTTTTTGAATTCCCTATGGAAAATTCATTTAAAATGCTGGAAGCTTTTGAGATCATTAGGAAGGAATTGCTGAATTATAAAATCGTATCGCAGAATCGAATTATATGTTCGAAAGGATGTAGAAGATTAAAGTTTAAATTGGTATATCAGGTTGTGGTCGCTGAGCGCAAACCACTCGTAGCATATTATAAACATTTTCACAATCATGCATTGAAAGAAGAATTATAAAGTAAATTATTAATCAAAATGTTATTCTTGGTAAAATCCTAGTTTTGTGAGACCTTTGCTTCGCTAATGATACCAATAGAATAAAGTCAACGATCAAGATGGCTGACTATATGAACAATACTGTGATCAGACCATAAACTATAAGATTTATTCATCACTATTGCTTTATTTAAGGACACTTCTTTTCAAACCTTTATGAGTCACAATTACTGAATTTCCTTTGAATTCTGAAATAACGAACTTTTACAAACTATTTCAACCTATTTGTTTTTTAGATAACAAAATTTGAAAACCCTATGCTTTTGGTATTTGAAGAAGGCATAATTTTTCAATCTTAAAAGATCATCTACAGCTTCATTCTCAAAGGAAGTGGGGACATTGTTAATTAAATTAAAATTAGTTTATTAAATTTAAAGATGCTAAGAATAACAAGAAAATACAAAAGATGGATTTTTTTTCTTAAGAAGAAATTTCAAGGAATAAATACATACACTTACTCGGTTCTATTAATTCTTCATTTGAGCAGAGAAAGATTCCCATAAAAAACAGCAGAACTTTTTCCAGAGTTGCAAACGTATTTCGGTCGGCGCCATATATATTTGAAATGCAGACATCGAATTAACAATTACAATATTTGTGATCATTTCTGATTAATTCCAGGCATCGGATTATTGAACATTCACAGACTTATCGAATATTCACGGGAAATCCACGAGCAGAACAACGCCGCAAAGAAGTCCGTTAAAACTATAAAATAAAGAGAGAGAGAGAGAAAGGAGGCTTTATTTCCGGCTTATGCTCCTGAATAAATATATAAAATAAAGACAAACGATTTTTAAAACAAATAAACTCGAGCAGATGTTTTTAGTTTTTTTTCAGTTCTGAGAAAACTGGTAAACAGACGATTTTAATTAAAATAAATTCTGTAGGAATTGCAAAAAGAAATATCTGCTTATAGCTCAATTTAAAAATAATACTGAATCTTTTATTAACAATAATAATAATTCAATTTATAAAGTTTAATTCAATTAAATTCCTTTACAGAATGTTTACTTGTAGATTATTTTTAATTTTCATTTCTTACAAAATTTCTGAAGAAGATGTACAACTCAACAAACGATTTGCAAAGAAATCAGTGCAAAGGTTTCTAGGAAATCTATTCCGCTTGTGTTTATGAATTACCATACTGGATACAAACTAAGTTTTAAAGTTTTTCTTTCGAGAGGTCCGATATTTGTCCATAAATTAATCCCTCATCCTAAGAAAATGATATGAAATCGATATTTTGAAAGACTAAAATCAATGTAACAATATAAAACAAGTAAAATTAACCTTAAAATATCAAACAAAGTTATAAATTTAATAACAAATTTCAAACATCAAAATTAAAAAAAAACACACAAGAATCTAGAAAAAACAGATTACATATAGAAACCGTAAAATACGAACATTTATAAAAATTAAACATCAATGTAGATAAACAAGAAGTAAACATTATGCAATAAAATTAGAGAAAATATCAAACATTTTGAAACTCTAAAAACTTAGTAACAAACAAAAAGTTGAAAATAACCATCCTTTAAAAATATTTATAAAAATTAATTTAAAAAGGAATAACTTACTACTGAGTACAAGGGAACAATTTGAAAGATCCCGCGTAGAAGTCATCATCGCTCATCGCCATTATTTAGTCTCAAAGATCTCAGTGCCATCTATTGATTTAAAATAAAGTCAAAAGGAAACTACACGTCAAACTCGCAGAAAAAAAAATTATTTGCGAAATTCAGCTAAAATGTACATAAACCTTCTTTTATTATTCTTCTATATCACAATAGATTTTATGTAAATCGTTAAATTTTAAATTTGTAAGGCGCTTAATTATTACTTCTATATAAGAAATTTTATTATTTCATTTTTTTAAAAACCCTGTTAAATTAGAGAAAATTAAGATTTTGAAAATTTTAGAATTTAAATTGAAAATAGAAATTACTTAGCTTAATTACTTTCAGAAAGAAAAATCTATTTTTTTTAATTATAAACAGTTACAAAAGCTATTCTGTTAAAAATTCCTATTTTAATATCCAAGTTGATATCCTTCCTCTAATTTTTCATCAGCGTTATTTCATTTTAATTCTTATGAATAACAATTAATTATAAAATTAAAATGATCCATGTTTAATATAAGTAAATCATGAATGTATATAAAGCAGTTTATTAAATTGATTTTAATTATTTTCTCTCACAGAAATGGTAGAAAATATTAACCAATGCACATCAAAAAGCTATTTTCTTACGGATTTTTTTTAAATTCTTTTTTTAGGATTAATCGCATTGAAAAGATATATCCTGAAATATCAAATTTACAAATACCAAGGAAATTAGTTTCAGTAATTATATCTCTAATCACAAATATATCACGATACAAACATCTAATCATTCTTCTTGGGATAAATTATTGTATGTTTTCAAAATCATCATTAAATTTTTTGATATGCTATCTTTTAGAAATTCCGAAACTTATTTATTGCAATTAATTCTAAATTTGTCCCATTATAATCAGAATAAATTTTAAATATTTAAAATATATACTTTCAAGTAATAATTATAATTATCAATGCCAGTTAACTACCAATGATTATAACTACCAATAAGACATAAAATTAATCTTTAAGAGCTTTTAATTGCATTCGAAATTAGTAAATATGGACAATTTATGAACTTAATGTGGCTTATATATTTTGAATTATTTGCATCGTGTGAAATTAAATAAAGTTTTTGCTTTATTATCTATATTTAATTTCCCGTTTTCTGTATACTCTTTGCAATATAAAGGGAGAGTTTTGCATTTACTGCTATCACGATATTTTTTGTGTATCTTTATAAGCTTTTTAAATATAAAAAGTATAGAAGTATTTAAAAAATAATGAAATTTTCTTTAAATTTATTAAGATTTCCTCTGTTCATTCTCTTTCCTAGATTTTTATCACCTACGTAATTTTTTATCACCCCCCCCAAACACATCTTTTTGCCGGTAGTATACAGAATATGAATTTTGCCTGTATTCTTCTAATTTCAAAGTTTTCATAAGGTAACCTCATAGAGAATTCTGGAAACCTTTAAATGGATACGAGTCTACAACTATAATGTTAGAAAAGAAAGACGAAAAAGATTTTCCCCTGAAATAAAATATCGCGATGATTTTCAAAAAGAATATTTTATCTGTTGTTAAATATAATTAGCCTTCAAACTCTACCCTACATTTTGTCATAAGTGTTCCACTTTTCCATTTTTTTTCTCAATTTCCAAGCATTTCTCTATTAAAACGTTTGGTAAAAATGATAAAATGGACAGAGATAAAGTGGGAAAAAATCTTGCGAATCAATGAGCTATTCATAGTAATGAAAACATTAAAAGCAACATTTATTTTTTATTTTTCTGAGTATGTTGAAAATGGCATTGAAAACTGAGATTAGGGAGTTGGGATATTTATTTATATAGATAAACGCTACGTAGAAAGAGGGTGGGCGGATTCAGAATGGATTTTTTTTCTCAAAAATTCTAGGAAAGAAAAAAGGAGACGCATTTGCCGTCGTAACTAATGACTTGTGACTAATGGATGATAGGTTTGGATTTCAAACAGACATATTGACTCAAGTCCATACATACCAAAGACCTTGTCTTGTCGCATCTGAACAGAACTTCACCCACTTTTCTTTTGTTCTAAGAATAGATAGCTGAATTCGTAAGATTGATTTGGGTTGTGCGAGTTCGGCGTTTCTATGACGCTTCAACTCATCACTCACAGCAGGGCCGAAGGACCATTCGGAAAGGTAAAGGATTTTCTGTCATTTAAATGTTTAAGTTTTAGAAGTACTTCTTGAATACTGAATATTTTATTCTTCTATAACTTCATTTTGTGGAGAAGCACCATTAGCAGTAATTTTCATCATTATCAAGATAACAAGTAATATTTAAAAAAATTTAAATCAATTCTTAAGTAAGAAAAATGTTAATTTAGCTACTTTTTATTAAATACAATTGTTGTTCTACTTTACAACGGAAGGAGGGGTGCCGTAGTTTCTGAGGGTATGACCCCCTAAGCACACGAGATCAGAAGTCTGACTTCTAGCTCACATATGTCCCAAACCCTTTTTACGAGGTGGACTTCATTCATGCAATTCATTCATTCCCTCACTCACAGATCGTAATTTAGATCTTTAACAGAGAACGATCACCTTTGACCCAGTACTCCCAGTGGTATTACTCTCTACGTGGAGAACTTTGCGATCACGACCGATTTAGCGTACATCACGCACGGAGAATCTTTGGCTGGCAGGTTCGAATTTGCAGTCCAAAGGAAGCGAATGTAGCGCCCTACCAACCCAGGCCTAACAATTACAGTTACTATAGATAAATAATCAAAAAATCATACTAGCATTGAATTTTCTGTGCCAATTGAGGATATAATAATTTTATACATTATTAGCCACCTTTGGCGACCAGTCGGTTCGCCAGTATTAATGCTCGCTAAATGTTTTACATATTTTATGTAGCTGTGTCTCATAACAGGTTTTTCACCAAAATATTTTTAAAGCAAACAAATTTTGATAATCATATAATTCATTTATAGTATTATTTTCTTCAGATGTTCTATTCATTGTACTACTCATCTTTCTCTTTCTATCCGAGCAATGATTGTCCCGGAATTGATATATTACTTAAATGGTGGAGAGAAAGGTCTAAAATTCTACGTTTTTATAGAATAATAAGATTCAAATTTTCATAAATTTAAACACACTAAACAAATAAAGACACAATTTGTTTTTAAGAGATGCGAAAGTTTAAAATCAGCTTGGAAAATGCCGCGTACAGAGGAAATAATGATGACAAACATACACTTTTTTCTTTTCTTTTTTTTCTTTCTGCAAATCCTTTTTTTCCTTCATTACTTTAATTTCTGCAAACCCTTTTTTCCCTTTATTCTTTTTTTCTTCCCTACCCAGATTTAATTTTGCGCAGGTATAGATTAAATATTCATACAGACTAAACACTAAGAAAATAAAAAGAATCGTTTAATACACAAACCCTTTCAAGAATAAAATAAATACATTAAGAGCTCTTAATGCCGCATTTATATATTAAAAAGAATTTTTATCTTTAAGAACAACAACAAAAAACTTTATATCAGAACACAATGAATAGCAACGTTAAAAAATGAAACATCAAATAAAAACGAACAAAATGATATTCATGTCCGTTTGGAAGAATGTTTTTAATCAATATAATTAGCTGCATAAAAGCAATTATTTTCTTTCTTTTTTAAAATGCCCGTAATCTATAAATGAGAATCAACTGACTACGCGTATTTTTTCCCTCAACAAATCATTACTTCCTGTTATGTTACTCATTTTGTGTGTGGAGGGGGGGGAGGAAATGAAGATTTTTGGCGGGAAAGTAAGAAAAGTGTCGTTTTAAATATTTTCCTCGCAGATTTTTCATTTTTTCTCTCCATAAGAACCATCCTCGTGTCTTAACGAAAATATTAAAAAAAATTAGCAGAATCGGTCGAGCCGTTCTCTAGTTGTGCACTTAGCAACACAATTTTCACACAGAAAGATCAGAAGAGCTAAAGAGAAATTATTGAATCATTTCCAAAATTCACAGATAAGATAAAAACAAAGCTCAAAAATAAATGGAAAACACATCTAATGCAATTTAATTAAGCAGGTATCTTTATAACAAATACATAAATGAAAAAATTTAGATAAAGGCTAATCGAAAACAATTTTTGTTTGTAATATCCAGAATTTTTTTGAAGTAAAAATTAAATCCTTCATCATGAAAAAAATATTCTTCCTAGCAATTCATTTCGCAAAAAAAAAAAAAGCATTTTACATTGTCATAAATAACATTGGATATTATCACATTTTAAAACCCTTTAACTTTACAATTTTCGAGTGACAAGAAAAATTTATATCCCTGGTAAAACGTTAATTTCTTTTTTATGATACTAAAAGGTAAAACATTTAGCAATACATCAACCTAAGTAAAAGTTAAATAAATGTGCGACCTCAGCGAAGGCGAAACGAGAAATCTCGTGAATCAGGTGACAGATTGTAATGAATAGCCTGCGAAGCGAGCAGAACAGATTTCCCCGGGGAATACGATTGATTGAAGAGAAAGGAAAAGGCTTGAAATAAGAGCAGCTAGAAACACGCTTTTGCGAAAGGTTTTGAAGTAATTCTCTAAAACAAGTAATCTTATTTGTTAGTACAGCAATTTTTTATATTTAATTATTCCGTGTGGTGACATGTCTTAGTTACTGGATTGACTGAATTAGGTTATGAGAAAACGTTCCCTAACTCACGCTAATTTCCCAGTGATTAAATGAACTGGAATAAGAACCTTTCGAGATAAATACACGAATGTCTAAGAAATGACGTTATTACAAAATTGTAATAATTACCTTGTATATTTTTGAGAAGTTAATAAGACATTTCTGAGTTTAGAACAGCTTTTCTTACTTTATCGTTTACAAATTAAAATACGAGAAAATTTGACAATCATTAAAACAAAATTCAATTTTATTAGAGCTCTTATAGGTTCCTTTCAATACTTCAATTCAAACAATATTTCCCCGACTCAAATATTCTAAAGAGATCCTCTTCTGGAAGAAATTGAGACGAAAATGGATCATCAGATCCCAAAATAGAAGGTTTCATCAAGCTTCTCCTATTAACTTGTAGTGGGTGTGTATTATTTCCAATCATCAAATACACGGTTCTACAAAAATAATTTATTTAACAGACTTTTAGTTTAAAATGAACAGGACGGAACAGGAACACGAAAAAACATTTACAACAATCTCCGAAACCAAAACTACTGCACGCGCTTCCTTGTTAGAACAGTTCTGTTTCTTGTTAGTTCACTCCACTTCAATCTGTCGGTGTAGGCGTTGATCGCACCCACGCAGTCTGGGAGACGATCAAATGGCAAAGGTAACTCTACGCAGCTGGATCTCCGCCATCTGAAAGGCAGGCTTGAGTCGGTCGATGCTAACTGTCTGCTGACGAGAACCGACTTGAATGGTGAAATGCTTCGATGTTCGTGAAATAAGATGAGGTCCACTATACGGAGAAACCAGAGACTTAGTAATCCTATCCTGTCGAAGAAAAACATGGGAACAGTTATCTAGTTCTTTATGCACAAAAACTTTAAGCTTGCCCTGTTGCGACATAGGAACTGGTCGCAAAGACGACATTCGCCTCTGCAAAAATGCAAGGAAATCATTAACCGATAAAGCTTTATCAGCATTAAAAAATTCTTCAGGCAGAGTAATGGGAGAACCATACACCATTTCTGAGACGTAACAATTTAGAGGTTCTTTAACAGATGCTCGAACCCCTAATAGGATAGAAAGCAAGACCAAAGTCCAACTTTCAGTCGCATGAGCCCGAATAGCGAACTTGAATTGTCGGTGAAGTCTCAACTGTACTGTTAGCCTGTGGATGGTATGCGGTTGTGTGAATCACTTTAACGCCAAGCAACCGAGCTAACTCACGAAATAGTCTGCTTTCAAATTGTTTACCTAGATCTGTAGTAAGCCTCTCCGGAACCCCCAAAACGAGCTATCCATTTAGCATAAAATTCTAATGCAACTGTCTCAGCTTTAATATCCTTCCGAGGAATAGCCTCAGGTCAACGTGAAAACCTGTCCACACGCGTAAGAGCATACACATAATTTCTAGAGGATAGAAGTGGTCCCACAAGATCAATATGCACATGATTGAATCGTTGACGTGGAATAGGATATTTTCCAAGAGGACTTACCATATGGCGATGAACCTTACTTCGTTGATAAAGGGTACAACAAGGAGTCCATTCAGCAACTTCTTTTCGGTAGCCAGGCCAAAGGAAACGTTGTCCGACTAAAGTTACTGTAGCCTATACTCCCGGGTGGGATAAATTGTGGAGAGTCTCAAAAACTTGTCTCCGGAACTGCTTGGGTACAAAAGGACGGCTTCTTCCAGTTGAAACATCACAATAAAGTAAAAATCACAATAAAAAAATATATATTACATATTTGAATTTACTTATTAACATATTAGTGAAAGCACAAATTAACAAATATTCAAAACCCTTTACGAATATAATTCTAAACTTGAGGCATATTTAAAGTATAGGTAGTAAATCTATATATTTAAATATCTCCATATCTCTTTCTTGATTTTGTAATTATCGCGTTAATTTATATTCACACAGTTAGACCGATAGACTTCCTTCAAATGAATTTCCTCAGAAGTGGTTAAAAATCTGCAAACTTGATAAAAAAAAACATAATAAATTTCATTCGTCTAGCTCCAAACAGTTTTCAGCTATTTTGTTCACCTAATTATTGAAATAGGAATAATACGAGTTTAAAATTAATTTTATTTAATCACGAGCTATTTTTAGTTATAATTCAATTTAATAATATAAATAATTATGTTTCATATACCAGAAATAGATTTAAAAGGATTCGGTTCTAAATTTAATCTATAATTAATTTCCATGACAGAAAATAAAGACTTTATCGTTCATGAGGTTTCGAATTCCCCCAAACTTTTCACTAACGTTCTGCTAAAAATTTAATTATAATATGAAAAACTTTGGTTATTTTATTCGCCACAGTTTAAAATGAAAGTTTCAGTACCAAAAAACGGCATTCTTTATAGAAAACTGAAAAGGATTTAGAAATAAGACTCAAACATTCTTGTTATTCATTCTTTTGTTGAAAATTTTTGAAAAGCTAAGAAAAATACTTTGAAGTATTTTAAGAGGAAATAATACAGAAAATATTCTAAGAAGAATTTTATAATGATGGCTAATTACATTCTTTTGGAGAAAACTTGCATATATATTGAGAAAAGAGAAGAATTCATTCTTTAAAATAGTACTTTAAATTATTTCTAATTTAATACTTATTTTTAATACAAAAATTACTTTAATTGTTAAAAGACTTAAAGTAATTTTTATTGATCAGAATACATATTAGAAGATGAATCGAGATCATTTTAAGGTTTATTTTCTCCTTATTTAGACGTCATCGGCTTCGAATCGGCTCGAAATCGTCAGAATTTTTTTTAAGCGTTCCAAATTAAAACAAGATTACATAGTCTTTTACATCCCGAATTTCATATCTGCTTATATAAGCTAATGATGGTACATAGCAATAGGGCAGGTTTATGTCTGGTAGGAAAATGCTAAATAATTTTCAAAACATAAATCGCACTATCTGCATAAGAGACGTGATAATAGGCAAAACATTGCGAAATACGATACAAGTAAAACGTATTTTTTACCTGCCAACACCCCAGGAAAATTTTAAAACAATATAATGACGATCTGTGCATTTCAAGTTAAATTTTTTCCAAGGAAAAAAAAAGTTAAATTTTTTCAATTATATAAACTGAGAGAAATTAAGCTTTTTATAATTTTGGGAAACAAATGCATTTTAAGAATGAAATTTTTGGAATTGTATTCAAGTGTGCTGTTTAGTTGAAAGTGAATTTGTTATTACCCGTTTGCAAAAATTGATTACATTTAAGAATTCATAACCACATTTTAGCCATTGGCTAATACGATATCCAGTCATTACCTAAATTTTAGAATGCAGAATTTTGTTTTCATATTTCTCATAACATATAATTTGCTAGTTTAATCTTTCGATGAAACGCGGGCCGTCAACAGCGCTATTTTTTAATACCTAATAATATCTAACATATATTAAATACTTTGTAAAAATCTATTTTTTTAGAATATTGAAAAAAAATTTAATCTAGATCAAATTAAATAGATAATTTTTTAAAAAAACTATTATAATATATAAAATTTATAAACGATTTCGAAAATATAGTCCCAAGCTCCCTAATGTTATTTTCAGTCACTTCTTGCTAAAAATCCAGGTTATATTGATCTGACATAGAAAGCCAAGATCAAAAGGGAGCAATTAATCGTTTGATATGATAGCTATTTGTGAAACCATCTAGGTACCTTAACGCTATGACTGCTAAAAACCATTATCAAGTGATTCTTAAATATCTTTAGACATGAAGGAACTCCCTTCATCTTGTATTGAATCGCTCGAAACTTCCGCTAAACCAATAGATACTCAATATATCTTTTCAAACCGTACGTTTCAGGTGCTTATATTTAAAAAAAATTTTAAATTAAATATTTTTACTTATTTTTTCATGGTGAACTCGATTTTTAAACTTATTATACTCAATATTTAGTTATTAGCAAGAAATTAGTTTTGGTATTTTTTTTAATAATATACAGGTATTCCATTTTAAAATTTACTTTGATTTGCTATCGTAGCGTATTAGTTTATAAACAGTACAAAAGCTCATTTTTGAATCATGGTCAAATAATATTAGAATAATTAATGCTTCGATGGTTAATCTGGTTATCAGATATAAGCCCAAGGGCCACATGCACTGACAATTTTCAGTTCAATTTGGTCTGGTATCAATATCAAGAACAAGAGGCCTTAAATAGCTTCTAAAACACTTAATAAAACTTACTCAAACTGATGCGCCACATACAATTCAAAAACTTTAAAGGGAGTTTCTAGTTGATTTCAAAATTTAACGACTTAAAAACATTTGAAAATTTTATATTAACTACTTAAAAATTGTAATTAAAGTATGATCTTGAATTGAACGAACTAACAGTAATAGCTAATTACAAAATTTTAGTTCTTGAGTTTTTAACCATTACTTAAATGAATATCAAGAAATGCACTACAAAAATATATTGCAACATTATTTATTGGGAAAATAGTAAAAAAATGATTTACAAAATTATCCTTTCAAAATTTTCGATTGTACAAAACTTGTAATTGAATGCATGTGAATTTAACATTTTAAGAACATTTAATGAAAAAAAGCATGGAAGAACATACAACATTAGAAGCTTATTCTACAATTTGATTAACATTATAATTTCCCCCCAAAATATGCATATTTTATATAACAGATTGAAATTCATTTAGTATTTCACTAGTAATAACATCATAAAAAAGTCTTGTTCTAATACGTTTATACAATTCATATACAGTAATACATTTAGTGCAATAAACATAAGAATAACATGAATCATAAAAGAAATTTTCAAGACATAAAACAGACAAACGCATTGACATTAAACGCGTAAGTAGGCGCAATTTTCATAAATAACTTTCCTATTTATTAATAATCACATAATGGTATTTCTGAGGCCGGGAATTGTGCATACTGAAACAAAATATTGATTATCAACAATAATTAGTACAAAAAATGGTACATACAGACATATAAAAAAAAGTCAAAAAGTCATCAAAGTAAAAAGGGTATTATGTCTATCAAAATATAGATAATGTCTTGTACAATGCCTTTAGTTAACTTGAATTGCTAAATTATTTCTTAGAGTCGAGTATTCATTATTCATAAAAAAATATAATTGAAAGTACTACAATTGAGATTGGATAGAGTTAAATTGAAAATTCTTTCAAGATCCTGGTTACAGGATTAAAAGCATGTTAAAAAACGCTAGTTTTTTTTCTAAGTGATACATTTTAGAAAAATTGTACTTTGTTATTGTAAATCTTTTGATCATGATGATCCAACTGTTCATGTCAGATCAACCTCTCAAAAAAGATGACCACGTGCTTTATAGAAACAGTACGAAATACAAATACAAGTACAAGTATCATTTAGAGTAAAAGCGATTCTGAAACTGAGAAAATTCTAATTGGGAACTTCCAAGCACTAAAAATTTAAAGGACGAAACTAGAGAATTAAACATGATCTATTCTGAAAAAATATATATATATTGCAAATCAATGAGGATTATAATAACCTTCTACGAGAGTCGTGCAAATTGTCATTTCAGAATATATAGGAAGGATATAGTACGCAAGTTCAATTAATAGATCCAATATCCAGTCTACATCGGCAATGAATGCAGTTGAAAGCCGTAAAATGTTCATATCAGAAATATTAGGACAGAATTAAGCCAGGTAACGTAATTGCAAAGTCAGAAAGATGCCACTGAAATTATCTTGCCAGCAAAGAAATCGTTAAATAATTCGTATTTTGAAAAGGTTAATGCATTTTAAGTTCTATTAAAATCAAGCCCACAAGTGAATAAATCGAAATTGATGAAATGAATCGAGGAAATCATTCAACCAAAATATGCATCGAGTAACTACCATTGTGGTGGTTGTTTAAGTGTCATTTTGAATTCACCACCGAAAGAAAATCTATCGATTTTGGTTATCCAGGGTCTGAAAAGGATACGGTCTTGTTTTTAAAACAAACATGTCACTTTATTTGTCAGCTTACATAATCTACGAAATATATCATATGTAGGATGACCGAGGCATGATTATAAAGGATGCATGTCTATACGTACAGCCGACCATCCCGCTACCAATAAACATTATCAGCAAAGTTTGAAAATATGATTAGAATAGGATAATGTAACGATGAAACAATCTAGGGCAATTAACATCAGTATAAAGTATGACATGATTTTTTAAAATTTGTATAACGTGTGCAAAAGGCTTCCAATTAAAAAAAGGATACGATGAAAAACAAATTTTAAAATGACTTTGGAGGTTCAGCCTTCTGCGTCTGGTCGATAAAAAACGCAGAAGTATTCAACTTAAAAACGCAACTAATAAAGCATTCCACTACAGAGTGCCGGAGCGGAGTTTTGAATAGGATCTTCAGTGGGTCGCTTTCGGAGACCTATATTACTTATCCATTATCCATCTTCAAGAATATGACTTCACTGCATACGTGAGGCAATGAATCCATAGAAGATCCCCGAGACATCTGAAAGAACTTTGAAAATGCTCAAGGCCCTTTAAAATTTCTTATTCAGTTGCTTTGCATAGGGTCAGACGGCGAGTCTACTGCTGAAAATATGTCCCAAAAATGGAACCGCATTGATAATAGGGCTTCAGTTTTCCGAAATCTTTCAAAAGAACGGTTTCTAAAGAAGCTCAGGTTCGATATAATTAGAGAGCACACTCAAACATTCCAAAAAATTAAGATCGACGTGTATAGAAGCGTTATACTTTATATTTCTTAAAGTTATTGATAAATTCAGAGTTATTGTTTAAGATGAGTTCAGTAATTCTATTAGCAAGTTTTACTATCGCTGTTCCCAGTTTTAATTTACAACATTTCATAAAATTAAATTCAGTATGAAACGATTTAGTTCTTAACAAGATAAAGGCTATATATCAGCATTTAAATACAATGCTGATCTGAGAAACCAACGCAAAAAAGGTTCCAGAGTCTATTCAAGGAACATAACTTCGACTCTTATGCTGCCATGCAACAAACTAAAACCTATACGACCAGAATCTCCTTCCTTCAAGAATGTTGCCTTTTCTTAAGAACAGTACCCAGAAAATTGCTTTTAATTCTAAACAGACTACACAAGTGGTGAGAAAACTAATCGTGTACCAATAGTTCATCATTCGTAGCCACAAAACGAGTTTTTTCCATCGAAGAAAAACAGATGGAGACCACTCACCTCATAATATTAAGGATGGGAGAAAGCATAAGGGAGGGTCTCTTGAAGGGAAGCGATATCCTTAAGAAGCTGGTAATTAAGACAGTAGAACTCGCCTAAAATTGAGCCCCTCAAGGTTAGAAAGTTATCGCATTACTAGAGAGCTCTGAATATAGAGATCGTACCAGTGGCTTAAGGAAGATGTCTACTGTGAAAAAGATTCCTTTGGATGACATGTACTAAGTAAAGCAGACATTTTAATCCAAATTGAATGGACTGAAGGATATTAACTGGCTTATATAGCAATCACCACAAGATAAATGCTTAAGCAGAAAGTGTACAGATCAATTACGCTTATAAATCTAAAATGTTATCTAAACAGAGGGAAAACTCAAAATCAGGATAATTTTTTTTTAAATTTCTGTGTAATTTTTCTGTGTGAAGGTAAATAAAGCAACCGCTTTCAAATATAAATACATGAAATATTCAAGATTTTCAAAGAAACGTTTTTCAGTTGTAGCTTTATATTATATACTTATACAGTTTACTTTGCCATGTCTAGTATCAACTTGGGGAAACTGAATACCCTGCCTGATATTTGTTGGAGAACCTATTCTCTATATTCATAAGCGATGTTGTATTTAAATTATGAAAACAATGACCGATAATGTTAGTACGTTGTCATCTAAGATTAAAAATGGACATTTCAATGATTTACAACTAAGTTTCAACTTGAACAATCCACGGCAAGCAACACGTTAGAAATCCAACAACTTTGTATAATAACTTTGTACAAATGACTTCTTCGTAGATATTAATGCAAAAATCGTAAAATCGTTCATTCCTTAATTCTTCAGGTTTCCATTTAGTAATAAATCGCGATTTAAAAGCCTTGTCTAAAATAATCTTTAAAAATTCCAAGGGTAAAGTATGCAATATTTCATAAGTTATGTTAAGAATTAATCTCAGCTGTCGCTTTTACACAACAAAAACGTGTGCCAAGCGTAATCGAATTTTCCTGCTGTGTAGCGAGTATTGTTTTGTGATTGTATAGATATCAACCATTTTTACTCTTGCTAAAAGACATCTATGGAGGCATTCGACAGATGCCTAACTTTCCCATTCCCAGAAAATCAAACCTAAACCGATTAGGAAGACTCAAAGTAGGGTAATAAATGAAGTAAATTTAAGCTCAAATGGGCTAAATAAGTAGTTTCGGTAGCATTCTGCTTAGCCGAGAAACATTTCCAAATAACTATTTCGGTATTTTGTAAGTGCTAAAGTACTTTCAGCAAAAAACAATACTCTTGAGCAAATTTAATCTTGGCTAACATATATCATAAAAAGTTAAAATTGAGATTTGTATACATTAATAAACTTTCCTGAAGACTTCTAAAATAGTTGAGAAAAGCGTCCAAGTTCGGAGCATGTTAAATTGAAACGGCATTAATTTTTAAGGTGAAGAAAATAAGTTAAAAAGTAATTTGGTTAGTTTGGAAATGATCAATTTAGGCAAGATTTCCCAATATATTCTATAATGTATTACTATAACTACAATAGCGTACTTTATTCCAGTATTCGGAAATTAGGGCGAGCCTTGGGAAGATACTTTAACGCAAAGACAAGCAGGCAATGCATTTAATTTTCAATCGCATATCGAGTAACATTTTGTTTTATGAAAAATTAAGTTTACGAACCCTACATTTCCTCACACAATTTTCAATTATATATTCGGGTTACACAAAATTTAAAGAAACTAAATAAATATACTTTAATGTTGAAAACTGAAATTCTCTTGATTCCCCTTAATCTCAAAAATCAACAAAATTGGGGTGTGAAACGGTAACTCGTTCTTCAAATCAAAACTTGCGTATCGCGGCAGCATGCTTTAAATATTTTTAAAGAACGCTCAGCCTCAATCTTGTTACCCAACCTGGGTACAAAACAAGAATGTCTGCAAAGTATCTTTTATGTAACAAAAACCAGAATTCTACCCCAGAAAATCGGTTAGACATGTCAACAATGCTTCAGCATATCATTCCTTGTGATTTAACCACATTCCTCTATCAAGAAATCAATCCGGCAGCTTTGAAAACTAATGTAAGATTATAAAAGGACGAAAATGATTGCATTTTTGTAACCAATTTTATTCTATGGATGTACTTCAAATACTGAAACTAAACTTTTAAAATTGGAATATGGAATCAGATACAATTAAAGATCAATAGTCAAGAGATTCATGTCTCAGATAAGAAAAACTTGGTTACCTGGAAAACTGAACCACTATACAAACTGCATATCGCAAAATGAAGACTTCAAACACAAAGTATAATTGCATAAAATGTTGCATACACCAGTGATGTCACTGAATGCCCCATTGTCAGGGAAATTACCGAATCAAATAAGGATATTAAAACCTTTAGCCAATTCGAGGTCATACTTTGTTTTACTTATTCTTGAGATCCTGGATGATACAAAATAGCGGGGCTTCATGGAAATGACAAGAATTTTACTTTCGCATAGAAACGCAAATTCGCGTTGTTTCTTGACCTAAATCGAATGGCATTAGCAAGTGTACCGATTGCCCACCGTCCTTATCGATATCAATCTGCGAGATTTCTTCCTGCATTGCTCCATTCATTGTGTGGTTTACCACAAAATGATCCATGGCCTCCGAGATATGATTCATCAAGAATGTACCACTTTCGCAAAGACAGCTGAATAGAATAAGACGACGTTAAGGATTTACTTGTCAATCCAATTGTTGGCTGATTTTTTACAAATCCACAAGGCCATTTCTAGGCTACATCATATAAATTTATGAAATTTACGGAAAGGATAGCAAATGTAGTTCGTGCTCTTCTCCCTTTGACCATCCAACATCTTTTCGATCTCAACATAGCCCGAAATTCATGAACCTAACATTTTTACAATTACAATGCTAACAACTAGGCGTCATTCAATAATTCTCAATTCTACTTTAAGGCCTGCAGAAATGAACACTGAAACCGGCGACGCTACTTCATCCTTTAACATAACTATTCAACAAAGAAATTAAGCTAAAATCGCCCTTCTCTTAAAATGCTTGAATCCCGAATCTCGATAACGACATAAAATACTCTCCACTGAGCTATTACAAGGCAGATATTTTGAAGACACACAAGGGGCAGAGACCAGCACACACACAAGGGGCAGAGACCAG
>JAOUZG010033182.1:792387-804934 GCA_026289955.1 Argiope argentata
AAGTAACTGTTTTAAAGCAAGATATATTCAGTATTCCGAAGATTGTAAAATAGTTACCAAAGCAGTTAAGCAAATTTCCAAAAACTAGTGTAAATTAAAAAAAATATCACCATGATTAATTCCACTAGAAGAAATCCTCGAGCCTTGGGAAACAATCCAAAAGCAAGTAATTCTGGAGTATGAAGTTCAAACTTGAAATGCTGCTGGCTTGGGAAACAATATGTTTTGGATTCTTGAGTATATAGCATAACTTTCGAAAGATTCATGAATATCCAACGCAGAAAACTTGAAACCCTGAAAAGTATATTTACTTAGTTCTATTGAAACCTTTACATGCAGGATATGAAGTGAAACTTTGTAAAACAGAAAAACTAATACTACCATGTAAGAGTTTCGAAATATTAATCTAACACAAGATAATATAACAAACATGAAAATATAGAAAATCATAACAAATTTTTAAAACGGATTAGAAAACGATTCAGATCCGTTTCATGAACATCGATTTTCTCTTGGTAAGTTTTTAATTATTAAACTAAAAGCTATGTAGAAAATAAGCTATGTTGCGCTCTTTAGATCGTGCGCGAGTTGAAATACTTGAATTGCGAGAACAGAATTTACATTTTGGTTTTTAATATACCTTCACAAAAATAAAATTTCTAATTCTTTCTGAACGCAATGTTCATTTTTAAAGTACTTTTTTTACTGCACAGGCTATTACGAAATCCCCCGATTCCCTTAAGAAAAAGTTTCTCGAAACAAATGCAATTTTTATGCCTGCGTCTCAGCATTACTGCATATTACATTCAAGATATTTGTTAGTACCCAAAAATATAGAATGTTTGTAATTAGCTGATTTTTCATCTGCCATATGCAGGGCGTCTAGAAAGTCCATTTACAATCTAAGGGTAGGTTAAGTAGGAAAAGTTTTGTAAAGGAACATGGGATCGCTAACGCTGAGATACAGTACAGTTGACTCAAAAATAAAGCAATGAACGAAGGAATAAAGCATGGGAGCATTCGAGAATTATGAGACAAAGGGAAATTGTTATCAAGCGCACAGATTAAGCATATTCAACAACTCGGGGGAATCCAGATTAATGTTAACCACTGCGAGGCAGCGCACATTAGTGCCCTTATGGTGGCGGGAGAGCGAAGATTAGACCTCACCACAATCCAAGACCCATATTTGGTGAAGGGGGTGCCCCCAAAATCACAATTCGGAAGTAAGATTTTTACTTCGATTAAGAATAGGGCCATGATCTATATCACTTAATGCCTTTTTTTAAATATAATACAGAGAACACCGTTGTGGTGGAGATGCATTTTAATTCTTTTATTTTAAACATTTTTAGCTGTTACTTCTCACCAAACGAGGACATTGTGGGTTTATTACATGAGTTTTCAGATTACGATTTTAAAAGCAGTTTTAATCTTTTAACAGGAGACTTGAATTGTAAATCAACATTATTGGGGGGGGATTGTGTCACTTGCGATCAATCTCATTAGCGCTAATTCATTAGAGGGTGTCATTTGCGCTCACATGGGTAGGTTTACTGGGATTTCACCTCTGCCAGGAAAATATGGCGCACATCTAGAGAGGCTGTAAAGAATGCACATTTCTCACATTGATAAGATAATTAAAGGTCCTTATCTTCGAAATATTCACTTTTTTTTCCCTCACGAAAAAACTGATAAACTTTTGCTTTAAAAAATCCTTCTTAAAATAGTCAAATATTTCAGTTGGGGAAAAGACTCCTTGTATCGATACCATCAAATAAATTGAATAATTACATGACAATTTTATTTAAATTACATAAAATGTTTTCAACGGAAAATTAAACAAAGTTTGTTTTCCCTCATATAAATGTAAGGCAAGCAAATGTTGGACATTTGCTTGCCTTACATTTATATGAGGGAAAATAAACTTTGTTTAATTTTCCGTTGAAAACATTTTTGCCATACCATCAATACTTGAAATTTTTAAAAATGAAAATAAAATAATTATTACATTTTTAGCCTTTCCTTAGAACTACTTATTTGTTTGAATATTATACTATACGAAGCTATAATTTATACTAAATATAGAAAAATCCTTTAATATCCATCCTGATTGTAATATAGTCAAAACTAATTAAATAATCTTTGAAAAATTGTCCCTAAAAACTATAGATATATTTGTTAAATATTTGCAATATCGCTAGAAGGAAATAATGTTTGAAAACTGGGAGTTAAAAACTATAGTGTATAAATTTTTTATAATAATTGTAGATATAAAAGTGAAAATTTTTTAACCTCCATGTCATTTTATGTTTTTTAATCTCGCTAGTACTCAAGTTTTATGTCATTTTAATAGAAATAAAATTACATTATTTATTTAAATCAGATTCGTAATGGAAAAAAATTGAACTATATCTTAGAATAGGATATCCAATACTCAGGTAAGTGAATTTGGAGGCCATAACAAAACATAAGTTATGGCTTCATATTCAGGTTTTAGTAACTACAGCTGTATAAATTAACAAAAAAGAATCTAATATAATTGGTCAGAAAATGGAATAATTTGTGCTTTCCGTACAATTATCATTCTATAGATTTTGTTTCCTTCGCCATTATAATTATTACATTAAGAAAATTTGTTTGATATTGCCTACTTTAAAAGGAATATTTTCAAAATAGCATAAATAAAAAATTGTCACAATTGAATCACCTAAATAGAATTTTACCTTTTCAAGAAATACACTTTGAAGTAGAATGAAACATAGTTTATTAAAATAGTTTCATCGATTCAATTAAAGAAAATGGTTCCCCAAAATACATCACTAATCTCTTTAAGCTCAATAATACAAAATACGTTTTAATTTTCGAGTTCATATCAACATATAAAATCTAAACTCAAGTTTGATATTTTATGAACTGTAGAATTTTTTTTATTCGTTTATTCCTCAAGGTATTAAAACACATTGTTTGGCGTCTTTTTATATAAGTTATGATCTTTTTGCTTCAGTTTTTTCCAACTCCAATTACTGATAATGATTATAACTGTTTTCTGAGTGTAAAGATAGAACTCTTGATCTGAACATCAAATTTAGGAAATAATTTTAATTCTAATTTAAGCCATTTTGGGGGAACCTCCCCCTTAAAAAAAGAATAACCTAACATTATTAATTTCAAGCTGTTTAAATTCTATTTCTGCTTCGATAAAGCCTCTAACATATTTATAACATTTCAATAAATTTTAAAAAATAGCCTTGAATTGCATTAATTAAAGGGCTTACAAATTTATTCCAAATTAACACCTTCGATACCTATACAGAATTGCATCATCTTAATAACACTTGGGCATATGTGATGAGGGCATAATTCATTGATAATTCAATTGGGCTTAATTCATATGATATATGGGCTGTCTTTTTAAATTAGTCAGCAAAGATTTATCAAATATTCACTGATAAAGTTAATTCATTTCTTAGTTCAGATATAATATTAAAAATTAACTGAATTTTTCGGTATCCGATTTGTTTGTATACTTTTGTTGATAATGGGATCAACTAAAGAGCTTTTAAAAACAGAAATATGCAGAATATGAACAGAAAACTGCAACTGATAATTTCTTGCGAGAAGAATTGTTTTCCCTTTCCTGAACGTTAAAATTTTGCTACACTTGAAAATAATGCTTCTATCTAGATCAAAACATTTGTCTTTCCAGACCACATTTTTTGGAAAAAGATTTGATTTTGCTTAAGAAATAAGCTATTTGATTTTAGACGCCGATCGTGTATTCTGTATGAATACTACTTATTAGAGTTGAAATATTCTTTGCACAGTCAATTTTGGACTGTTAAGGTCTAGATTGACTTTTTCTAATCTAGTAAAATAGTAACCTAAAAAAAGAGAAATGTCAATTTTTTTCATCATATGTATGGCACTTTATTCTCACCAGTTCTGTCCGGTTGAAATAAGGATCCTACTAATTTCAACTATCAAGCCTATTAAAACGTTGGGAACTAAAAACGTTATTGTATTCTAAAACGAGAGAAGCATTACATCCCCCCCCCCCCCCAATCTCTTCTCTGTCTCTGTGAACTATGACTAGTATTTCTACATTTAAAACTAAGCATATCTACAAATTTTCTGGATAGAAGCGAGAAATTTTGTACGTATAGATGAAAATAAAAGAAAAATTATACTGTGTTTATCATAATTCACACTTGAAATTATGATAAACATATAAAAATGTATTTTTTACAATTATTATTCTGTTGCTACCTTATTTAATCAAATTTTGTAATCGAAAGTATGTATGGATGCAGCATTTAAAAATGAAAAGAATTTATTCCTAAGTGCAACGATGTAATGCTTTTTAGAAAAAAGGTGACTTCAGAAACCTTACTGACATAGCTATGAAATTAATCTTATCTTCCGCCTTAATATTCAAACATTATTGTAATTACAATTTCGGTTACAATAAAGGTTCAATTTACATGAATCTATACTTTTGGCAAGAAATCCATGGACGAATAAAGAAAGAAAATGAATAAAATATAAAGTAACATTTTATTTCTAGCTTTCTTTCGTGCTTAGATCTAGGCTAAATTGAAAATTAGTATTAAATCACCGGTAGTTCTTTTTAGAAAATTAGAAAGAAATTTACTGCTTTATTTGCACATAAAGCTTTTAACATGTATACTGTATCTGAGAAATAAGCGTTTTAATGTAGTACATTTAAATGCAGTATTTAGATATCGTTTGTGATATAATTAGATTATGTATAGTTAAATATGACAGTAAATGAGCTAGGAAATGAAGTAATGTACTTCAGATTTGAAGGAATTTCAATAATTATCAACATTTTCGATTTGAAAATATGTCCCCCCCTGAAAATTAACCATCAGCTGTTTTTTTTTTTGAAATTTTAAATATGATTCTTAAAATTTATTTTAGCCGAAATGCTTATTATTTTACAAAATAAATAAATAAATAATTACTAACAGCTTTACGTAAAAAAATGCATTAGCTTATTTCAAGTATCCGTTTGTAGAATATATATACATATTGAAAGAACTGAACATTATTGATATCCATTTAAATTTGAATTTAAAAAGACATTAATGCATTTTTTAAAATTTTATTAAATAAAATTAAACTTTAAGACAAAGATGAAATCCTCCTAAAACTTAAAATTATTATTCACTTTAATAGATTAAATTTGTATTATGTGCATCAAAATTATAATTTTTATAAATGTCTTCAGTGTAGGAAAATTATGAACATGTCCCTTCATTATAAATTTGTAAAAAAATTTCACTCATTCTATGTAGTACTTTTACCACTCGTCTGAAACGCGGTAAGGGTCATTAGCTTTTTTCTCACGGCAGCCTTTTAACGTTATCAGAGATATGGAGTGTCATTCTCACTGTGACGATGATTACCATATGGCGCACATTATAAAATCGCCAAAGTTTACATATAAAGATAATAGTTATAATGTGGTACCCTTTTAAGGCTTGAGCGCAAATGACACCCTCTAATGAGTTAGTGCTAATGGGACTGAGCGCAAGTGACACAGAACCTTATTGGTGCTATGACTCAAATAATTATAGAGGGGATAAAATGACCGAGTTCATAGCCTCAAAGAATTTAACAATTTGTAACCTTAAAGGTTATGGCCCAACATTTATATCCACAATGCATGTGTGGTACCCCAATCTAACTTTAATTAGTGCAACAATTGATAGATACATAAAACAGGGGGGGCCTTGGATGTAGAAACAGAAAGCGACCTTAAGTATATTTATATGCACTTAGAGTTTGAAGAGCAAATAAATGATAACGTCTTTTACTTCAAAAGCAAATTTGGTCAAGAGAAATTTTTACATAATTACAGGAAAAATTTTACTGATTTTAAAGATCGTTTGGGGTCCATTCACAACCCCGAAGATCTAAGCGTTTTTATTAAAGATTTCATTACTTGTGTACAAAATTGCGCGTTTAGAAGTTTTAAAAAGAAACCCAAAAGACTAGCGAAAAAGTTCAATTTCTTCAATAATACTCAAAGGAACATGAGAAATAAGGTTAACAAGCTGTTCAAGAAATATTCAAATGCCAGGAAATCCGGCGAATCCCCTGAGTTGATAACCAGCTCCGGCAATGAATACAGAAAAGAAAGAGCACTTTATGAAAGAACATTGAAAATAAAAAAAGAGGCCTGGAAAACCTATTGCAAAATTATAATCAAAAATATGGGTTCCTGTTCAAACTAATTTTCTACAAAGGTAAGGATAGAGAGACAAGAGTAAATCCGGACAGGGACCCAAATATTACATTCAATGACAGAATTAATAGAATAATGGACTATTTTTTCCTAGGATAATTACAAATCGAATCTATTGACCCTATAAATAAGCTGGAGCTGGACTTGGTCTTCGATAACTTGAAAAAGGGAAAGGCACTGGGCATAGATCGAATCGATTATAGAATGTGGAGGGCCATATATGATGCAGATAAAAATATTTTACTGGAACTTTTTAACTTAGGGAAATAATTAAAACTAAAACACGATTGTTTTAAAATCGGTAAGATCATTTTCCTACTGAAGGGGGAAAGGAACCAACCTTAAGTAGCTCTTATCGGCCAGTCTGCTTTCTTCCCACTTTAGGCAAGATTCTAGAGACTCTTTATAAACAGACTTAACCGTTGGCTTGATGCCAACAATATTATACATGAACGACAATATGGTTTTAGGGAGGGGAGAAGTTGCATAAAGGCAGTACAAGATATAATGAAGAGAATAAATGGGAACATCCCCACACTCCATACTTCCCTTATCTCTCTAGATATTAAGGCTGCCTTTGACAACATGGATTGGCCGATTTTATTTGGAATTATTGAGGGTCTCAATATGCCTCGATTTTATATAAATTCTTTATTTTTATCTAATAGGACGATCGTTAATTTTTATTAATGAGACGGTGCAGGTCACAAAGACTTGTTTAAAAGCATGCCCCAGGGGTCAGTCATTGCTCCCGTCATCTGGAACTTATACATTAATAACATACTAAGGTTAAACTCCGATAACATTTACCTTTAAGCCTTTGCCGATGACCTGGCCCTGGTCATTGGTGGTAAAACCAGAAGGGAATTGGAAAATAAAACAAACAATTCTCTACACGAAACACAAAATACTACATGACCTAAACTTAGAACTTTCTATTGGTAAATGCCAGGCTATTGCTTATCGGAGTATAAATTCGAGAAAGTTAACGAAGAGAAAGAATACCGTTTTTAACCGCCCACCAATCTTTAAGATAAATGGCCACTCAATAACAGTCGGGGATAGCCTGAAACTATTGGGCATGCATATTGATAACAAAATGACATGGACCGCCCACATCAACTCTTTTAAACAAATGCCAAATTTTAACTTTTAATTTTAATTTTAATAAAGTGATCAAGTCCGATTGGAGCCTGGATAAAAATACAATTAAAATGTTTTAAAAAATAGTTGGAGAAGTCCCTCCTCTATGGATGTGAGCTTTGTGTAAAATGACGATTGCCAGGCTCCATAGGACTCAAAGAATATTTTTAATACAAATGACAAAAGCCTATCGGACCACGTCCACAAATGTTTTAAATGTCCTCACCGGTATTCCCCCACTCCATATAACGGCCGAACAATTTGAACTCTACGAAAGTACCATAGGAACCACCTATATTGACAGAAACATTACAATAAATAATTTGCCACTTGAAAAAAGGGTCCTGAAATCCAACGAGAAAATTATAGATATGGATTATGAGGTGTACACGGACAGGTCCAAAATCGATAATGAGGTTGGATTCGCCATGTGCATCTCCAAAGATAATTTTATTCAAGACTTTGGCTATAAATTGGAATAACATAATTCGGCATTTCAGGCGGAGCTGGCGGCAATAGAGCATGCCACCAGATGGGTCCAGGCTAACAATTACAAGGTAAATATTATCACAGATAGTCAATATATAGAGGCTTTACGAAGTTCCCGGACCAGATTTGAATTCATTAACAATATTAAAGAAAAAATGACAGAAGCCAGAGATTTGGTCGGCCTGAGGGGGCCGCTGTTTCCTGTTATCCCACGTGGGAATAACAGGAAATGAAAGGGCCGACCAACACGCCAAAGAGGCAACCAGAACAGGTACATGGATCAAAATACCAGCACCCTATTCATATATAAAATTGAAATTGCAAAGATATGCCGACGAAAAAATGGCGGGAATACTGGTATAATTACGACTAATTCTGGAGTCAGAGTAAGGGAATATTTGAAATGGTCCGGTAGGAGAGTTTTAATACACAATCGGTTTTTAATCTTGTTTATTAGTGGGCATGGTTCTTTTCCTTTTTATTTGAACAGATTCAAAATCCTCCTTTCCCCGAGTTGTACATGTGGGGGAGGGGGGGATGCAGATCATTATGTGTTTACATGTACTATAACCAAGAAAAACCACTTAAAAGGGCCTTCAGATTCAAACAAATAGTCCTAGGTATAATAATTTAGTTAAAATCAAATTGGCTATCTCCCGACTGAGAGAGGCGTTCCAGATTAGTGCGGGTATTTGCGATGAGCTGACCCGTAAGGGGGAGCACAGTTGATTTTAAATAATTTTAAATAATTCTATGGATTCATTGGTTTTATGGATTTTATAGTTTCGACGCCCCGGATTCTGCTGGGTCCTTGGGTTTTACTTTTAATGGATTGAGAGGCATTTGGGAATCTTGGGTAATTTGTAAATTTTATTTGGTTTTATGGTGTCTTACTAAACAACAGTTTTTAACATAACAGATTTTAACGTAGGAGTTTTAGGTTATGAGAGTAGGTAAGAGTTTTATTCACAAAATTTTAAAAATTTTAACTTTAATATTTTAATCAACATTGCATCTTGGCCCTTCTCGGTTTTGAACAACGACACTTATCGATAATGGTGGCTGTGGCGAGGTATACTATGATTTTAAAGAAGAAATGACCCCAAGGCATTGTATTGAATAACAGAGTGCAAGGACCCCTTGGAATCTGGGTTTGTGAGATGGCGAATGGGGAAGGCACCGATGAAACAAATTAGTTCATCGGAGGACTAGCGGACAACACTTTGAGTATGCTTTAGATTTGAATTAACTAGGCAAATTTTACTTTTACCAAGGACTAATTTAACCCGGAGATGTGGAATTTATATAATGGAATTGACGTAATTTTTTCTTTTGCCTCCCCCTGGGCACCATAATGAATTTTAAAAATTGGTAGCACTTTTGTGCTCGCATGGGTAATTCCCCACTGCGTAACTAGAGTTTTGACTAAGGGTAGCCCCGGGGAGGTGAGATTCTAATATGCACCGCCGGAAACAGATTGTTATGAGGTACCAGGACAGAAACTTTAAGAATAGGTTTTTTCTCTCCCTACTTTGTCCTTGGCGGGGGCCGGTTCCGGCGGGAATCCCTTTTGTTTATTGGTGTGATGTGTGAGTTCTTTTAAGTGTGTTGTTCTTTTAAAAGCGATTTTTTATATATGTATTTTAAATAGTGAGTTTTAAATTTTATTAGTAAAATTATTATGTAGTAAATAAGTATTGTAATTTGTTGACTATGTTAAAGTAGCATGTGTTACTATTTTAAAAGAGCGCTCCCACCTGGTTAAGTTGTACACCCCTAAAAGGGTTGAGAAACTGTATCCTATTTCCCCACCTGGCGGGGAGTGATTTTAACTAATTACTGCCAATGTTATGGCAATGCTTGTAATTTTTATTGAAATTTTTAATAAATCCCGAGGCGCTGGCCTAAGGGGCTTCTGAGTGTTGGTGGATTGCTCCTTCCTGGCCAATCCGGAATTCCCTAAACCCGTAATGGATGAGAGGGGTCGGTCTGGGTGTTCAGTACAGTCGACTCAACCAAGGAAAAGATACGCTCGATGAAGTGCGCTATACAGCCGATACAATGGCAAGTAAAACGGCAATAAGTATCAAAACCTTTGATGTACTTCGAGTTCCAAAATTTGATTTAAAGCTATTCATGCATCCTATTTTATTCCAGCAATAGACACCTGCCAAAGTTGCAGAATTTTCAGGAAAAAGGCTTTCTTGAACAAGAGTGACAACCGAATTTAATTTTCATAGAATTAGTCACAATTCTTCAATTAGATTTGATTAGAATAAAATGCACACTATAATCACTCAATTAAGAGGGAACATATTTAAAAATTGAAAAATGTAATTTTACATTTGCTTCATGAATTTAAGAATAGTAACCTAGTATTGAGTCACTGCATTTAATTTTAAATTCTCGTCGTGAATCTTATCACAAAAATAAAGCAATGAAAATTAAGACATTGTGAAATTAGATGCTATACTATAACAATTGCTCTTACCATGTTGTTCATCCGGATTAAGAAAAATAGACATTCTTCAAAATAAACCAAAGAATATACTAATCGGATCTTCTCCTCAAAGATAATTTCATCTTAAGTCGAGTAACCTAAAAAAGAGAATAGACTAGTTAAAATACGGTAATACTAAATACTGCTGGTACTATATTAAATCATCAAAATCAATTCTTTTAGGATGTTGATGGTAAGATATAAAGAGTTAAAATTTAAATCTCCCTTCAGAAAACTAATTGGAAAGAGTTTCTAATATGCCATTATAACAGGTTTTAAACTACTCAAAAATTCAGCCCTAAAAACATCTTTTAAACAAAATCCTCGCAACTCCCCATTCAAAAATCCCGAATGAATATAGATATTCTTGCAGCCAATCGATATCTTCCAAAGCTACCTATCAGAACCCTTTATCAAAGTGAGCAATCGCAATTCGCGCAAATAAACTGTTTTTCCTAAAACACTGCAATTTCCCTTTTATTAAAGTTAATTCTGTATGGCAATCCAATTTTTAAGATTTTTAATTAGAAAAATAAAGTGTGATTGCATAAATTCTACGACTATACAAATAATTTCTCCAAAAATTGACATTACGAATGAAATAAATCAAAATTTCGAAACATCCGTTAGCGAAATTATTGCAACCATAACGATGTTCAGATAAATACTGAAGAGAATCTACTTGTACACAAATTGGAAAAATATCCCAAAGTTTCAAGATACTTCTAAATTGTTTTGGAATTTTAGCACAATGAGCCGAGACGCCATTTTAAAACGCCAATTGCAATATATCCATTCATTTCAGCACCGAAATTTTGAATCGTTTCATTCAAAACATACAAGAGATAAATCGCAATTAAGAGTTTAAAAAATGGTCATTCGAATAAGGTTGAAATGAGAATTGCGATTAGTTGAATAAATCTCTTTGGCTAATATAACGAATTTATTGTTGATTAAAAACGGAGCAAAAACTAAGATGGTATTCTTTTCGGAGTGCAAGTATAATTCATATTTACAATAATCATTAATTTCTTCTTAAAAATGCTACACGCTTCAACGAACTATATTTCGTTACACGAAAATCGAAAATGAACCGAACTCAACAATATTTGAGCCCCCTTTCAATTTTTCCCGAATCTAATTTTTCCTTACTTTCGGTTCAAACGTTTCGTTTCTTAAATTTCGAATTCTTACCCCTTAACACCGGACAACACTTTATTTCATTTCCCTATAGTTGAGCAATTCGATTTCTTGTTTTCTATGACTTACGGATTTTAGCATAAAATTCTGTTTAAAAACTACTTTCAAATGTTTTCGATTCTAACTTCCAAGACTTTATATATTATGTGCCTGTATATCCATTATGCGTTCGGAGCTGTACAGCTAAATATTATTCGTGCGCCTGTAAATCCCCTCAATCCTAACTACATTTAGGCACGTGTTTTGAAAGTCATTAAAAGTACTTTCAGAATGACTGCAGAATATAAAAGTTTACTTATGACTTTATTTGATAAATCAAGATAAAACATAAAGAAACGTACCTCCATCCAAGTTTCAATTAATTGTAAAAACATCCCCCATAGGTGAAACATATTTGGGAAATGATGTTGTCACTTGGAAATTACTCAGAATTTCCTGATCGGATGACGAAAACTTCATCCTTCAAACTTTCGGAAAGGGCCTTGAGTTATCTTATATGGCGAATACTTCATCCAAAACCCCTCATTGCAAAAATTACACATCATCGCCTCAGAGTGAAGAGAAAAATTCCGGTCTCCAGGTGAAACCTTTTCTTTTATATCTCATGAACAAAAAATTAGCCTGACCTACTTTCTCAACTTATGTAACTTCTCCCGAACGGCATGTATGAATGGTTTAGCGAATGTTTTCTTGAACTAGAGCTCAAATTCCAATTGGGGACGCTTATACAATTTTAAAGTAAATAAACTTTATCGGTCCTGATTATATGGAATTTTTAAGATACTTTCTAGTTAAATAACCCCTAATATCATCTTAGTTTGAAGCCTTTCACGATAGTTTTTCAAATAAATACATAACACTTTTTAAAATTAATTTATCAAAGATCAGAAATTATATATATATATATATATATATATATATATATATAATTGGGGACGCTT
>JAOUZG010033182.1:845100-877500 GCA_026289955.1 Argiope argentata
ATATATGAAAACCAGGGAGAAGGCAGGTTGAATAATTAATTTCTTTTTATTCCATCTCAATAGGCATGCATTACGTACAAGTAGCAGTAACACCAAAACACAAAAAGGTAAAATAACATAAAGGGTAAAAAAAACCTCATTTATTTCTGGTCTTATATACCGTGACATTTCCATAAATCTGACACGTGTTGAATTCTGATAGGAATTCTCACACGTGATGACTTTTAACAAGAAAAATGCAGGGATACAGAAGAATCTGTTTACATCTTTTATCTCTATCACTTTACTTGGAACGTGGACTGAAAATGCAGGGTTTTTTTTTACAAAGCTTCATTTGATTCATTAACCAGAGAAAGGGAAATGGGATCAGGAAATAAGAAAACATTTTAGAATGAAGTTACTATATGCGAAATCAAGGCAAAACTTTAGAAATTAATTACAACTGAAATTTATTTTGCGATATAGTTAATCTTTACAACGTTTTACATTTCAATTATGTATAGACGACTTTATATTAGTTATCACAGGTATGACATAATACAATTAATTCTATTCTGATCATATACATATTCTACTTTCATCATTTTAGATATCTGGTTTATATAAATTTAGTTTATGTGTTTCACTTTATAAATCTAATGAATAGATATTTTTTTTTAATTTAATAAATATTGTGAGTATCTCGTTAGTCATTTAAAAAATTTTTAAATTATCTTTTGAAAACTCTTATTTTATATGTACAAGAAAAAAAGCACCATGCTGGACTTACCTTGGGAGTAGTATAGTCTGAAATAACTGCGTGTTCTACTTAAAGATTGTCTCAGAGAAATTAGCTTGTCTTTAAAACTTATATTATCATACTTCATAATACCGTCAGGTTACAAATTAGTTATACCCAATCACAAAAATTGTTCTAGTGTGGAATGAATAAACTTTCGTAGATATCTGATATAAATTATCTAATTCGTGATAATACGAATCAGATAAGGTTGATATCTCTTATTAACAGGGATAACATTTCACTGAAATGGGAAAAAAAGGCTTTCCTTAGAACGCTTGAATGATGTAGATTTTATTTGTTCTGTAAAGGGATATTTGTAGTTAGAGGTGATCAGTTATGAAAGGTTGCATATTAAAATAAATTTCAAAAATGAAATTCATTTACATTGCAATATCAAATTAATTTAAGGATCTGGTATAATAATTTTAAAATTTCTCAAAGAGATTGGTTGATGTTATTCATTTGATATTATTAAGCAACAGACTTCTGATTGCTTCAATAGTTATTTGTGTCATCAAAGGCATATAGCAATATTAAGGCGTTTCATAAAATTCTTTTCTTTTTTATATGAAATGAAACCATAAAACTTACTTTTATATTTATGTTTATTTAGTTTCTTTTACCAACATGGCTTAAGTCTATGATTCGGAAAATCTATGCAACAAGAAGATCCTTTTTTTTTCTGCTTCCTTTTGTTGTAGTAGAGAAAAAGGTCGTCTGATTTGATTGAAGGTTAAGTTAATAAGATAATAAGCATGAATCACAAACGAATCACGCGGTAGATGATGTACCGATATAGCCGCTAATTTAGAAGGAGAAACGAAAACATAGTCGAAGGAATTAAATTATAAAAACATTTATTTAATACAAATTTTTAAGGAACTCAGTTGATTTCTGTATACAATCAACGAAAATATCACATGTCGTCCTTCCATAGTTCTAGAAGTCCTGTCCCAGAAAACTTTTCTCTAAATTTCTTCTCCAATCGAGCATTTTGTTCTGGAGAAAGGTGATTTTTCCAATCTCCAACAATACCTGAATCATGTGAAAGAGAAATAATAAAAATAATTAAAAAGAAATTAACACCTTTTTTTTATCATATCAGACACCTTTGGAAATCAACACTTACTGTGTGAGAATTTTGCAAAATCTTCTTTGATGAGGCAGAAAAATAATCAGTGTAGTTAGGATATGATTCGAATAAATATCACCGAGGCTTCTCTCAGGAATAATATTGGCAATCAACCCAGAAAGAAATCTGGAATTATTCATTGATTTCCATCTTCATTGTCAAACTTTCGTATATTCTATTTCCTTCAAAATTTAATCCAAGATCTTGGTATTTTGGATAAAATAATAGTGGACATTTTAAAAAATATTATTATTATTTCATTTTTTGTTGCTTGGTTAGTAAGATTATTAATATAGACAAATCCAGAGCATTTCGCGTATTTTAATCTAATATAAACTAAAATATTCGCTATGTCGCTATGAATTCATCTGATTTGTTAGATGATCGGATATATTTTTTAATAAACACTATGGACGTAAGTGGGAGTCATTAAAAAGATATCAACTTAATTATATAATAGTCACTAAAGATCTGTAATAAATTTCTTTCAACTCCTTTTAGGTCTTTTTTAAACATAACTGCCTCATCAGAAAATATATCAAATAATATCAGAATGGCAGATTATAATTTCGCTTTCTAAACCATACCATTTTGTCTCCGAAGTAGGCAACTGTACACACCATTTTACACTGTAACCTTGAATCATGAGTTTAAATCTTTGTGTTTAAAGATTTTCTATTTAGACAATACAAAAAATTGCTTTTATGGGCTGTAAATGGAGGATGCCGTATTTTTAAATTAACGAAACATATATTTCTACCATCACTTCAATGCGATGCCTCCTGTAATTCCATTAATTTAGTGACATAAATTTTGAAATATTCTCTACGTAACACTTCAGAATATTTACGTTCATTGTTCTGTTTTCAGTTCTTTGCCACCAATACACCAAGTTGGCGACCTCCCCTCTTGTAATTTCGTGGGTTATGACCCTCCAGAACTAGACTTGAACTCCAAACTGATGCACACCGTTCGAATCGGGATGACCATGCTCCTTCTCATAGTCAAATAAACTGCATTTTATAGAAGCATCGTTTTTATCACTTTAGCGACACCGAAATTCCTTAGTTCATTTTCATTAATTACTCCGCAATTATTACTTTCTTTCTTATTATAATTCGAGGAACCATGATCAGACTTCACAACATCCTAAATTCAGGCTTCCTGATAAATCTTTTACATAGAAATAAATAATTTCAAAACTAGAATTAAAGGGTAACAAATTAGCAATTAGGTCTGTACTTTCATGATGTAAAGTCTCATAACCTATACATATATAGAAATTATACATGTACCCTGTACTCATATATACTATATGCTTATAAAGTATACATTATTTATATAGGCATAATCTAATGCTGTTATTACTTAGACTATGAAAAAAACCCAGAATAAATGGAGTGCTGAGGCTATACATTTAATTTTTATCATTCAACTGATTTTAGGATTAAGCTCACCTTTTCGAACAAAGTTAACTCCTGCCGCGCCTTTCTTCATCATCTGAAAATTTCCCGACAACAGCATTGTTCTGAGTCCCTGAGGAATGTCGGGATTTTGTTCTAACATATCCCTAGGCATCGTCATCAGTTCCGTCAAGTGTCTGTTTAGATGCTCTTTCATGAAACCGAAGCTGCTGTGATGGATCACGTCCTGCCGCATTTTCTCGTCCTTTTCAAGTTTCTCCTGAAGATCAGAAAGTAACATCACATGTAAAATATGCAAGAAGGTGAGTATCGACAAAAGGAATTTTTTTTTGTTTCAGACAGTTCATTATCAATCACTGCCATGCATAATTTTCGAGTAATGTGCATAATTTGTTAGTATAATAGATATAAGTTATATAAAGGCATTTATAAAAGACTTTTCGCTCAATATTGGCAAGAAAACAAAACTTTCAGAAAATAAGGTAATAGTATTTGGCTCTTTTGGTGTAGAATGAAAGAAAAAACACAAAATATTATAATGTTAAAACGAATTAACTCAGAGGGGGGATTGTGGCCTTTTACATAAAATATTTCTAATTTGTCTATTAGAAAATTAAATCTTCATTCCCTAATAATTATCCTAAAATTCCGTTCTTAACATATAATGCAACTTTATATTCTATAATTTTAAATTAAAAATTAAAGTTGACACTAATTTTCCAGAAGATTAATAGAAAATTTAAATAAATAGCAATATTTGAGCTGCAAATTTTCTGAGTTGAAAATAACTTTACTAACTTAGTTTCATAAGTTGAAAATAACTTAAGAAATTAGTTTTTTTTTTCAATTGTAAATTGGGCTACAACCTTTTTGAGCAGCGAATGAAAGGAAAATATTCAGGAAAATTGAATAAGACAGCCGATTATTTTCCTTACTCCCCATTTATAATAGTCTTATTTATTTAGCAATTTTCGTAATAATTCTGCCTTGATAAATGCTTGAAGAATGCATTTCAAGATTTAAATTTATCATTTTTAGCCTAACAGTTGATTTTAAACTGTAGATTCCAAAATCAAATTGATGCGAAATATTGTTCATGGGTAACGTGGGCATGGTTCCACTTCAAAATGCATTTAACAATTAAAAAAATAATAAAATTTACCTTAAGCCAAAAGCTTTAAATTTAAGCCATAAAACTAATTGAATTTCTTTTCCACAGCAGCACATTGAAAAGGAATTTTTTTATAAGAATGTTTTCTTTATAGTCATCAGTAAAATATGTTTATACTGAAAAAGAATATTAAAAAGTTAATAAAACTTTTTCAGGAAATAATAGACTTACCCTATATTTTGGGTCAATAAATTCAGCTATTTTCAAAACATATCCTTTCGTGTCCTTCTTCATTTCCTCATAGATGATGAAGAGGACATTAGGATCGTTTCTGTGCTCCCACCAGGACAGAGTGGTTTCGAAATAGTCGCAGAAATCTACTTCTCCATTCAGAAAAAGCTCGAAAAAATCGTCCAGGCTACCGTCTTCAAACCGATAGGCAGGCATGCCCTCTGTGTGATAGTAGAGAGATACAAAGCAGTCCTAGAATTTTTTATAAAGTATGATTCGATGTTTTGAAATAAAACGAAAGCTTTGAAGCTAGATAAGAGAACATAACTTTTAATATTTTTAGCGATTTTCCCTAATGAATTTCTAAAAACTGATTCATAATGAAATAATATGGTTTTCTTTAAAAGTTTTATATCAAAATTTGATTGCTAAAAATCAATTACTGAACATTTTTGTGCATAAAATCAAAGGTTTATAAGAAATATTGAAAAAAAAAAGACTTTCACTTTCTGTCGCTCTCTGTATATTCCCTGTCTTAAGATAATTTATTTTGAACGATAATTTGAAAGGTAACTAGAATATCCGTGCACGCTCAATTAATTATGGTGCCGTAGCATTCGTAAATTTTAGGTTGTTATTAGCTTTTGAAATATTTGGGAAACATAAGTTTTCCTATTATTAATAATGTTAATACTGAGGTAACTTTTGCACACATGTTTTTACTATATGATAATACTGAAATGTCATTTATATGATTTCTTGAATAATTAATAAAAAAAAGAATTTTTTTTATTGAATTAACAAATGCTGATATCTCTAATATATTTTTCTTAATACTAAACTTGCTTTATTGCAATTTTTCCAGAAATATAATGATGCCCTTTACTTCTTCAAGATTAAACAATAAAAGCCGTTTGTGGATATATAATTCGATTCTTTAAATTATATTTTATTTAAATCTTATCTTTTATAGCTGTTGTTATCTATATTTCTATTTCAAATAATGAGTCTACGCTTATGTGGGAGGCTTGACATTTGTTTTCAACTCCTTAAAAGTTTCCATCATTTTAAAATATAATTTTTTTACTCATTTAAAAACAAATCCTTTGTAGATATCTCTAATTAAGAGTAAAGTATTTGTAGATATATTTGTGATATTTGTTTGTGTGAGATTATTTGCTGTTGTAGCATCTCATTTTGATGCACTAGAGAAATTCTTTTAGGAAAACATCGTAGTTTTTAAATCCTACAAACTGTCGATGAGGGCACATGAATTAAACTTTTTCTGGGACCTTGGGAATTACACTTCCCATCGTTTCAGTTTTGGGTATAAAATTCTGTAGGCTGGCCCAAGTTCTGACAAATTTTGAAACTAGAAAAAAAAACTTATTTATTTCAGTTCTTTTTTTAAACATACAGTGCTTTAGCGCGCGCACGCACGCACGCACGCACACACACACACACACAGAGAGAGAGAGAGAGAGAGAGAGAGATGTGTGTGTGTGTCAATCAAAATAAAAGTCGCACTCATCAAGACATGCACAGTAAAATATCTGCAAACTGAACTGTAACGCTGTAAGAGAACTTTCTAATTAGGGAAACTCTGTTACCTTTGGATTTCTAGCAACATAAATATATTTGGCCTCTGGAGACCAAGGTGTCAGACGGAACGGAAGGTGGAGCTTCATGGCCCCAGGTCTCTTCAGAGTTTCCCCCGCTTTCGCACCAGTCATTTCCAGAAAGGGAGTCTCCGTGAAAAACTGCAGAGCTGAAGTATAAGGTTTGCCTTCTCTGAAGATACATGCCACTATGTTCAGTGTCCAGGTGGTCCCGCATTTAGGATAGGTGACAATGAACAAGTCTCCAGGTCGAGGCTTATACGTCAGAGCAGACCTGTACGCCTCGGCCGAAAAAAATCCTGGAAGTAGGAAACCATCTACGTCTTGGTACCAGGGGATTTTTTTCGGTTTCTTTTCTTCACTGGAAGAGGTCATGTTTAAAAGAAGGTGAGAAAATTCTGAAAATAGACCAGCACAACAGTATAAAAGATTTAGTTTTCCGAATTCCAATGTAATATGCTCTAGATATCTAGAAAAAAGATTTTGACAAGAGGACAAAGAACTGAAAGAGGGACTGTGCTAAATATTAAGCCTGTAAGTGAATGGTTAGATCGCCTTGACAAAACTCGCAGTGTTAGGGGTTTGTAGTCAAATAATATAGCTACTAGAGAAAAGTAATTATTTGTGTCTGGAAGATGTTATCTGACTTATGAAGTTTTCATCATATACTCTCAAACCAGTGAATCGGTAGTGGCACGAACGATACTAGAGTGTGTGAGAGTTGTTGTTGGTGATGTTGGATGCTGTTTCTAGTGCACTTGACGACTTTTGTTGACTGTAGAGGGCGCCACAACAGCTGTACGAAGTTGCTTATTCTAGGTCGCGGGTTACCATTGTGAATTAATGGGTAGATTATTCGGCTACTAACTCTAAAGTCGCGAATTCAGTTCACCAAAAGGCTTTCTAATCACTTACATTGATAATAGCATTAGCTTTATTCAAAGAGTATCATTATAAGAGAATTTCTTAAAACAGAAAAGGTGGGTGGTAATGCTCAATAAATATTGAGATTTCTGAAATGAAAACTCATTTTTAAAAAGTTTGAGGTTGAACCTATTTTTAAAAAGTAGGAATTGTTCAAGGGTATTTAAATAATAATAAGCAAAAGAAGTATGGATCATAATGTTAAATGTTATATTTTGAGATACTTAATAAAATTCATACTTTGAAACACTTAATTTAGAAAACAAATAATTTTCAAAATATCACGGGTTGATTATTTTATTATTTATACCTATTATTTTTAATCATTTTATATTTCTTAGTTCTTTGATATTTAGACACTATAATTTTAAGCACACCCGAAATAAATATTATTACAAAGTGGTGAAACGTATCCCTGCCACGCCAGTCTTGACGACAAAAGCTGGCGGAATTGGCTACAAAAGGAATCTTTTTCTTCTTTGACGTTTAATGGGCAGACATCATGGACTGTTTTCAGAATCCAGATGATCTGAACCTTGTATGGACTAAGACTAATTTTTCTCTGGAAGCTTGGAGAAAGTTTGGGAACTTTCCAAATAATACATAACTTCCTGTCAATGATATCACTTCCTGTGGTGAGACTATAAAAAAGCAAGCACTCAAGACCGAGTAGTTAGTAGAGTATTAGACTACAAGCAAGTTCAGAGCTAGCGATTGAATGCGCTGTGCTATTGCGATATTTCTTGTTGAGTAATGCAAGTGTTGTGGCTTTGTGTTACGTTAGAGTTTTCCTAGTAAACTTCGTTAAAAATAAAGAGCTTTATTTTTGTAAGGCCCTGCTTATTGAATTACCTCCAAATACATCCATATGGAAAATTTTGTAACAATATGCTCTGAAAGTTGAAAAAACTACACAAATTAAAATTAAAACTAATTTAGTATTTTCACTTTTTTTAATAATTAGTATACAAAGAGAAAATATTGAGATTGTCGAAAATATTCTAATTCGGAATTCTGATGAATCTCTCTGCTTCGCACCTTCATAATTCCGAAAAACACATCTCTGAACTTGCGTCTGTAGTTCTATTTGTGATCTGTCTGGGAAAACAATTACTTAAAAACGCATTGGGTTGGTACTTTTTATACATTAATTTTTTATGGATTTCTATCAAGCTTTGAATGAAATCAATTCAGAGAATTCTATCTATCCGTGCACAGGTAAAGACGAAAAGTGCAAACCTTATTTATAGATGAATTCTGATATACAAATCCAGCATCTTTAACAAGTTAGCTTAACAAATAGGTAACCAAATATCTCAAGGGGCTGATTGTCTATCTGCTCAAACCTAAAACCCTACAGTTCAAGACCTTACCACCAGACCACCGGTAAGGAACAGGATTTCTTTAAATATTAAATTAAGATTAAAAGCTTTTTAAATTGTAAATAATGGTATTTTATACAGATTTGGGTAGCATTCCATGACGCAATATTCCTTTCCAAGCCAATATGAAATGATTAAAACTTATCTTTAAGCTCTTGTCCCCTACCCTATCTACACCACCAGCGAGAAGACGTTTAGCCTGATGGATTTAACGTGCAATAGATACCCTTACACGACGGCTCTAGGATAAAATCGAGTCTCTAACTTGAAACCCTAGGGCTCACCACCTGAGACCTATCATCAGGCCACTGCAGCCCTCATGGCATAAATGAAAGAAATATTGTGTGTAATCTGCTGACCGGAATTAAGTTCTATGTAAATTTTTGTTTCAATCGGTTGGAAAAAAGGCAGTCAAAATTCATGTGCGTAGTTTTTAGTTCTTGAATGTTACCCGTATATCAAAGCTTATTGGCCAAACATCACATGTTAAATTCCAACAAAGGATCTATCTCTCGTACTTACTTTTTGCCAATTTCATGTAATTAATACACAAGTACAGATTTTCTCCATTACATTGCAAATCGCGTTATTTTCCTGAGTAAAAATAAAATCATGAGAACTAGCAAGAATTCATGGCTTTGCCGAAAGGTCCACGCCTTTATACGGGGGAAAGAGAGTAGCATCTTTATTGGAATACGAGAAAGTTTTAGAGGCACCACTCTCGTTATTTAAACTAATTACTTGTAAGTTATGTCATACCAGACTCTCCAACCCGCCACGAAGGCACACTAATTTAAATAATAAAGCTGAATGACGGGACCGCCGCAACAGCAATACTGGTGGGAACTGCGGTTGAGTCCTAAGGGCCATGACCGGCTACGGTACAACACTTCCCGTCATCGGTGGGAGGAGCCTATCCCCTCCTATTAGTGTACCTTCTAGGGTGGCGAGATCCAATCTCCATAGCGGAAGCATCTTATCCTTTATTACAATGTGTCCTCACGGGGATTTACTTGCAAGCTATAAATACGATATTTGGAAGAATTTAATTCAAACTTCAGCTAATCCAGATCATCGACTCAATATAGGACTAATCAGGACTTTCCATGACGTTTAAAGGCATTTTGTAAATAAATTTTAATAAGTTTTCAATATTTTGTAAACGAAAAACGTACAATAATCTTTAAATTTTTCGAGCTGAAAGTGGAAGACAACTATATCTTGAAAGTTTACCGACAGATCATTCAAAAACGAACCAAGAAATAGCTTTATGAAAAGATAGAAAACTCAAGATTTCGAAACCCTAGATAATTCATTTGAAATTAATATTTATATGTAATCTTAATATAACATTTATCCTTGGATATATGATTCACTTTAATTGAATTAATGAGAACAAAATTATAAAAAAAAGAGATTAAAATGAAATTTGCTGTATATAGTACAATGTAACATGTCAGAGCACTCTTTCTTGAACGGCCAAGCACCACGTGCTCGTGCGAGTTAAAATATATTTTTATTCATTTTAATTGTTTCTTTGAATGAATCTCTTTAACATAGCAAACGATCAAAAAACTTTGTCTCGCATTTATTATTTTAAAAAAATGTCACATTTCCTATTTATTTCATTTCATATAATCACGTGCTTAGGATGACATTTTTCTAGATTTTATTTGCTGTGGTCATTAAATTTTTTTAAATCAGAGCTTTTGTAAACGCGATGCTATCACGTTATTGAAAGCTGATTTTTTGAGATGCTCGTGCTGAGAGTAAAATTTTTATTTTTTGCCTACGGATTTTGGTTTGCGCTAAAACCCTCATCCCCAAAACAACATAATGTTTTGGCATGATAATAAATAAAAAAATCCGATAGTGTAAATTATAAATGTATTATTTTACTGGAAATATCATAAACAAGCCAAAAGTAATTTCCCTAAAACCGGAATTCGTACTATGATAGTTGTATGACATCCAAGTTGCAGTAATGAAGAATTAGTTAGTTCAAAATGTTTGAAAGACATAAAAACTTTCACTAAATTTTAGAAAATTATTAATTATTATTATTTTAGCCCTAAAAATAATTGGCAACCTGGGAGCCTTAAGTTTGAATTTTTGATTAAGGATACAAAATTTTAGCAAAACCAAATGTACTAAAAATTTGACAAGACGAAGTGGTAACAGGAATGCGATATAAATGAGATAACTATAGTTTTAAGAGATTGATTGCCAATACTGGGGTCGTGAGAAGCAAAATCCAGATAAAAAATAATAATTCATTTGAAATTAACATTCATGTGTAATCTTAATATAACTTTTATCCTTGGATATATGATTCCCTTTAAGTGAATTAATTATAAATTTTTAAAAAAAGATATAAATGAAATCTACTGTGCATATTTAAAATGTATAATAAATTGTAAATGCATAATATAAAAATATAATATATGTATAAAATAAATGTATAAAATGTATAATATAATGTATAATGTATAATATAAATGTATTTCATAAAAATTTAAATAATATTTTGATTTAATAAAAATTGTTTCATACATCTTTTTAAAAAATATATGTTTAATTCTGAGTTGTTTTATTGAACAATAAAAAAGACGACTTTAGATTTTGAAAAACATTTCTTACCTCTGTTAAATTTGATATGAAATTCATTAACATCCAAAATTTCAGCACAAGGCTGACAAAAAAAATTTACTCAATTCAGGACATGTCTCTCATGGACTCAATGTTGTTTTTTAGTTTTTTTTTCAAACATTCACAAACAGACAGATAAACTTTTATATTTTTAAAAATACATTTTCTAGATTCAAACAATTCTAAAGCATGAAAATCCTCCTAAATCTTGCAATAATATTTATTTGATTATTGATAAGCTTTTTTTTTCAGTTTTTTTTTTTTTTGTACACGAGAAATTTAAATAAATGAATGAAATTTTGGTGTTCTTTTTCAGAATGCTATAAACTGCTTTAATATTTTCTCAGTTATTCAAAAAGTCATGATTTAAAAAAATTGTCATTTTATTTTATTCTCTTATTTACAAATTTGTTCCCAGCTGACACAATAAGATTTCAATGTTTGTGTCAAGCATCAAACATATTCTAACAACAACAACAAAAGCGGCAAATACAAATTCCACTTACATGATTTAATATCAAACGCCTTTTATCACTCCCACACGAGTCGGCCCATAGAATGCGACTGATATTACACTCATTGAAACACGGCCTTGTCCGGCTATCATCGAAGGGCAGTTATCAATTTTATTAGGAACCAATGCCAGTTGCTTATCTCTTTCTTCTCTTTGAGGATGAAATTTGCTCTTTCATCTCTATTTTTTCACTCTGAAATATGTTGTCATTTTTTTTATTAATCTTATGTACCTAAGATAAAATTTGAAGATAGAAATGAAAACAAATATTTCTGTAGTTATATAAATAAATCCATTAAATTATCTCTCTAATTTTCCTGTTTTCGAAATATCATGAATTAGACATTTCGGATAGAGGAATACAACATCGGTTTATTCATTGAATTTAAACTCACTACATTTCCAAAAAAAATTATATACTTTTGAAAAATAGCAATTAACCCGACACATATACACTTTTCTGGATTGCTACAATTGCTTTATGTGTTTCATTTCCTTTAGGTAACAGACTTATAGGCAGAAATCTAATTCTATAGAGAGGAGTAGGAGAATGTCTTTCTTGGAGCGTTGAAGCCTTATTCTAGGAAATCCTCATTAATATCTTGTATTGCAGTTCGGTTTTGAATGTACTTTCACTAGTTCTTATCACCTCATTCTCCCCTCTAATAAATTCAAACCTCATTTTTTCCTTAATGTTGTGTGGAAAGAATAGGACCGAACTCGCGTCATTAGGGTTCGTAAACGAGTGACATAGTCACTAGATAAAAGTGACACCCATGTCCGGTAGATGTTAACTGGCTTAAGAGGCTTCCACCACATACTGAGACAAACGATATATTTGCCTCAAGCGTATGGCGAGCAAGTGCCAGTTGTGGTGGTGATGTTGGCTGTTGTGTCTAATTCACCTGATGACTTTTGTTGAAGGTAGAGGAAGTCACAACAGTAGTACTGAAGTTGCTTATTCAAGGACGTGGGTCACCATCGTAGGTGAATGGTTATTGAGGACCAATAGGATCAAACTCGCAATGTTAGAGTTTGCAACCGAGTAACATAGCCACTAGACAAAAGTGACATTTGTGCCCGGTGAATGTTAACTTGCTTATGAGTCTTCCAGTACAGTGTACTCAGGAACGAGTCTTCGATAAGGATGATGAATAAGATTTGTGAAGTCTCGAGAGATATTTATGAAGAAATCTCTCAAGATACCAAGGATGATAGATCTGTATCTTGGGATGTTTGCAGTCTCGGTTAATTGTATTCTTTATTTATATAATTATTTTGGCACAACTTCCATTTTTTTTCAATAGTAGAATTATAGTTATAAAAACTATGTACGTTTATGCTTTTAATCTTGATTTACCTTCTAGTTGTGCTTTTTTTTATGTGTTTGTCATTCTATATCTGCTTTGTATTTTCACCTCATATTTATGCCATTAACTTATTTTTCGTTTTTTATAACGGGACTTATGATTTTAGATATTGTTACATTGTTTGATATTGCCGTACAGCACTTCTTCCATTCTTTGGGCATTGTGATATTATTTTTATTCTTATGCGTGTTACTTCTTTCTCTATATACTTTTCAACTTAGTGTCTTAAACCCAGATTTGGTTTGCTAACTATTTAATTTAAATATTTTATTTTAGTCAAATGAACTATAATGTATACCATAATTTTCCACCCATATTCCGTGATGGCCATAATCCTTACAATAAATAAATAATGGTTATCTCCTCGGAGACCTTCAAGATCTTACACACTTTCGTGTAGGCGGATTAATATTTCGGCGATATATATCGAAAACTTTTTGTTGTAGAAAAAAATATAGTAAGTCCTTTCAACTCTTGTCAGAAACAGAAAAGGATTAGCCTTCTTATGAGGCTAGTATTAATATCTGAATTTATTTCTTTTCGTTCATAAAATTTACGTGAATTTATATTTTTGGACAGAGAAAGTAGTAGAAAAATACCTACAACGGTGAAGAAACAGTGCTACTTTTGCTGATGCCAATTAGGCTCAACAAGTAGTGCGAATGATTATTTTTTTATCAATTCCTGGTGAAGAACGGAATTTGTGTCGATACGTCATATACATTGTACATACATGCATTATGTTGATATATAAGACAATAAATCTTGGGACATTTTTTTTTGGAAATTTCATTGACATTTGTCGTTGATACATCTCCCTTCTAAACGTTGTGACTTGTTATCTTACCAATTTCAAATATGATCGGTAATACTTCAGGTAATTGATTGTGAAGCGTTCAGTTGATGATAGGGGGACTTAGCTACACACTCATCACATTCACATATCTCACAGAGTGTACACAGTAGAACAACCATGCCCTAACCGGGACTCGAACCCGGAACGCCCAGATTTCAAGGAAGATGCGCTGCATCTGTGCCAGGACGCCGGTATTATTTTTATATTAAAATAATGTACATTATTTTTATTTGATAAATAGGACAAATAAGGGCAACTATTTCATTAATATCAACCATTCTATTTATACATTTACAAAGAAATAGCTTCTGAAAAATTACAAAACACAACTTGAAAGAGAGGGAGAAGCATTACATATCATCTTTCCACAAGTCCAGGAGACCAGTTCCTGCAAATCTCTCCCGGAATTTTTTCTCCAGCCTGGCATTCTGACTGGGTGAGAAATGGTTCCGCCAGTCCCCTACAATACCTGAAATCGAACATTCATATTTTAAATGTAATAATTTAATTCTAAATTGAATCTAAAAGTGTAATCTTTAAATTTGCAGTGTATCAATAAAGGATAGAGCTAGGCTATCTCAACGCCTTTCGCAAATTAATTGTATTCGTAATGGGATATCCCGTAGAATGGAAAAAGGTTGATATTTGATATTTCGACGAGCTTCTGAAAGCGTGAATCATAATTGGCTTGCAACTGGACGGTCCATCAAACGTCATGTATATCCAGTGAATAATATGACAATGACGTGTCAACTGGTTTCTAGAAACATTGAATAGAAATAAGATGTCCTAATAAGTACCAGAGAGTAATTACGAATTTTAATATCCCATAATTTGGATACACAAATATAAGAAAAAACCCGTAACCATTATTAATTGAAACTAATTTTAAAATATTAAAAAGTTTTTAAAATTTTTAGTTTTAGTGTATAACCACAAGTTTGCTAGTTCAAATCGTTCTGAGGCACACGGAAAACTCTGAATGACCAAATCACAGGGAAAGTATTGAGAAAACTGATTTGAATCCTAAGAGCCATCACCGACCACGGTACAACCCCTCCAGGAAAGGTACGTCCCGTCATCGGTAGGGATAGCCGACACCATGCCATTTATGTTCCTTCTGTTCATCATTATATCATGTTTAACAATTAGAAATATATAAATTTCAAATGAAATTTAAATATTGCAAAATGAGAAATTATTATTTTAATCTCATTAGCAATATTATTTAAATTTTTATGCATAAATATTTCTCATAAGAAATAGAATACAAAGAACTAAGACCATTGAAAGTCTCTGAAAGCGACTGTAATGTGGTTATTAGTTTATAGATTATATTAATTTATATAATTAAATAAAATTTTATTTTAAACATAAAAGTTTATTATGTATAATGAAAGCATTAAATATTTTATATATTACTTTGAATGATGGCCAGACTCATAAATTGCAACTTTTTACAAATTTTCACGCTTTTAACAATAGTATGATTTCAATTCAAATATTTATTGAGGTGGAATTTGGATTTTACAAATTACTGGTAGCTTGGATATGAGCCATTTGAAAGTTTGCGCATACAATTGCAAATATGTTTCTAAATAATTATTGATATGACAACATATTCATAGTTTCAAAAAAATCTGACATTCCTTCAAGATTCAAAATGCTACAATGCATTGTTGGCCAGAAAGAATTAAGATTTTTAATCAAATGTGAATTAAAGCAATTGATTTTCTTAATTTTTGGAATACTAACTTATTTATATAATTCAATCAATCTTTGCAAACTTCAAAGCACTTTCTTTATGTAGCTTTTAAGATATGTAAAATACTTGATACATTTTTACTTGATAAAAAATTATGATTTTGGCGGAGATTATTTATTAAATAATGAACTTTTATATTAACTTCTGAATGAAAGCATCGTTTTTCAACTTTGAAAATGTACAGAAAAATTTCAAATTTTTATGCACAAAAATAAATAGATAAATAAATAAAATAAAACAATTTTTATAGAAATGTGAAAACAAAGAGTAATTAAAAATCTTGAATTTCAAAAAGAGGTTTTATAATAAATTTAAATCAAATCACATTATTCTGTGTATGTTTCTATTTAAAAGACTGCTGTCTTTATTTGATTCCTAAACAAACATGCAGCGAATTTCTGTGTCTTGAAATGAGATGAAAACTTACCTTTGCGAACAAAAGTCATTCCTTTGGCATCTTTTTTCATCATTTCAAACTTATCTCCGAGCAGCATCTCCCGCATGCCGGCCCGGATGTCTGGGTTGTTTCGTACCATTTCCTTGGGCATCTTGCTCATTTCCGTCAGGTGCCTGTTCAGATGCTCCTTCATGAAGTTGAAGCTGCTGTGGTGGATCACGTCCTGCAGCATTTTTTCGTTCTTCACCAATTTTTCCTGAGAGGTTTAACAAAGAGAAACAATATTCTCATAAGTGTCCGTTGTTTAGCTGAGATTAGAGTCTAATTTCGCAAGTTTCATTTACTTTTGATGCATAAAAAGAAAAGAAACACAGATAAACAAAGAAACAAAAAGAAGAGCTTTGAAAAAACAGAGAAGCTGATAAACAAAGTATGTTCTTGTTACTTATGGCACTTGCCATAGGACAAACCCTCCGCTGATACAGCAGCAGATTTAAGCCGAAAGGAGCGTCTCTTGTTTTGAAGTAGTGCCAACTAGGGCCAAGAGTACGACTTAGCTACACTCTCACCTCATTCGCTTGCACAACCCCTTTTTACAGGGGGGCACATTCACACATCTCACAGATAGCACACAGAAGAACAACCATGTCCAAACCGGGACTCCCAGAACACGAGGAAGACGTGATACCTCTGCTCCAGAAAGCCGGCAAACAAAGTATAAAAAGTGTTAAATTCATAAACACCCTTTGTCAATTTCCATTTCTGCAATTCAAAAAGTTATATCTACAAATTGGATTTCAAAGAGCTTCTTGCACTGTAGCTTTGTATTCAACTTAATTTAACATTTATTATTAATCATATAACATATTTGCTTGCATTTAGCTGGATTTAAATTTTTTTAGTAATTTTTAGCTTATTAAACATATAACTTATTTTATTATTTAGATGCTATAATTGCAAAAATTTAATCAAGAGGTAGAATTAAATCAAACCAGCTATTTTCAGTGAATAGCTTTTTCCCCACATTAATGAACTAGGACCGACGTCTTGGCACAGCGGTAGCGCGTCTTCCCCGTGTTCCGGGCGTCCTGGATTCGAGTCCCGTTTTGGGCATGGTTGTTATCCATCTGTTCTATTTGTGAGACGTGTGAATATGCCTCCATGTAAAAGAAGCTGTGCAAGCGAATGAGATGCGTGAGTAGCCGAGACATTCACTTCGTCTTAGTGGTGCTACTTGAAAACAAGAGAGGGACCCTTAACTTAAAAGGCTGAATCATTGAGCTTGATCATGACAGATGTCATTATAAACAACAATTGAACTAGGTCTTCTCAATTATCTTTGATGAATAACATTATATTACAAGAAAATATAAATAGCTTTTTAAATTTAAAATGCATAATAAACATATTCTGATCGATTAATTACACAAAACATAATACATCAATAAATTCACAATTAAAACTGATGAAATCTGTCCAATTGTTAAGATTTTAAACTTGTACAACTTTATTTCGTTGCATCATTCAAACATATTCAAGGAGTCATGGTCTTTCAAACACCCAACTATGTAAAGAATCTTCCTCGTTTAGTTTTGGTGAAACTAAGTATTTCATTTTTTATGAAATATATTATTTAAAATTGTTTTTTAAATTGAATCTGAGAGCAACAGTGACCATTGATTGCATAATAAAACTTATGAATTTTAGTATAAAATAAAAATTAATGGGACTTTAACCAGAAAATGGGGCTGAAAAATTAATTACTTTATTTTAAACATAATAAATATTACTAACCCATACTTTGAATATGTTTCAAACTTTGTAATTCAGGATAGATGATAAACAACGCAAAAAAGTGTGGGGTTATCTTTGTAGGTTTATTTGCCAACAAGGAATATTAATCCTAATTTGATGAATTATTGATTGCAAAATTCAAATTTGATTAAATGTCTGTATAATATTTGATCACAAGACTATATTCTAAACTTCATTTTTATAAGTCATTCAGAATTTGATTTTATACCCTATTAAAAATTTAGGCCATGTGTTAAAACTCAAAACTTTCAATGCAAAATATAAACGACTCGAAGCGTAAAAAACTGAACAACTTTACTTTAACAGAAAGGATCATACACTGAAAAACTTTGTTACATTTTCATCCAAAAAAAATGATATATATATACATCCTGTCACATAACTCACTCAACATCCGACATGACTCATGCTTAATAGCACGTGCGCAATAAAAATAAAATAACGAACATTTCAGTACATCGTTTTTAACACCATGTGTACAAAATGAAAATAACTGTTCAGAAGAGCAATTCATCAATTTTACAACAAAACAAAGCCCTGTAATGTGTTCATATACACACTGTCATCCAGCTAAACCTCTATTGGACTTAACCTAAAATATGATGCACAAACATAAATCTTGTGATAAAATCAGAACTATCAAATTTCGCTCCTTTAGTTAGTAGCATTTTTTAGTAACCGTAACCAAGGGAAGAAAATTATAATGCTAAAAATGTTGTTTTTTAAATAAAAAAAGTCTAAAACATGGAAATCCACCAATACCATGAAAGTGCTCTGATAAATTTCCATGATAATCATATATACCTTCTTTTTGTATAATCTGTATTAATAAAGTGAAATAATGGTAAAAATAATTTTTAACAAACTCTAAAGCTTTGTGACTTATTGTTTTCATAATAATTGTAAATGAAACTGACCTTGTATTCAGGTCCAATGAAATGGGCTATTTTCAAAACATTGTTAACCGTGTCCTTCTTCAGTTGTTCGTAAGTGATGAAAAGCACATTCGGATCATTCCTGTGCTCCCACCAGGACAAAGTGGTGTCGAAGTAATCACCGAAATCCACTTCCCCGTTGATGAAGAGCTCGAAATAATCGTCGAAATCCCCTTCTTCGAAGCAATATCCAGGCATGCTCTCCGTATGATGGTAGAAGGAAACACAACAATCCTTCAAATACAAAATATCCCGATGTAGAATTAAATTCAAACATTTGAAAAATAAAATGAATTTAAAGATTCAATTGCAATTATCCGTTGGTTGAAAAATGTCATATTGCATGTAAACAACATTTTAGTTTTACTGAATTGAAATTGGCGTAAAGTGGTTATGGTTAATAGTTAAATGAAAAGTCGAATAGAAATGTTATTGTATTTAAGATTCCTACATATTAAATAAAATTCATACTGTTAATTTTCAGTTATATAATACAAATAGCAATAAAAATGAAAACATCCCATTTGTTTATTTATATATGCCCCAATCCTAAACAAAAAAAATCAATACAAACTTTATAACTATTGTTTTGGTAAAAGCTTGCCTCATTCATTTTTTTTTAAATTTCATTTTAACAATGGAGCATAATTTATATCACTTTCTAATGCGGGTATAACCGTACCTTTGGATTTCTGGCTACGAAAATATACTTGGCCTCTGAAGACCGCGGAGTCAGATGGAACGGTAGATGAAGCTTGATGGCCCCGGGCCTTTTCATCTTCTCTGCAGCTTCAGCTCCTGTCATTTCCAAGAAGGGAGTTTCAGTGAAGAACTCAAGGGCTGAGCCAAAGGGTTTGCCCTCCCGGAAAATGCAAGCCACTACGTTCTGCACCCAAGTTGTTCCGCATTTAGGGTAGGTGATGATGAACAAATCGTCGGGTCTGGGTTTGTAAGCCAAAGCAGATTTGTAAGCCTCAACTGAAAACATGCCAGGAATTCGGAAACCGTCTACATCCTGATACCATGGTATCTTCGGTTTCTGATTCTTTTCCTTACTTGGAGTTGACATGACAGGGAAACGGTTCCACTGAAAATAAAGTTAAAAAACATTTAATTATATCTCAAAAATAAGATGGATACATTCATCAACTGTTATGGCATACTATAATCGATGACTTTTTAGTAAATTGTAACAATTTTCTTCTGGTAAATAATAAAAATTTCCACTGAAAATAAAATAAAACAATAATTAATTGTATTCCACAAATAAAATAGATATCTTCACCAACTGTTATCGTATTATGATCTTCTAGTAAACTGTTTTCTTGTAAAATTCTCCTCTTATTACCCTTGAGGAAGTATGATTTTCAGTTGATGTTGACAAAGAATGCTAATTAATAACTCCACAAAAACGCTGCTTATTAAGGAATAGTATACATTAGTAATAATTATCACAATAGGACTCCAAATAGTGCAGATAAAATTAATCAGACCATAATGCTAAGTCAAAAAATCATGGATGTGTAGATAGTTGGGGCATTAGATAGAACTTTCACTTCATATTTCAACTTTTTTTGCAGTCTACGAACGAGTGAGTACATGGCTTTATACTGATGTGCCATTGTTTTACGATCTTACTGGATTGTTTGTTTATATCCAAAACTTTCAAAAAGCATCTCTCTTCAAATTAAGTGAAATTTAAATAGTTTTAAAGTACGATATTCCACGTACATTCGGACATTTCAATAAAAGTACATTTTGATAGAATGTTCTTTACATTTTTCAACACTCCCTATCGGTTTTTCAACTGTTTTTGGTGTGAAAAATCTGGTTTCTAATTTTCCTTTTTACCAAATTCTTGAAATCTACTTTTTGATCATGTCAGAACATGATGATGTTATTGGATTGAGGTTTTTGGCGTCAACAAAAATCCATTGGCAAAAATAAAAAATTCTATTATCTGTACGAGTATCTCAACAAATAACGCGTTGCCATTGTATTCACAAAAGCTCTTATTCAAAAAAATAAGTTAATGACCACAGCAAAAAAAACCTAGAAAAATGTCATCTTGAGGGCGTGATTATATGAAATGAAATAAATTTAAAATGGGATATTTTTTTAACAATAAAGACAAAGTTTTTTTAGCGTTTGCAATACCAAAGTGACTCATTCAATTAAACCATTAAAATGAATAAAAATATAATTAAAGTTGCACGAGCACGTGGTGCTTGGTCGTTGAAGAAATGATGATACATTGAAATATGCATAGCAGATTTCATTTTAATCATTTTTATCATTTGTTTCTTTTCTATGAGCTTCTGTGCACTTTTTTACGAGAAAATTTCAGTAGTTTTGAATCAAAAGCTACTGCTTGGAATGTTAGTTATTTAAGTATATAAGTAGTTATCATTGTTCACGACCTTTTTATAAACCAGAAACCAACGTTGCCGATTAGCAACAGGTTGTTTTAGTTTAAAATAAAATACGATTTTAGAAAAAAAAATTTCGATTATTTATTTAAGGAATGAAAGACAAAGAATTTTTAACCAATTTTTAAAAAATCCAGTTTTTAAGGGTTAAAACATCTATTCAAGAATTAAATAATTTCATCCTTTTTCGCATAATTACTGTTTTGCACTGTTTATTTATTTTTCTTATACTTCTAAGAAAGTTCTTATAAAATATAAACTTACCTCCTCGGCTAAGAGTTCTCTCCATAAAAAGTGTCCCTCTTTCCAATGTGTAACATTTTCGAGTCTTATCAAAGATAAGATTTTTTCAATTGTGTTAAGGATTTATTTTGACATTGATGATTGTATCGCTTAAAGAGAGATAATAATTCTTTTGAATGAAATTTTACAGATAAGAGTCTTATCTTCATGCACAGTTGCAAATCATCGCATTTCACTATTAGGGTTCGATAGCCATTTTTATTAGGGTTCGATAGCCATTTTTATTAGGGTTCGATAGCCATTTTTATTAACCATTTTTATGAAATATGTATCACTTACTGAACAGCTAAAAATATATATTTACAGTCATTTTAAAAAAATTATTTCTTACTATAGTTGTACTCTTATTGCAGTTTTTCTTGGTTCAAATTTTTGGATGAAATAAATTTCTATTATGGTTCCATTGATATCAAATTAGTTGTTCTGTTGCGATTATGTTAATCATTTTTAAAGTACTGGAAATTAACTGGAAAATGACAAATATGAATATATACTTGGTTATATGAGAATATGAATATATATATTTATGGTGTCAAAGTTATTCTTATTATCTTTTCTTTTAATGCCCTGTTTTGCAATATAAGAAAACAATTCTGAATATGCTATATTAAATTTTTTAAGGAACATTTTTCTGTCTCTTTTGTTTAATTTTAAATAAGGCAATGATTTATAAACTGGAGTTTTCCACTTAAAGAACGAAAACTTTAAAAAAAAAGAAATTTTTGTAAATACGATTAATTAAAAATTAATCTTTGGATGCCATTTTTTTTTAAAACCATATTCCAAATCGTTGATTATTTATGATCATATGGTTTTTTTGCCTTTTACTAATGACTGAATAAATCTTGAGTCGGCAAATATTTTCTCTTGAACCGTATCACTACGTTATTAGAATTAACTGAGAATTTGATAGTATATTTACCTCCAAGAGATTTAAAAATTTTCATTTATTGAGTGATTCTACAAACTTAGTTTTATTTTTCTTACGGGTGAAATGTTTTTAAAATTTTTCTTTTGATTTACAAACAGATTAAATTTATTTCATTCCACATGCTATTTCACTCCACCATTTATTTCATTCCTCAAGTATTTCTAACACAATTGCAAAATGTGACTAACATTTATACTTTAAACCACATCATCTTTAACCTCACATAAAACGTAATAATTCTTCCTCTTTTGTATCTGTTCCAATAAACAGAAAGTTGGGAATGATTTGATATTTCAAAAAAAAGTTGTGAGTAGTATTTACATGCATTTTTTTAAAAAACAGAATCCATATTCTAGGAGATGCGATGGTTTTTATGCTTCAAGACAAAAATGAAACGAACGTATAAAATATTTATTCATATTTTAGTAAGAATATTTTGCCTTATCCCAAATTTTTCAGAAAATTTCATAGATTTAACATTCATGCATATCATTGGTTTTTAAACTCAAACAATTTTCTAAATTAAATTTTATATACATATATAGAAATTATAAGAAATATCACGTGATTTCAAATAAAAGAAATTTTAATTATTTCGATTAGTCGTTTTAAGAAATTATTCAATAGTCTAAATAATACTTCAATTTCATTCATAATCTCGGGATTGTTAGCTATTATCTTTAATTTTAATCTCGAAAATTAGAGAAATTTATTCCATAAAATTAAGGATTTTCCATATTATTCTGAGCCCAATAAACTCTTCAAATAACAAAAATCAATATGTGTATCTAGGTTTGTATATATTGGAGCTCTACAGGTCAAAGCGTTTGATCTATAGCTACCTAATAGGTCGCAAATACATTTTAGAAGGCGAGGACATGCATTTTTGAAAGCTAATTTTTTTGGAAATTTTTAAAATTAATTAAGATTTTAAGGGAGTTTTTTTTCGATTTTATTTTCGAAATCATTCATTCTTTAAAACCAACTTTTTAATGCACTTTTGCAATAATCGTGCAAAATTTTCATGTATTGCGGCAATTTTTTGAAAATATTTTCTGCAAATTTTTAACATTAAAATATAGTTGTTTTCCGGGAATACATTTTCATAGTCTTATGAAACTTTTAATTGAGTGACCTTCGTCTTTGTAGAAAGTCAAGGAAGAACTCTGTTTAATGTTTTCGTATTTTACAAGTCAAATAAAAAGTGAAGTTAGAGAACCGTAAAACTAGAAGATAGATAAAGCGGGCAATAATTTTTTTATGTCGCAGTGGTGTTGCAAGGCTGGTCTAACATTCTTTTTTCAAGTCTTTCTGGTTGCATTACATTTTGATAATATGATGCTTAAAAATAGTATTCTAAATGAGTCGTGGCCATGAATTATGTCTAAACTATTTGTGAAACTAAATACAGCCAATATTTTCGATAAAGACGGTTAATAGTAAATACATTCAATTTGAAATTAACAGTTTTAGCATACTCACGTCATGTTATAGCTTGAAGCATCTTCATCATGGAATCAACACTTCCCTAAAATGAGAAATCTTCTATGAAATATATTTATTTTATCCAAGAACATCAATATAACCTTTCAAAAGAATTTGTGAAGAAAATATTTTAAATGCTCCTGTAAAAGAAAAAAAACTAATATAACTAAATGAGAATATTATCGTAAACTAATTAATTTTATCAATTGTCCTACGAGAGAACTTTATACTAATTTATACTAAAATTTCGATATAGATAAAAAAAACACACAAAAAAAATCAAAACGACATTCGACACAGTCATCAGTTATTGTAATCAGATACTTATTAATTATCGTTACTGATAACAAAACTGAACTTCAGAATTCTTCAATATTCTCTGTTTCTCTAATCGGGGAATCAAAATCCTTATTCTCTAAAGCAATTCCAATTCATGTCATAACCTTTCTTGAATGATCTTATCAAATTGACTTGTTTACAAAGTTATATCTTGTATTATACCTCGTTTTATTGTAACTGTTCAAAGAGTGAAACAAAATTGATGGAAATCTGTTATTACGATCTGCATTTCAAATTAAAGGAAAGTAGTTGAAAATGATGTGCCGCAGATTTATCGATTTACTAAGAAGAGGGTAACTCTTCTATAAATAGAGGTCATACACTTCTCATACTATCAGAACCAAGAAATGTAAATTCGTGATATAAAAACGCATCTAAAGCACTCCTATATTTACATGAAAAATGCATTAAATCGTATCCAGAAAGCCGTGTTCCGATTATCTGTTTCCAAAAGTCGTCAAAAATTATTTATTCATACTTAAGATCTGTCAGTTTGGACATAGTTTAAACTTGCACCATTTACTTGAAATCGATTAAATGGAATTGTTCAGAATGTATTATTATCAACTTTCGCAGGGCCTGCATTGACCCTAATCACTATCTATCGATATTCTGTATTAAATAATTTTATCTATGATTCACTCGATGTATCTAATATATGAGCTAAAGGCATCGCTACAGAATCAAGTAGTGAAATACACATTTCTTTCAATGAAGATAGTTGAAAGATAGCTTTAAAGCTAAATGTATTTTTTAAAGAGTAAAAAGTGGGATGATGTGTATTATTAACCCCTTCGCATACAATGACGTGTCTGAGACGCGCATCGAATTACTGAATCTTTAGTTTCAAGTTTGCCATTAAGCCACATAATTAAGTATTTAAATACGCAAAAATCAATTCGAAATGCTTTAATACCCCAAATGCTGCATATATTATTAAAAAAATAAAATTAACAACAAATGACCAGAATAAGATAAGTTATCTAATTAGAAAGTCAAATAAATTCGTATGTCAAAGGTTAAGAAAACTTATCGGGAAAATCAAATTCGATGCTGTAGGTATACAGTTAACGGTTTAATAAAAGCAATAATAAGCAATGAAGCTTTATTCTAATTCAGATATTAATTCAGAAATACAACTGAAGAGCACACTAGAAAAGGAATTGCAGCAAACAACTGTATACAAGCAGTTAATCGGTATCATAAACCTATTAAAAACACTAAAACCCTCAGATAGGACTCGCAGGAAAAAGAATTCACTCAACTATTCATGACTCTTGATCTCAGAGAGTCGTTAATTGTAGAGTGAACTGTCCAATGGCTTATTTTCCCCTTGAACTGAACTCAACTGCAGATGCACTATTGATTCAATACTCGACTCATGGTTCTGTCCCTTGGATTTTTATAATTTCCATGATGCGGTAAAAAAATTCTAGGAAAATCGCAATACTAGTGTGATAATGAATCTACTACCAACATACTTACCATTTTTGGACTCTTTGATTCAGTGGCTGAAATCGCAAAATTCGCTGCCAAATAGTCGCTAAGTTTGTCGCCTACGCTGTCCATCAGAACTATCCGTAAAATTGTCCTCCATGGAAATAATTCTCGAGAGGCGACATTAAAACATTTTGGCGGTATATAAGCTTCCACACTAAAGTACAACTATGCCATAAGTACCGCGAAAAACTTAATTTCTGGAGATAGCTTAAAAATACAGCAAATTCTTCAGAACCTGTTGCATTAATTGTCCTGATAAAGGATTGGGCTATTTATACTGTAGAAACTTCTAACAGATCTCTTGTCCTGTACGGTGCGATGCTGGCCATGTTGCGTCATTAGTCACATGATTCTTTCCCGCCATTATTGAGAGACGAGAACTTGACAGTGAGTGATAGAACGTCCTGCTAACGCTCATGTATCTTTTTAAGTGTTTTATGTTAGTTTAGTAATGTTTTGCCGTTCTAATTTATTACTTTATGTTTTAGCATCATTTTAATTTTTAATAAACGGAATTCTAAGTATGGCATAGGTATACTCCGTCCCGGCCGATGCCATTCGGATATAACGATGAGCCGCCGCAAAGCAACCCCCACCGAGCACGGAAGTGCAGGTTAATCAACTTAATTTTCATAAAACTAAATTCAAAGAACCAAATCGGAAAAAGATACGAATTTGAATTCTCAAAAATTGTCACCTTGTCTCCAAGTATAGTAATTATCAAACATTTCAACAGTTACCAGAGGAACATAAAAATTTAAGCAACGTTAAGTAAGAAAATGCTATTAAAAGAAAAAGGTATGACTAAAAAAATACTGTTAAAAGGAAAAAGTATAAAACAGCTATATAAAAAGTAAGCTCTTGGTGACCCAAAAGAAAATAACATATATACAAAATATAATGTCCATATACAATATATACGTAAGAAAACTAATGTCAATGCAAAGAGTAATTTCAATCGTGCTCCACAGATTCCAACTGCATAAAATTATTGATAATTACGGAAGCACTTGCCCTAAAGAGAGGGAGTTTTAATAACAGTTTGATTTCCAAATTTCTCCAGTCTAATTGCCATGTTGAGTGGGTATTTCCCCACAATTCACATTCGTGTATAATATGATGAATGGAATTCTAATTATGTAAATGTCTTGAAAAATGCTGATATTTTGAAAGTTAATTGCACGTATGATAGTATTTTTTAACATCATAGTAAAAATATCCCCTGTGACAATTAAATCCTTATTCCAATTATGTGATAAAACTATATTTAACTATATTTCTCGGGATATTCATCATTTGACTTGAAAAGACTAACTGAAAATATTTAAATTACACGGTGATAACAATTAAAATTTTCTCAAGTAAAACAAAAAAGCAAAGGAACTAGGAAATAAAAATACTAATCAAGGAGTAGACAGGAAATGAATATCGGAACACTTATGTTCTGTAGAGGGTATTCGCGATAATTTTACACTCTTTTAAAATCTTCCGAAATCAGTAATGAGCTAATCATGAATTATTTTTGAGTCCTTTTTGTGTCTCCAACTAGTGGCGATTTTACAAAATAATAGATTTCTCAGCAAATGAAAATAATTCAAATAAAAAATTCTGGTTATTATTAGACTTATAAAAGTGCGAGTTCAAAAACTTTTAAATTATATTTATATAATAATAAAACTTCACACATTCCTGAAGGTTTTTTATTTCATGATACTAGTTTCTTCACGAGCTCTTAATTATCTGCCTTACAAAAGAATCGAAGAATCTAAAGGTCATTAAATGTACGACTTTTCAAAAGCTATCATTTTTTACAGCTGAAAGCTGTCATCAGGAAATAACTCAGCCAGCAAAGAAGTGTATGGTGTGCAAAAGATGGCGTGGTGATTTGCTTTTTTTTCCATATCCGTCAGAATAACCTTGAGAGTTGAAATAAATTTCCTTCTGAAAACAATCCCGTTTGCATCGTGTATTTCAGGTAAGAGTTTTCTTTAGAACATTGTTTCTCTGCAAATGAAACAGCTAAGCTCATTTTTATTTAAGATTGTCTCATATAATCCAGGATTTAAAATTATTTTAGGTTCCCTTCAACTAAGCATTCATTAATAGTTAACTACTAAGTCTTCAAAAATTACTCAAAATTATTTTTCCCACAGACGATATAAGGGTCAGTTATTGTTATTTTCCCTATTTGATACATTAAATACATTTTTTTCATTTATTATCCCAGAAATTATTAGGGCCTCTTTGGATTACGGTAGAGTCTCGGTTTTAACACAGGAAAGTTTCTGGTTCAAGTCCCGATTCCACCGAAGAACCGTCGTGTAAGCGGGTCTGGTGGACGCTAAATCCGCCGGATTCATATGCCCTCCCGTTGGTGATGTGTGGAAGTTGGAGATAGGGGTGATAGCTCAAGTGTCGTCCTCTTCACCTGACCACGATTCAAAATTACGAGTTTCGTTCCAAAAAAGCCCTAGTGTTTGCTTTATAAAACGGAACGTTAATAGAATTAAACCTGGAATTTATTATTCAAAAGAAAACGGAGTTTTTTTATATCCAAAAAATTTGCTATATAATAGTTTCTAGTTTATTTCTTCTTTAAAAATAATTTTCTGGTCTCTTAACTGTGACTTCAAAATGAGTGGACACTTAATTTTTTCAGGTGTCAAAATATTGAGTCGGCAGATTCTTTTCTGAAACTTAAAAGTAAATATTCTTTCACGGCCCCTCTTTCGTGCTTTATGCCTCCACTTTAAGCTAATTCCATCCGTTATTCGAATCTCGTCATAGTTCGAAGATAGACATCATGGCAAACACTAAAAATTAAATTATTGAATTGAAATTATAAAGCATAAAAAGTGCCGAAGAAGTTTATATAGATATATATCTATAATTTTAGTTTTTCTCCCATGCCTCTTTTAATTTGTAAAACTGTTTTAAAAATTCCGTTTTAACTAAAATAGGTTTTTTTATTTAATTTATTTCAATAATTTGTAGAACAATAAACCTTAGCTTTTTCACGTAGGCATCTCAAATTTTACGTTATATAGGGCATGACGACTAAAAATATGAACAATTTGTTTCCTTCAATGTTATTTACAACTTACAATTAAATTCAATAATTCAGGCTAAATGTAATGTGATATAAAGGCATATTAATTATTCATTATCTTCTTATTATTATAGAGCGTAGTAACAAATTTTTACTATCTTCTTATCATGTCAGAATATTATGTAGTTTTTGGGATGAGGTTTTTGGCGTCAACAAAAAATCCGTGGGCGAAAAATAAAAATTTTATTATCTGCATGAGCATCTAAAAACATCAGCTTTTAATAGCGCGTTGTCATTGCATTTACAAAAGCTTCAAATTTAAAAAATAGGTTAATGACTAAAGCAAATAAAACCTAGAAAAATATCATGTTCAGCACGTGATTATACGAAATGTAATAAATAGGAAATGCGATATTTTTCTAAACAATCAATGCTAGACAATGTTTTTTGGATCGTTTGCAATGCTAAAGTGACTCATTTAAAGAAACAATGAAAATGAATAAAAATATAACTTAACTTGCACGAGCACGTGGTGCTGGCCGTTCAAGAAATGATGTTCTGACACGATACATTGAAATATGCATAGTAGATTTCATTATAATCTTTATTTTCTTCTTCTTCTTTTTCTATTCATGTGTTGTTTTCGCCGGATTTACAAACTTAGTAAGGGTAACGATTCTCAAATTCCAAAGAAGTGCAGCGATGATTACAAATTTTATTTATACCTTTGTATGAAAGATGCCAAAAAATCCATTACTTCATAGAGGAGTTACATCTGCAGAAATGTCATAATTTGAAACAAAACTAAATTCACTACTTTTGAATTTTTTTTAATACTAAAGAAATATAAATTATTATAATTAAAAACCACCAAGAACTGTTTTCAGTTTTTTAAAATTATATTAAAAAGTATTATACGATGCGCGGAAATTTTTGTAGGAAAAATACTATCATTTAAATTAAATTTTTTACTCAAAAATTCAAATTTAATTTTTTTAATGAGCCCCTACAATACAAGAGATAACTATGTGTTAAATGAATAGCTTTAACCTCAACTATCCGACCAGTCTAGTGTTTTGAACGATTTTTTAATCACGGATGTTGTATGATTCATCTTTCAGATAGTATTTAGCTATAGCATTGCCATGTTTAAAAAAATCGAAATTTTGATTTGTGGTGATGTTTGGTTGTATCGTAAACGTTTTGATGGCATTTTATCTTTTCAATTAAATGGAATGAAACGGGCAATTTCTTTCTTATCTTACTTTCTTATCTCAGCACTGTCATGACATCAGACATGTGACGGAGACAAGACAATTGAAGCTTCCTATTTGCATCGATGAATTGTTTGAAAGTAAAACACAAGCAAAAATTCCGAATTATCTCTTATTTAATAAATTTTTTTAATGTGATAAGATCGCGACGATTTCTGATTTTTACAGCGTTGCAAACTGTCTGGGCAATTTACATCATTGATTTCTATTGAGGTAAACTCTAAGGTAAGTGGCAGTTATTTTTATTTGTATCATCTCATTTATTTCTTCAATATGTAGGTATTTTTCAAAAATTCATTTTTTAAATTTCAATAAAATTTCTTTTAAATGTCAAATTTTCATGACTTTTGAAAAACGTTTTCGATGACTTGCACATAATATATCATTTGAATTGCATGTAATAATAAAAAAAAATCGTGTCTTATTGCTTTCATTCACAAAAAATAAAATTTAAATTTAAAAATAAGGTTTAGATGGAATATTTTTTTTTCTATCCTCAATTTTTTAAAATTTTTCTTAGACATACTTTTGTAATTTTAAATCTCGTAGAAATTTTTATACACATATTTCATCAAAATAATTTTTAAACTTCAAAATTACAGTTATCTTTTAATATATCGATGGTCAAATTTAAGCTACCATCAAAATACTAGTAAAAACGGGCAATAAATTCAAATTTATGCCGTGCTAAATATGCTAAATAAATTATGCCGTGCTAATAAAATGCATTTTAGCAAAAAAAATTGATTTCTTCTCATTTTAACCAAAGGCAGTAGTAATATTTTCATAAATATATGAAAAAAAGTTATTAAAAGAGCAGATTTTAAAAACACTTTTTTTTGTTAGTGTCTTGAAAAGTAAATTTCTTTTTCCTAAATTAATCCTTATTTTTCAGTTTCTAATTCATTATTATTTTGAAATTATATATCTATACTACTATTATAAATGTGAAAGTTTGGATGGTTGTTCGTCCATCACGACAGAACAGCGAAATGAAATGGGATGAAATTTAGCACGGAGTTAGATTAAAGTATATAATAGGACATAAGCTACTATTTATTCCGTTAAATTGAATGATTAATTTTTTATTAATTAAAATTTAAAATTTGAACTAAAAATCTTTATTTTCCCATCGCGAAATGAGTAAGACTTCAGTATGTTTTTCTCCCATGTTAACAAATTTAGGCTTAACACGTTTTCGTGTTTAACATGTTTTCGACATATTATTTCAAACGATTCTGTTTATTTTCTTAATGTTCGGTGAATTTAATCGATATTTAAAATTCATTCTGAAGTACATCTGAATTAAAACAAATAAAACAGAATAAAAGAAATAAAAAATTTTTAGGCTGTATTGCGTTACCCCAACTGACGTAAAATAATCACGCATTCGCGTTTCCCAACTGGCTTTGAAATTCACGCAGGTGCAGTGTGTTGTAGTAGTTGACAACTGTGTTTTAATTTTAATTAAAAGCTCAAAAATTATGTTAATAATACTGTTGTAGCAATCTCAATCTCGATCGATAAGTAAAATAGACTTGAGTTGATTTTAACGAAATACGGATTTGATTTGCTCTTTTGTTTTATTTCAGGTACGCACGGTAAATGCATTGTTATTAGGTTAGTTGTGTTCTTTTCCATGTATACGAAGTCGAGTGTAAAGGCACGAATTATATAATTTATAAATCATTTTTTTCTCAGATTCTCTTCCCGTCGATGTCGCCGGAACATCAAATAAACTTTAATCAAATTATTCGATTAATAAACAGTTAATTCCGTGAAATGCTAAAATAGAGAATTACTCGGATTCACAAGTTTTGAAAATTTCAAAAAATTATCACATTAGAGAATGGGTGAGGAATAGATTATAAAAACCAATCCTTACAAGCATGAAACATATCGATATAAATCTAAGTGTATAAAGCATTTTTATCAATAACCTTTACTTCTATAAATTAAAGTTTCGTATGTTATTCCTTCAATGACACGCAAAACCTCAGCAATTTTCCAAAAAAATTTAAAAACTAATATCTTGATATCTTTTTACTCACAATAGATTCATTTTTACTTTGACAAGCTTTTCATGATAATGCAAAATTTGCTTTTTATATTATATACATTATAGATTTCAATCCTTTCAATTATTTTCAATCCTTTTAATAATTTAAAATAATTTTGAATATAT